>CM047805.1:36953795-37325138 GCA_026214975.1 Gentiana macrophylla
CATAAATCGGGAGATAAAACAAGGAAGTATAGTTGACTCTCACCAGTGCAGCGATGACAATACTCTCAAAAAATTCTTTTAAACATGACCTTTCCAACATCCACTTTAACATCATTTACCATTGCTCAAGCAATACAAACATCTTCCTTTCCAAAAGCAAGATGTTTACTAGAAGGATAGAGATTATGGCTAATAAATCTTTTAATTGCCCTCAAACCTCTAAAAGCAGATTCCCGTAATTAAACCGATTTTCAACCCACACCATGGTCGGGTCAAAAGCAGTCTGGGGCTCTCGAGGCGATGCTTCAAAACTAAGCGAGATCATCTAAATTATAAACTACCTGTAATCCTCCTCATCGGAAAAACCTCAACTCCTAAGATTGCATTAATGATGGCGAGGTTAAAAGGAATATTTACCTCGTAAGAGTGCAGTTTCCGGCCGAGTAAAAATTCTTCTTCGACAAAGTAGATAAAACCAATAAAACTCGGCTACTATAGTCGTGTTAATCTCCCTTCCCTACTCGGGCCGCCAAATCTAACCACCAGACGCCTTTCTAAAGATATTCTTAACTTCATCACCTAAGTCATCCAAGTCTAATCCTTTTTCAACGAGAACATCACACTTACTATAAATTTTGTATACGCTTTCTTAGCCTCGGTGATGCGGTTCTTTCAAAACTTACACATCCTCCTCGGGTGATAAAATTCATCGTGCCTCTACGACAGGAGTTGAAATTGGAATTTTGATTTTCTCTTTTTAGAGACTCTAGTACTCAAACTCACCCATTCTACGATATTGGTAATGCCAATCAACAACAAAAGCAACAATAAAAACAACAAAAATAAAAATGTCACAACACACTCAAAAATCAAAAGCAGTTGAAATTAATCTAAAAATTATGAAAAATACCAAATTGACAACTAAATAAACTAGATTATACCTTATAGTGTAAAAAGCGTTGAAAAGTAGGCCGGAAAAGTTAAAAAGTCGCGGAATGAATGGAGCTTGTTTTGTTCCTTTTGAATTTTTCAAATTTGTGTAGAAGAGAAGAGATGAAAAGAGGAAGAAATCAAGTAGTGGTAGTGTGAGAGTTAATTTTTGTGGAAGAATTGAAAAAATTCAGTGGTGGGGTTTGGGTATGTAAGTCTGCATTTGTTGGAAGAATTAGGGAAGAAGAAGAGGAAAAAGAGGTCCCGTCTTTTTTATGATTTTTCGACCCTCGACCGGTCCGTATTAAGGCGGATCGGTCCGTGAACAAAATTTTCTATTTTTTCGATTTTTTATGATTTTTGAATAAAACTTATACAAATTCTAATAAAACTTAATTAATTCTTAAAAATAAGTTTATAAAATTTTCTTAAAATAAATTTTAAAGGAACTTTATAATTTTATAACAATTTCTAAAAATTTAATAAAATCTTTATAACACTTTAATAAAAGCTTATAAAAATTTAATAAATTTATATCAACTCTTATAAAACGCTTTAAATTAAAACTAAAAAAAAAACAACTTTTATAAAACTTTTATAAAACTCCTCAAATTTTCATAAAGATCCAATTATAAAATTCTCAAGTTATCACGAAAATTTTATAAAATAAAATAAAATAAAAAAAGACTCAAACTTAAGGGGTTCTCGACTCTTGATTTCTAAATCTTCCAAAGTTCTCGATATAACGCTCAATCAACCTAACTCCTAAAAGCGAGGCATTTGAATTATCTCTCGAATTCCATCGATTTTTCGGATAACCACCTAATCGTTCCACTTCCTAACAATATTCAAACACTCATCCTGGATTTGGTTGTGTTTTTCCCGTCAACATGTTCACTTTTTCCAGATTACAGATCTCATTAGAAACTTTGCCCTTCTTTTATCGCGACTTCTTGATGTTCCATTACATACTTCTCTCAATCTGATCTCTCTCAACAATTTCTTGTTTTGTTCAAAACTAAAACCTTCATAGAAAACGCGACATCTTTATCAAGGCCTAATTTCAAAAGTAAAATAAAAACTCCTATTCTATCTAAAAAAGACATCTAGTTCTTTTCGTCTATCCGGTAAAAGGCGAAAAGAGTTTAAACATAAAAATACACAAAAATAAAGTAAAGATAGATAGCACACGGTATTCGGCTAATTCAGTTTCTCTGCTTTCGCTTTTCATTTTTCCTCTGCTTTTTCAATTTGTCGGGGATCAATCAAGTAGCATTATTTCTTCTTTCGATGTGATTCCTTCTCCTCCACAAATAATTTTACTCGTGTCCATTGGCTATAAAAGTTGTGTTTCCATCAGTTAGTCCAACGGCTCGAGCTTTGTAAACCCGTGTTACTTTAAATGGACCTGTCCATCTAGATTTAAGCTTACACGGAAACAACTTCAAACGTGAATTGTACAAAAGCACTCGATCACCTACATGGAACTCACGCTTAAGATTCTCTTATCATGAAAAAGACTTCGTGCGTTCCTTGTAGATTCGAAAGCGTTTTATAAGAATCGAGACAGAAATTCTTCTAGTTCTGTCAATTGAAGCAATCTATTACCACCGACAAATTTTAGGATCGAAATTTAGAAATCTAATAGCCCAGAAGGCTCGGTGTTCTAACTCAACTGGGAGATGACATGACTTACCAAAGACTAGCTTATAGGGAGAACAACCAATTGGTGTTTTAAAAGCTGTTCAGTACGCCCATAACGCATCATCTAATTTAATTGCCCAGTTTTTACGATTTGAATCAACTGTTTTTTCCACGATTCTTTTGATCTCTCTATTTGACACCTCTACCTGACCACTGGTTTGCGGATGATAGGGCGTTCCTAGTTTATGTGTTACACCATATTTCTCAACTAACTTAGTAAATGGTCTATTACAAAAGTGTGAACCTCTATCATTAATGATCGCCTTGAATGCCATATCTAGTGAATATGTTCTTTTTAAGGAATCGTATGACAACCTTGGTATCATTAGTGGGAAGAGCTTTCTTTCTACCCATTTTGAAACATAATCTACCATTACAAGAATAAATCTTTTTCCAAGCGATATAGGAAAGGTCCCATGAAATCTATACCCCAAACATCAAATAACTCACATTCTAAAATAGGTTGCATAGGCATTTCATGTTTTTAGATACATTTCCCCATTTTTGACAAGATTCACAAGATTTAGCATACTTATAAGCATCTTTATATAGTGTAGGCCAATAAAACCACATTGTAAAACTTTAAAAGCGCTTTTCCATCCTCCATGATGACCTCTGCCTCACGATCATGACAAAATGATAAAATACTTAAAATTTCATTATCAGGCACACATTTTCCGATTATCCCATTCGAACATTTACGGAAAAGGTCCAGTTCCTCCAGATAATAAAATTTTAAGTCGTAAAGAATTTCTTTTCATTTGCCAAGTCCAATGAGACGGAATATAATCACGAGTTAAGTAATTAACGATATCTCCAAACCAAGGTGAGATTTCCTTAGAAGAATTCTATCTTTTAATAATTGCATGGTTGAAGGAGTATCTATTCTAAATAGTTGTTCATCAGAAATGAATCTTTAATTTCATTCCCTATCTCTTCTTCCTCGATCCTCCATTCTACTTAGATGATCCTTGCTACTACATTTTCACTTCTTTTTATCTTTAATTTCAATATCAAATTCTTGAAGTAGGAGAATCCATCTAAGAAGGCGTGGTTTCGCATCCTTCTTACTCAAGAAATACTTGGTGAATGATCTGTATAGACTATTACCTTAGAACCAACAATATATGATCTAAACTTATCTAAGGCAAAATTACATTAGCAGTTCTTTTCAGAGATTGCATAATTAAGGTGAGCTGCGTTTAATGTGTGGGATGCATAGTAAATAGCTTTGAGAATTTTGTTATACCTTTGACCTAAAACAGCTCCCTACAATTTAAATCATTGCATCACATAATCTCAAAGGTAAATTCAGCCTGGTGCTACCAATCTTGGTGCGATAATCAACTTCGCTTTGGGGTCTTAAATGCTTCCATACATTTACTATCAAAGTTAAAAAGGTACTTCTTTCAAGCAAATGACTTAGAGGTTTTGCTATCTTTGAAAAATCACAATAAATCTCTATAAAATCCTGCATGTCCAAGAAATCCTCTTAGAGTCCTTAGATTAACGGTGGCGGTAATTTTTCAATCACCTCGACTTTAGCTTTATCTACTTCAATTCTATTTCGAGAGATTCTATGACTAGAACAATTCCTTCGATACCATTAAATGACATTTTTCCCAGTTTAGAACTAAATTGGTATCCTCACAACGTTGTAAAACTCTTTCTAAGTCGACAAACATTTACCAAAAGAATCTCCATAAACACTAAAGTCGTCCATAAAAATTTCTAAGAATTTCTCAACCATATCGTAAAATATAGACATCATACATCTTTGAAACGTGCGGGAGCATTACATAAACCAAACGGCATTCTTTTATACGCAAAAGTTCCATAAGGACAAGTGAAAGTAGTCTTTTCCCTATCTCCTGCTGCAATGAATATCTGTAAATAACCTGAATAACCATCTAAAAACAAGAATACTTATGACCACTTAAACGTTCCAACATTTGAACTATGAATGGAAGCGGATGATGATCTTTCTTAGTATGATCATTTAGTTTTCTAAAGTCAATGCACATTCGATAACTGTAATCTCCTTGTTGGAATCCATTCATTCTTATCATTCTCTTTCCAACTGTGAAACCTCCTTTCTTTGGTACAACTTGAGTTGGACTCACCCATTCACTATCTCGATATAGGAAAGATTATTCCCATTTCTAATAGCTTAATGACCTCTTTCTTAACGATTAAGCAGAATTCGGGTTGGCGGGCGTTGCGGTTGAATACAAGGTTTAGCATCTTCTTTCAAAATTATCTTATGAACACAAATCTCAGGGCTAATACCTCGAATATCGGCAATTTGTCCATCCAAAAGCTTTCTATGCTTCCTTAACATTCTTATTAATTGATCTTCTTGCTTTGCTCGCTTAAAGTTGATGAGATAATAATCGGTAATAGATTATCAGTTTCTAGAAAAGCATATTTCAGATTTAAAGGTAACGGTTTTAATTCCAGATTCTTTGGCGGATCTTCTATTGATGATTTAAGAACTGGTCCTTCTAATTCTAACTCCAAATACTTATGCCATGGTGGCTTGAAAGTAAAGCTTCCTTTATCTAGAGAAAGGATTATCTCTTTCATTTCAATGTCTTCCCTCATCTTCTTTATAGATAGACAGAGTTAAGCATTCTTCTAATCTGTCTTCAAAAGTTGGTGGCTGATTATCATAGGCGAGAATGAATATCTTACATAAAGAACATGATTACGTGATGTAGATGGATGGTTCATAGCTTTGAAAATATTGAAAGCAACTTCATCTTCATTGACTCTCAAAATTAACTCTCCTTTATGAACATCGATTAAAGTTCTTCCTGTGAGCTAGAAATGGACGACCTAGAATAAGAGGCGCTGAATATCCTTCTTCCATTTCCATAACTACAAAATCTACTGAAAAATAGAATTTGTCTACTTTAACCGATACATCCTTAATCATTCCTTTAGGGTACTTAATCGATCTATCTCGCCATTTGCGAGTCATTTCGATCTTAGTAAGCTTTCCTATGCCTAGCTTTTATAATCCTCATAAGACATGAGATTTATACTAGCTCCAAGATCACATAAGACTTTCTTAAAAGAAATCCTCCAATTTCACATGGAATCGTAAAACTTCCGGATCTTTCAGTTTTAGGTGGTAACTTATCTTTGCAGTGCGAAACATTCTTCATTTAGGCATATATTCTCATATTCCTCTAATTTTTTCTTATTTGATAGTATTTCTTTGAAAATTTTCCATAGGCGGTATATTAATCAGGCTTCAATAATGGGATATTAACATGAAGATGACGAAAAGTATCAAGAAAACGAGCATACTTCTTATCGGTTTTGCCTTTTGATTTGATCTTTAGGAGGGTAAGGTAAAGATTCTAAATCTATAACCTTTGGCTCCTTAGTCAATTTCTCTTTTCCTTTTTCCTTAAACCTTTGAGTATTACTTAGTCGCCATGTTTCAGGTTCTTGAATTTTTTCCTTTAAATTGTTCCCTGAATCAATCTCTACTTCAGATTTTTTCGGTTCTTCCTGTTTCTCATTTATTCTAACATGTTCCTTGAATAAATTTCTTAAATCTTTATCCATAGGGTCTTTCAAAATCCTAGGGATTTTTACCCAATTTTCACCTTCATTTTCAGGTTCCAAACTTCTATTCCTTTTCAAGAAATTATCTATAATTTCTTCTTCCTCGTCAGTGAATTCAATTTCATCTTTAGTTTCATCATTCTTTCCATCTAAATCATTTTCTACTTCATTATTCCCAAAGTTTTCTACTCCATTGCTTCCACTAAGCTTCCTACTTCTCGTAACCACAACATTTACCTCTCTTGGGTTTCTGTCAGTGTTGCTTGGTAATCCTCCTGGGGGTCTACTGTTGTTACGTTCACCTTCCCTACTCAAATGATCTTCCATATTCCTCAATGAGGCTTCTATTGTTCTCATTCTGGTATCATGTCCACTCATAGATGTTTTTATTGTACTCATATCTTTAGTATTTGTACCAATAGAAGTCATCATTGTTTCCATATTCTTAGCTTGAGTAGATACTACACCCATCATATTTTCCATTAGTTTTCCCATTTTTCAACTCCTTCGCAGGTTGAGTTGAACTCTCGAGTTCTTGGTATACTTTGAGTGGTATGTTGAGGATAGGATCTTGGTAATGATTGTAAATTCTCGATTAGATGTACTTTCTTGATAAACTTGGTTATTATTTCTATATGGAATTTGGATATGGCGGTTGTCCTGGCTTCTACTAGGGTTTTCAGAACATCGATAAGTAGGATGATCTCTTAATAGCATTAAGCGAGTTTGAGTATGCATTGTTCAAATTCTATCTTTCTTTGAAGAAAACTCACCTCCTCTCTTGAATATCCTGTTGGTTCTTCACTCCCAATGCCACATTATCATGACTTGAGTATTCATTTGGTGTATTATTTTCCGAATTTTGGTTCTTATTACATTTGTAAACCATCAAATTTCCTACTCAAATTCTCCAAGTGTGCTAGAACTTCCGTATTAGGCGTACATTCTCCTGCAAAAGCTACTTTTCCGGTGCTAGAACCGGTTTCCCACATTCATTTATTTTTGGAAATCTTTTCTATAGCATCGTAAACTCGCTGTTTGAGCTTCACTCATCATTAACGAACCACCACATGCATGATCTACATCTGCACGTGAGTCTTTTCTCAATTTACTGACCAGAAGAGTTGAATTTGCATATCTAAGGAATAACCATGATCGGGACACGCTCTTAACAATTTTTAAACCTTTCCCACGCATTCCCAAGAGTTTCCTCGAGATCCTTGTCTAAAGTTAGCAACCTCGACTTTTAATTCCAAATTTAGTCGAGAGTGAAATATTGTTTGAAATTCAGTTTGAATCTCCTCCCAACTAGTAAGTGAATGATGTGGAAGAGACATAAACCAATCTCGGGCTCGTCCTTTTTAAAGAAAAAGAAACATAGTCATTCTCGTTAATTCCTTATGAGCACCTTGACTTTTGGTCAGTATTGCGAGTTCTTCAAAAGATAGAGATGATGATGTGGATCTTCATCATCCTCTCCTAGGAATTGGGCTCTTGCGTCAATTAAACCAAAAGATGAGACTTAATTTGAAATTATTCGCTCCTTCATTAGGTAAAAGTATGGGATTATTAGTCGGTTTCTTCTTACGGTTTGATCACGAGATAGGTCTCGGGTTTGGTGGATTATTACGATTATTACGTTTCGATTTTGATTATTTCTATTATTATTATTATTATTAGGGTTAACGAGGTTTTGTCCATGCCCTAGAGCATGTTCGACCTCTTGTTCGGTGTTTCATCACCGATTTCAGCCATTCTCGTATTTACATTTGAAGATGATTCTTGGTCGATTTCACGACTAGTATGACCAGCGTTTACTCTCTACTCTTAACGCTGCTTCGTAAGTGTTTATGTCGGGCTTATAAGGAGTGAGAGGGTCTTACCACTTCGGTCATCAACTAACGAAAATAGAAAATAACACGAAATTGATAGTAGTAAAAATTGGTAATTTTCCTAAAAGGTAACAACCAACGAAAATAAAATAGAAATGAGATAAGAAAAGTGTTGACTTATTCTCTAGAATTTTAAGCTAATACAAGTAGTAACCATAGACACATAAAAGAAATTAGCGGCGTTCCCGGCAGCGGCGCCAAAAGAGCAACGACGCTAACCTATCCTCGAGCGGCGCGAAAATCGGCAGGCGTTTCTGGGTTAAGCGATTCTAACCGCGATGTATGCCGGGTCAAATTGTAGTGCTAGTATGGTGAATCAGTATCGTATCCACAGGGAACTTGGTAATTTCTTTTACGTGTGGTTAAACACCAAAAGTTTGTTATTGACTCGATCTAAATCGTAATTTTATAACACGATCACTACTATTCTAGTCAACATAAAATAAATACGTAATTTAAAAGTTATTCTAATATAATATATATAGATATAAATATATATATAGATGTACATAAATTGCAAAGTATATATATAGATATAAATATATAGATACCAATATATTAAACAGATATATTTTAGAAGCGGCCAAAACTTATATAATTGGTTTATACGATCTTTTCGATTAATTGAAATGTGTTCGATCTCTCCTTTTATTTTAGGTCCAATTGAGTAAGTGAAGCGGTGCACTCTGAGGTAAACAATTCCTCCTCACACGGCGTATGAAATTGTCATATGTCCATTGCATCGATCCAAGGTCCACAAGCCCATTACGATAAACGAATTAATCGAACAGTCCGAGTACAAATCTACCTTTAGATAAAAAGAGTCATTCCGTTCGTCAAACGGTCAATTTTATTTTAAAGGCTCCGGTTGTCAAGGCGGGACGATTTAACTTTCGGTTTAAGTTTCAATTAAACGATGATTTAACATTATTACGATCTCGAGTACAAATTATAATAAAATTCATTTCTCCCAAAACAAATTTACCCCGGGTAGAAATTGGATTCCGTTATCACGTTGTTTACACGGCCAATTTTACCCTCCGTTTTTTCTATCTTTTATTTCATATCCACGATTCATGAGCGTCAATTCATAATTAGATTATGAATTCCTCGGATCTATTAAATATGTCAATACTGAATCTGATCAAAATAGAAAAAGATTCAATTAACTCAATTTTAGTCATTTTAACTTAACAACATTTCTTTAACGAAAAGATCGAAATAAAACCGATTACATAGTTTTGGCGAAGATTATATTTAGCCTAAAAACATTGTAACAACGAAAAATATAAAAACAAACATAAATACTTAAGAAAAGTTACCCGAATACGGCAGTTGATTCGAGAAATCGTATCTTCCGGACATTACAACTTCTTTAGCAAAACCGACTTACGAGATTTTCCCGAGCATTACAACGACACTAAAACTACATTATTACGGCGTAAGGCCTTATTTACAACTACTACTAAAAATTAAAAGAAAAGAGAAGAGAGGAGAATATATATATGATATTGTGTATATATATTGGTACACTCCCATCAATTGCAAATCTTTGCTCTTTATATAGGCAAAGTCTCAAGGCCGGACGGTCGGTATTAGGCGGCTCGGTCCGGACTAATGATGATCCCCACTAACTTGATCATTCCAAAGATGTATGCGTTGGAGATATTTATTTTTATATATAATTATTAAACTTCTAAAATTCATATCTCGAGTTCTGGACCTCCAAAAATTGCAAACGAAATGCCAAAATTAAGATCTCGAGAAACTCTACAACTTTCATGAAGGACTCTTCTCCAGATAACGCTTTCTTGATAACCTCGTGTTCCTCCGAAGCTTTTACGGGATTTTTATTAATCCAAATCGATTAGCCACTTGATCATTTGTTTAAGTTGTAGACCTCAATCTTCATATTTTAAATTGCATTGGAAAACTCTCGAAAAATCTACAACTTTAAGTGAAGAACACTTTTTCTGAAAATATCATTTTGATGAGCCATTCGTTTGTCGAAGAAATTTCTCTATTATTACTTATCCAGATTGGTTGGCCACTTATCCACTTAAGCTTTTCAATTGACCATTTAAACTTGTGGCACTCTCTAAATCATTCCAGAGATATGATTAACTTCAATATGTCGATTCTCGGGGTCTTGGTTTATAAATCTGCAATAAAATACCACAAATACCCACGTAAATCTGACACGACACTCCGATTTACTAAAATCGGTACAAAATTACAACTTTTTATTATTATTATTACTAAATACTCTAAATTATAAAGATTAACATTTTATATCATAATTTCATATATTTTATATAGAATTCGTTGATAAAACATAATAATATAACGTATATTTAATCATATAAAAATAATACATCAATATGTCTGAAACTGAAGCTATTCATGAGGAATCTTATCACAGCCCTAGTTCTAGCCCTGTGTCATCCAAATCCAATGGATCTCCTGGTTCCTTCACACTCACACCTATTCAAACTTCTCATACACCTTCCCAAGACCTAAACCCTTAATCTGAAAGCTCTTCCTCATCTTCCTCACCAAGCAGTGTGGAACAACAAATGACAGCTCTTAGACCTACTGGTCATCATATGCAAACAAGATCCAAAAGTGGGATCTATAAACCCAAAGCCTATCACTCATCCATCACTAAATCCAATACTCACTTGCTCATCTAATCGAACACATTAAAGTGTCGATGCTCTAAGTAATCCTCAGTGGAAGCAGGCTATGATTGAGGAATTTCAGGCCCTCCAACAGAATAACACATGGGACTTAGTACCTGCTGAACCAGGACAGAATCTGGTTGGAAACAGATGGGTTTTCAAGCTCAAATTGAAGACTGATGGATCAGTGTTGAAACATAAGGCAAGGCTTGTGACTACAGGTCTTTGGCAAACTTATCAGCAGAAATAACATGGATTGGACAAATTCCGAAGGAGATGAAAGTCAAGATGCTTAGAACCCTAATGGCTTGGTGTGATAGCTTAGGTGCTGCTTCCTTGGCTCAGCATCCAGTCTACCATGCCAGGGCCAAGCACATTGAAGTGGATGTACACTTCATCAGAGACAAGATCTTGAATAAAAAGTTGGCTGTCAGCTATATTCCATCAGAGTCACAAATAGCAGATGTTTTTACTAAGGCCTTGCCTATGAATCAGTTCAACAATTTCAGAAGCAAACTAAATGTGTTGCCTGGGACATTTAGTTTGAGAGGGGGAGTTAAATAATTGACTGTTTTATATTTTGTTATATAAGGGTAGTTTTGGTAGTGTCTTATTGTGTACACCTGTGAAAGTGTGTGCAAGATAATATATGTAAAAGGACAGCTACTAGATTTGTGTGAGAATAACAAATCCTCTTTCTAGATTCTGTTTTACAACTGAGGTCGTATTTATACCACATCAAATTTACCTCACAACACACTTATCATATACCACACTATAATTGACTTATTCAAAATCGATTCTGGAACAAAAAATTTTCTTGTAGGTGTACAAAAAAAATTCTTATAGTTGCATTGTGATGATCGACTTTCGTATTATAGGTTTTGGACTCTAGATCAACATTCAAAATTATGATTAAGCGTGATAAATAATAGGCTGATACATCAATAAAATCATCAAGATACACAAATAAAATCTACTAAAAATCTTACTCTAGAAATTTGACATCATGAGCATGTCATGCTAGTCATTCTTAGACATCATATCATATCATAGACTCGTAGATATGCGGTCACTGTAACCCTCATTAGTGAAAATAATAAGGAAAATGATATATGCACTACACAAATGTGTAGTGCACAAACCACTACTCGATATCCATTGATTAAAATGATTAATTATTTCTTGTGATGAGTTCCAACAAAATATATGGTGTTGATTGTTTTGTGTAAGATGTTGTGATACAAAGAGTAGTGGATGTATCATTACTCAAACAATAATGGAATTGACTAGATGTCTCTAATCACGCTTCCATTAATTACCGAGTAGTGATACATCCACTACTTATAATACCATAATATCTACACAACACAATCAAACACCATTGAATTTGTTGGGACACATCACAATAAATAATTCATCACTTTAATCAACGGGTTCCAATCATGTTGTGGAAAATACACTACACAAATGTGTAGTGCACATACCTTTTCCCTTAATTACCATCTCTTATTTGTTTTTCATAAATATTTTAGGCCGCCCATTTCTATTTGCATTTTCCGTACATTTTTCAAAGAAAATATCGGTTGTTTAAGAAAAAAAAATTAATTCACACATAATATACGTGAAGTATACTCAGCGGCGGATGCAAGATCCCTGGTAATGGCGGTACAAAAAAATTTTAAAGGCAAAATTAAAAAATGTAACACCCCGTCTCAGACACCGAGTCCTTATCCAGGAAATGGAACATTCGGCACGTGACATTTAGAGAAAACATTAAACTCCACGCAAGCCTTACGTCATATCAGAGTAACTAACGATAAATGCGGAAGGAAAACAAACCAAAGAATCAGGAAATAGACCCTCAGGGTCTTACAACATACCACACAACCAGAAATTAACTATTGTCAAACTATATCATAAATAACTGGAAAACAAAAGCTAAAATCCCAAATGAACAACCATGTGCGAAAATAAAGGAACAATCTATTTACAACCGCAACAATGCCTTATTCGAAACTACTAAGATAATAAACTAGAACATAAACTCCTTAAGCTCCACTCCTAAGCCTGGTCCTCGAACTCTTCCTCAGAAACATAACCAACCTGCATATCTTCTTATTCCAAAAGATGAGTAAGCTCATGCATAAACTTAGTAAAGAGAAAAAAGATCGAAAGTGAGATTCATAGTAGTCATGAGCCGGGGGACACGTCATGAATCTACTTTATCCATTTTCACAAACAACTAGAACAATACTTTTAACATAAGGGGGAGGGGGAATACTTTTGAGTACATAGTCAATGCACAAGAAAACATGTCTATTTTACTATATCCGTTAATCTGGCACATACATGTTTAGTAACATTAACTACTTACTTGCTTACTTAACATATCCATGTCCTTGTCTTTTCCTATCCGTGATTCTTATCTACTAGCTTTAAGGCGCAGGGTACAGCTCGGTTAGCACAACTAACTACACCTCCAGCATGGGACTTACTGATGCCCAAGGTACACGTATAAGCACACTGCCTTAAGAACGGCTTGGCTAATATAGCCAATCACACTTCCGACATGGGTTTTAACTGTGCCCCAGGTGCCCCGTCTATTCTTGCTTATTAATGAATATCTTGCTAAGTAGATTCGATGACATGTAAATCAAATAAGAGCATATAAAATACATAATTCTATAGTAAAATCCATGTCTAACCTATGGGAAACATGCAAAGACCATAACCACATCATACTACCATCCATCTCCACTATACGTGTAAAACAGAGCCCACAAAATCATCTAGAAACCGGATAATGATGCAAAGCACATTTGACCACCCAGAACAACCTGAAAGCCAATATGAGACTTTTCTGGGACGCTTAACCGAGAGATGCCCTCGGTTCAGCGAGCTAGTGAATCCCAGATTCACTTTACGCCCTGAGACTAGTCCGGCATCCTGTCCTAAAACGCATAACATGTGCAATTCTGTGCCAATTTACAGAAAACAATATTAATACATATTAAAAACATAATCTTTAATCCCAAAATGGATAGTTTTGACAAGAAAAACTCCTTACCCCATAAACGTAACAAAAACAAGCGAAACAACGATCAAACTATGGTCAACCTTCAAGCTCTTGCAAATCAACGAATAAACCCAACCATTAAAACTATGAATTCTAACAAATCCAAGAGTAGAACTATGAATAAAACTAAGGTTTCATGATTATTACCTTCTAGAGATGAAACAATATTCGAAGCTGCTCCTGGACTCGAAAGCTCTTCAAAATTAGCACTCAGTGCGCATACTTGGCATCCTGGTTGATCCCGGACATGCTCCAGGACATGTCCGGGGTGTATGGGACACATCCTGGGCACCACCGGGTCGCTTAACGGGGAGGTTTCTATTAGGAAATCTACACGGGAACGTGGTGGAATTTCAAAATTTTATTTCCTTTTAACCAGGATCGACTTCGTTTAAGCAACAAACATAATAAGTTAGTAGACGGTAGTTACATTGCTTGATCTAAAAGATCGACGCTTTGACCGTCTAAGGAGAGTAGTGGTGAACGGAGCCACCCAACCATTCGGTCTCTACCGCTAGTCCACATGAACAACCCGCCGGAATCCATCATTGGATTGTTACTAGAAAAACTCGGTTGCGAGACGGACCTTTTCTCTCTCTCTCAAAACTCTCTCTAAGATGCTCTCTTATTTTCACAAGAACTATTAGTCTCTTGGCATTATGATGATCCAAAAGAGCTTGACACCCACCTCTTATATATAATGAAGGTGGCGCCCCAATGTAGAGTAGAGAGGAAGAAAACTTTTTACTAGTAAAATAAGGAAAATAGATATTCTAGATTTATCTCATTAATATCTAATATCTTATATTAAATATTTTTCCCAAGATATATATTGACAATATCTTATATTGAATATATCTTGATTATATTACCATAAATCAATTTACACTTGTGTGCAAATCTGTACTCATTAATATCTAATATTAATATATGATAATGCTATTAATTAAATTGCAGATTCCAAGTGTATCTTATACACTAATAACCTACGCCCGGTATAGCCTTTTATTGGCTTCTTGAATATTTTTAATTAATATAATGCTATGATTAATTAATTTTCAAAATACATGTGTATCAATATTTCGACTTATACATATACATTATATGTGTATTTAATTAATCAACATAATTAATATCTTGTATTATATTTATTCACAATAAATAAATATCGCCATATTAATTTATCACGATAACACTTTATAGTCGAGATAAACTTTCCATATTTGGTTATGACTATAATCACATTTTAATCCGGCTAGATGTTCTTATGTGTGTGACCCGATAGGCTTCCGAATATGTAGGCCGTAGGCACAAAGTGCAATCACCAAAATGCCCTTCATACCTAACCACTACTACAAAAAACATAAAGATCACGGTTTTTAAGTGTGATATATTTACATTAGTCCACGGCTTCCAAAGTGTGGCATATTGAGGTGTGACATAAAATACTTTAACTCAAACACGAGTTACAAACTATGATCTATTATAATAATTATCACACTTAAAACCCGTGATCTATTATAGTTGGGATCACACTTAAAAACCGTAATCTATAATAATTTCATCACATTTAAAAGCGTGATCTATTATGGTTGTTATCATAGTTAAAAACCGTGATCCATTATAGTTGTAATCACACTTAATAACCGAGATCCATTACAATTAAAACACATTTAAAAACTGTGATCTATTTTAGTTGTTATTACACTTAAAAACCGTGATCTATTATAATTTAAATCACACCAATAAAAGTGTTTTTTTTTTTCAAAAACAATATATAAGCACATATATTTTTTTGTCTTTTTTGGGACTCGAACCCGGATACTCCGGATTAACGAGCCACACTTATTCCACTAGACCGATGTTTTCTTTCTTCTAATTTTTGACCACACTAAACTAAAATCTCATTATAAAATACCATATTATTTTAATCACGGTAAAAATTGTGATTGATTGATTTTTGTCTCATTTTCCTAAAAACCGTGATAAAAAATTGTGATATATTTTAGTTGTTATCACACTTAAAACCGAGATCTACTATAATTTCAAAGACATTTAAAAGCGCGTGATCTATTTTAGTTGTTATCACACTTAAAAGCGTGATCTATTATAGTTGTTATCACACTTAAAAACCGAGATCTATTATAATTTCAACACATTTAAAAGCGTGATCTATTTTAGTAGTTGTTATCACACTTAAAAACCGAGATATATTATAATTTCAATCACACCTAAAAAAGTGTGATCATTCTTTTTTTTCGAAAACGAAATAAACGCACACATATCTTTTGTTGCCACTGAGACTCGAACCCGGATACTCTGTATTAAGGAACCACAGTAATTACCACTGGGCTGATGCCTACTATATTATCATTTTCGACCACACTAATCTAAGATATGATTATAAAATATCATATTATTTTAATCACAGTTAAAAACCGTGATTGATTGATGTTCTTGTCTCAGTTTTCTTAAAAACCATGATAATAAAAACTATGATCTATTTTAGTTGTTATCACACTTAAAAACCGAGATCTATTATAATACAACACATTTAACAACTGTGATTTATTTTAGTTGTTATCCCACTTAAAAATCGTGATCTATTATAGTTGTTTCACACGTAAAAACCGAGATCGATTATAATTTCAACACATTTAAAAACTGTGATCTATTTTAGTAGTTGTATCACACTTAAAAGCCGAGATCTATTATTATTTCAATCACACCTAAAAAGTGTGATCATTCTTTTTTCACACACCTAATAACTGCTGTGATAAAATATTTAAGTGTGATATATATACATTTTACTTATCTCGGTTCTTTTAAAAGTGTGATCCTTATCTTTAGATAAGTGTGATCTATATCTTTTTCTTATTAGTGGATATAATTTGTCTCACTTTTTCTATAATTGTGACAAAAATATCATGAATTCGATCCAGATTTAAAAATGAGATTAATTGATATAATTTATCTCGCTTTCAAATAACCGTAACAAAATATCATACCAATTTAGTCACAGTTAAAAGTGTGATAGTTTGGTATAATTTATCTCGTTTTTCAATAATTGTGATAAAAATATCATATCAATTCTATCACTGTTTTAGATGTGAGATTGATATATATAATTTATCTCACTTTTTTAGAAACCGTGATGTAAATATCATATCAATTCGATCCACGAGTTTAATAATGAGATTGATTGATATAATTTATCTCGGTTTTCAATAATCGTGATGAAAAAATCAAATCAATTAAGTCACACTTTGAAAATGAGATTGATTAATATAACTTATCTCGATTTTTCAATAAGTGTGATAGAAAGCTGTAAGTGTGATATATATATATTCGTTGTCTCGGTTTTATTGAAACTGTGATTGTTTTCATATCTTAAGTGTGACCTATGTCCTATTTTGTAGTAGTGAACGATCATGGAATAGCGCCTAGCAACACACCGTGACCCCCAATCACCGGAAGAGTCAGATGCAATGACTACTACCTTTCATGTGAAACAGTTACCGTGTAAATAGAATCTTGTCGCTGTAATAATATCCATACGGTCGTATCTCGACTGTCAATACATTAACGACCGTATCTTATAATCTAGATATCATGCTCTCTCAAAGTAACTCATTTACTTCCACTTTGCAAAGATTCACGAGAGTAAGACGTTCCTTATAAGAAGTCACTTTCGGATATTTACTCTTATTCATAGGATACGCGATTTCCGGGCGAGCAACATGAATCCTACGCATGCTTCAGTATCAAACCCAATCACTACCGCATGATCGCTTCATGGCTAGGGTAAACTCAATAGTGTCAAAGCATGACAATCCACACCATGATGCCATGAAGACTCCGGTCTCAGAATAATTACACAACCGCCACATAGTGTGACACTTAATAAAGTAAGTGAGTCAGTCTAACCTATGCATTCTCTAATACACGCCCATGTACAGTCCAAGTGTCCCTACACTTCGATAGACGAGATCTATCCCTATCTTCAATAATATAGAAGACATCCAATACGTGCTAGTCTAATCGTACCATTATTGTCCCATTTGATAGTACCTATGACTAGAGACATTTAAGTATCAAACATTTAAAATGATTCGAGATCTCATCAACCGTAATCACTATCATGGTTTCTCTTTCACAGTTTGACACTAGGGACATTAGTATATATACAATCACTAATTGGTTCATATAGATAAACACAATATACAATAACGAAAAGCCATTTAATATATATGTATAAACATAAAGAAATAGTAAAAATGACCCGACCGGTCGGATCCGGTCCAACCCGATTGGGTTTAGGACACTATTTCAACAATCTCCCACTTGGCCTAAAGCCAATCACTCATACACACACAAGACCAAGTTGAAACACAAGAATTTCATGCGATACTTGTGACTAACCCTAAGTGTGAATGGATCACTATCCGTGGGGACTCGGACTATCTTCATATCATTCTCCAAATGACCAAGTCAAAGGAACCGCCTCCACACACACATGAATCTCTGACGAGACCCGGTCCTTGCTTCAAGCAATGAATCCACTACCATATCATCTATATAGAAAATATGGAAGAACTGCACAAGATTCAGGAATGAACCTTCTAGATCCATGTACTGCTCCCGCTGTGCCTCCAAGGCAATACCGTGTTTTGGCCCAGTTGTAGAATTTACAGTGATTTCTAGCTAAGAACATTTCCAGCTCATTGTATCACTTAATCAAAGTGACTGCAAACCCAGACCTTAGCTCCCACTATCTTCATAAGATTCAGGGTGCGTATCTGTATATCTATGTTTATTCGATTCCAAGTTTTAGTAAACTAAGAACCCATCCTTAAAACCTTTAAGGATATTCTCGATATACGAAATCACTTTATTACATTCTCATGACTCTTCATGAAGTATGAACATCTGGTTTAACTCACAAAACTTATGATGGACCCACCTTCCATAAGTATCATCTTTCACCTTATCCTCGGGACCGACGTCTGTCATAGATAGATCCGGAAAATGCCGGCTAGCGGTATCTCCCGCCATGATCTATGCTAAACTCTTTTAGCATCCCATCTATTAGAGTGAATTGTGATAGCTAAGAAGTATTTAAATCTATCACTATAGATTCTTATTTCTAAAATAAAATTGCTACTTCCAAGAGCTTTAAATAAATCGTTGAACTAACAAACATTAATTGGCTGTGACACAGGGTGACGATTCGAGAAGGATATCCAATACCTTGCTAAAAAAACCTGTGACACTCCTACTAACCCTTCTGGACATAAGGCATATCTTTTTCTTTTGTTCAAATCAAACTCTTTTGATTATCAAAGTAAAGAACTTATATAGAGAAACTTGTTTGAGTCTATAAATAGATCTCATGAGCTCACACATCATGTTATACATCATGTTATCGTATATGAACATCAAGCCTTTGGACCAACGTTTTCAACACTATCATATAGCCATGATATGTAGCTACAACAAGCACTATCAGAATAGATTTAAGCATAGCTGGTAACATAAGGTAATTACAAGGTTTACGCCTCATAGCCTCTTAGGCATCAACTCGGCCTAACGGTAACCGTATTACCATCCATGTCAGTCTTTCATAAAGACATGCTACACCTTTTAGGGACATTCCCTTCAGGTAAGACATACTAGGTTCATAACCCAGCTATCACACATGGAATCTGCTTCAGATACTATGGCTCCTAGACATGTCTCTTAATCTTGCCTTTCAAGCATTCTTATATAAGTCGTGATATCTTCATTCTTCAAGATGGTCATACCAGTAGCCCTTTCAGGCGTGTGGTCATCTGCAAACTCATAGAGTACTTTTGTGCATTGAGCAATGTCTTACACCTCATCGCTATACGGTGCCTGCTCATGCTCCAATGGTTGAATATCTCTTTGTGGTTCGAAAACATTTTTGAGATTTTATTTACTCACACTGTCTCTTTTGGAAGAAACACTTCCTTTAGAAGACATCATGTTTGGAGACAAACATTTTTGCTCCACGGGTAAGCAAATAATATCCAGAATGCTTGCTAAGATATTCCACAAAGTTGCACATGTCATACTAGGCTCCACAAATTTCAGACACTGCCTACTTTTTAGAAGCATGACAACTCTAGAACATTGGCTAAGATGGATTTGATGTCATCTTCATCCATATCTGATATGGAATTTATTCAACCTTCATTCTTTGAAATTCGGTCAAGTATATGGGCACTATCCCAAAACATGTAAGGGCTACTTCGCATGTCTTACGTCATACCATTATCGCATAAAGTGTTGTTTCCATTTTAGAAACACAATCTAATTATGTATCCCAAAAATGATAACCTTCAAGGAGAATCTAATTCCATTTTAGACAACTTCAAACACCCTTCGGTATATTAATTGCTTCAATCAATTGAAGATTAATTCCTAAGTAGCTCATCAATCTCATTTTAAGTACTAGCTTGAACTTTTCAGGCTTTCCGAATTTTGCACTTCACTGAGTACACTTGACTATTTCTAAAATAGGCAAAGAGAGTAATAAACAATTATTTGTAGTATTAATTGTCATAGTCCAACAAACATCGGTACTTAGACCATTTTTCTAGAATTCATAACCTTTTTTTAAAAGGGATTTCAGTCATCTTTAGCTAAGATACGTATTACCCACATGATTCATAATCACATGGTTTAGACATCATCAGAATGACATTTGATTACACGTATTTCTTTCAGAGAGTCGACATCTAGAACAACCACAAATATCAAGGATAACAGCCATACAAATACATAGTTGAGATTTCATCACCTATATCGACTTTATAGCGATCGTTATCTAGTATGTTAGATTCAGTGACCATTTAACTTTATTGGAATAACATTTATTCCTTACAATTGAATATGTTTACTAATCCTAACAAATAAGCGAGCTCGTGTTATTCATAATAACCGAACACAATAACATTTATTTAGTTCATTTATCAGTTTTACTAGACTCGAATACAAAACCGAAAATGTTGCAATGTTTGCTTCACTTTTAGTCTTGGTGTATTCCGTATTTTAATGTTTCTAATTTAATCATACTTGTAAGATATCATATATCTAAAAGTTGACTTAAACTTAGATAGATTTATCTCAACAATTTTGCCTAGAATAGAGACTTCAATGATATCTCTTATTTTAAGCACATGCCCTAACTTTCTTTTAATCCCTTAAGCACTTGTAAATATTTTTACATCAGTCTTCATAAGACTTAAGAAGAATCACAAGAACTATGTCTTCAATTTCCTTTCGTAAAGAAAAATTATTAAATAGTTTATTTAACCTTTTGAATCATATTCAAAACATGAACCATTTAATTTACTTTCAAACAATGTTTAAATAATTAAGTCGATACTTAAATCTTACAATTTTGAAAACAACCTTTCAAAATTCGATGTGATCATTCACATTCAACACATCTAATGTTTTGAATTAATTGTCATCGCATGACAAAATGACCCGTTGGACAACATTGTATCAATATATGATTAATTGGTTGATGCTCATTTCAAGTGATTTAATAATAACTTTCGAGCTTCCGTTCTAATTAATAATTAAAGTCTTGGAGCACTCCATCAAATATGTAGTCTCCTTGTCTTTAACTACTATAACGTAGTTGCTCGTGTCATTGCTTATTTTAAAAGGATTAAAATTACTTAACCATATTTGAGAACGTTTCTCAAAAGGTAATAGTCACAATTTGGTTTTACTAATCGAAAATAAAAACATAAATATAAAAGTTTGCTAAAAACTACAACATAAAATAAATATAAAAGAGTGTTGTTGTTTATACATGCAAAATCAAAAATGGTCTTATGGTTTATGATTTTGCTCACACTAGTCAACTACTCCCAATTGACTTTCAAGAATTATCCAAAATTCTTTAGTGGATAGAATCCATTCTAGTTGACTTGATCCCCAACGTGGGCCGATCGACCGGGTCAATTTCGAAAGGAGTACGTTTACCGGTCGCATCCCATGAGACTTCCATTGGTTGACTAGTCAACTCTTTGACTACTCACATCTCTATGTGATAGCCATCTCTTGTCTCTAAAATCAAACGGTCCTGACATGGATCAATCATCAAAAGATTCTTAGTCGAGTCGTAACCCAAATATTCATGAGATATCATAACGGTCATATCTCGATAATAACGATATACCCGAGGTAGGCCAACTCCCGACGTGGGCCGATCAGTTGGATCCGAACAAGGGCTCTTCACCTTCATTATAATATTGGGAGACAAAATATGACTCGAGTTTTTGTTGTGGAAGTATTTTTCAAATTAATTCACTTAATTAATTTTATCAATTACGGTCTCATAAAATATATCTATCTCTATAGACATACATTCTACACATTCATTTAGATCGTGCCTAGTCATGCATCTATCATATCATATAAAATAAAAACAAGCACAAAATAAATGAATGCGTAAAGTGACCGGTATGATCATGGATTTTTCCTAAATACGGTTCTGAATACAAACTGACGAAACCGCGGGTCACAATCAAAGGGTAGCTGCAACCGCCAATAGGATCTTTAATGCGCCATTGACGGGAGTCAACTTTACTGTACTTTGGTGTGCCGTTTAACCCACGTTTATCACTTTATTGGCATGTTCTGGGTAGATATAGACATGTTTGAGAGTAATATCGAGAGTTGTATGCACGGGGAGTCAAACTGTCACATCGATAGTAAACTCCGCCTTTTTAACGATATTTGACTCTTTTCCGAGCACTTTTGTCTTGCGGAATTACGCGTGGTGTTTTTTAGTGTGTTTATTGCGCAGGACTTAGGTGACTCGAGAGCCCAAAAGGCGATGTTCTAGGATGAGAGGCGTGTTAAATGGCACGAAAGTTGAATGAAAGTGAAGAAAAGTCAAGTTTGGAGTGAAATAACCGGTGTTTGCCTACCCCCAATTGGCGTTTGCAACAAAGCCTAAAGCCAAGCGGCGGTTGGCCATTGCAAGCCGGGCATTCACAGAGTTAACACTTGATTCGAAAGTTAGAGTTTTGGCCAGCCGAGCATCCAATCGACCCCAAACGCACGTTTGGGTAGGTTCATCCGATTCAAGCTCATATAACACAAACGGGTGTCCAGGGTACCGCAGGCGGCGTTTTACCTCATGACATGATTCATCAAACGGCGTTCAACATGAGGCAAGCGCTGGTTCATCAAGAACAAACCCTAATCATCATCGAAATCCCAGGTGAGCGGGTGTCCACAGATAAAAAGCAAGCGCTCGTCCTTGACCGACATCATCGATTTTCGACCTACACTATAAGTAATGCAGCCACTCATTACGCTTTAAATATACTTGGCCGACTTTAGACTTTTCTTAGGTGATTTAGGGGCGATTTTAGTGTAGTTTAAACGTCCTTTGATCCCTTGATCCCATAAATTACATCCTTTGATTCTACACACTTGTTATAGCTTAGATTTACTTTTCAAGAACAAAGATTCAACTTTTGGATCGCTTTCCTCTTTGGTATTTTCCGGATCAAATTTTCTGCAAGTTATATGGTAATGACTTCTCTTTTATTTATTGTCTTTAGTTTGATTTCAATTTCTATTTCAATTATGAGCATCATCATGAGTAGCTAATCCATTGTGTAGTCGAATTATGTGAAAGCAAGCGAAAACCCTAAGGGAGATGAGATTGGGAGTTGTGTAGTGCATAAATTAATGTTTAAACGATTAATCCACGTCCTAAAACTTATTTTAACGTCTTTGAATTAGATTGATCACCTAGTTCAAAATCACACACATTGAACTTATAGATGCATTTTGCGGTGAGATGTGGATAAGGGGTTTTATGATCATTGCGTAGATTCGGCCTAATTGTTAGGTCCATTTCCAATACTGAGAGGTTTGTCATCGTTGTTCGGCGACTTTATAAGCGTAATCATGTTAGGTTAATCGGTTTTCTAAAGGAGAATTAATTAACTTCACATAGGGTGGTTAGATCGAGTTGTTCGATCTAATCACTAGAATTAGGAGTTGGCACCCGTGGATGTCGTTGAAATACATTGGATAGGTAGGTCGGTTAAGACATGCTCCCAGTTAAGTCCTTCCTAAGGGGTAAAAGTAGCTCGTGGGATCATAGTTCGGCTATACCTTTTAATAACTAGAAGTACAACCAGTAGTATAATCTTTCTTTCTGCATTAGTATAATATCTCTCCACCACTATTGTGACCTGAACCAAGTTCTACGTCGGCTTTGGTACTCAGACATTACTCTCTGTGGATTCGACCTTATGACCATTATACTCCCGTTGACCTGATACTCTGTCAGTTAAAGTTAGCGGTTAAGTATTTTGCTATCAAGAATTTTGGAGCCGTTGCCGGGGAGTAATGTTCGATATCTTTTAAGTTGACCAAAATCTTGGGATTAGGTCGTTTTTATTTGTTTTCTTGTTTTTTTTTTCCTATTTTTGACAGTGCATGACCACGAGAAGTTCAAAACAACCTTTTATCGAGCCAAATCAAGAGATTGAAGCTTACGCACGTCATAGAAACAGTCAGCGCCGAGGAGAGATCCTGATCGCCAGTCCGGATCCCCTATTTGAGGAAGAAAGGGTAGTGGAAAGTTCACTTTCTGAATCCTCAAAAGAAATGGAAGATTCACCAAATCATAGAGATGGCAAAGAGCCCTTAATCGAACATAATGAACAATGGAAAACCTCAGACATTACTAGTGGTAACGCAACACTACCATTACATACTCCACCGAGGACCCCTCGTCATGAACCATTAAGAGAGGATAACACAGTGTTACGTCAGTTGGTGACTCCACAATTTAATCAGAGGACGGGGATTGGAAAAAACAGGGGAGGACAAAATGATCAGAATACTCAGAATTTCGGACCAGAACTTGACCAAGACACTTGTGAGGCGATTACTACTGATTGCTAAAGAATCAAGGAAATCAACGGGGTTTCAAAACCCATATAATCGACAACCATCGTACAGATATTATCAACAAAGAACAACAACCAGAAATTATCACCACGAGAGGGCTCGGCGGAGTGCAAGGACCGAGAGTGGCGAGATTATGTGACTAACGCCTGGAAGTCACGGGGCACAATCAATTTGAGTACCCCTATTAATGCCAACAATATGGATATACAAAGAGAATATTTTGAACATGTTGAAACATGCCTTGTTCCACGGGAAGTCAACGAGAACCCGAGCGACTTTACGGACCATTTTCTCCAAATTTGTGGGACGATGAGATATAATGGGGTTAGCGACGCGGCAATAAAGCCGATAGTCTTCCGTTTGCACCGAGAAGAGTCACTAGGAGATTGAGTACGATTCATTACCTAATGATTCGTTACATACATGGCGAGATGTAGTGAAAGTGTTTTTGAGGAAGTATTTTCCATCGGCAAAGATTTTAGATCTGAAGGAAGAAATCTCTTAATTTGATGGTCTCGAGGGAGAGACACTAAAAGAGACATATGAGAGGTTTAGGGGTCTACTGAAGAGATGCCCTCCACACGGTTTTTCTACTGTTGAGCAAGTCATTATACTATTCAGGGCCTTAGAGCTAGTGGACCAAAACAAGGTGAACGCCGCCCGGTGGGCGAGATATCATGAATCTGCCGCCAGAACAAGCTATGAGACATATTGAGAATGAGGCAGATGGAGAAGGACAATGGGGGTCCAGTAGAATGAAGAAGAAAGCCCCGATGGAATGTGTAAAGTCGCTGAAAGAAGACCTCTATAGAGAATCTACCATGCATGACAAGATGTAAGAAATGGTGCTAAAGATAGACCAAATAGATTTGGAAAGAAAGAAGGCACAGCAATGCCAACTATGTGGAGGTGGACATTCCGCCATGGAATGTACATCATCGAAAAAGCCCACTTATCCACAACAATTACCACCTACTCCAGCACAACAACAATTTGGAAACCAGAATGATCAGCAAAAGATGAATGTGTATGCAATAGGGCTGATGAGTATGAATCAGCAAGAGTTTGGCCAGCAACAGTGGAATTCGAATTTCGATAATCAGCAGGGCCAGCAACAGTGGAATTCGAATTTCGAATTGTCTTGCAAAAGGTCATGATCAACATCCGCTACTAACCCTGGGTCAACAAAGCATTTCCATAGCATTGACACATGAAACACATCATGCACTCTAGCCAATGACGGAGGCATCTGCAGCCGATAAGCTAAAGGACCAACTCTTTCCACAACTTCAAAAGGTCTTACATATCTCGGGCTTAGCTTGCCTTTCTCGCCAAAACGTCTAACACCTCTCATAGGTGAAGCTTTAAGATACACTTTCTCACAAACTTCAAACTCAAGCGGTCTACGGTGTTTATTTGCCCAACTTTTCTGACGATCATGAGCTTCTTTCATACGTTCTCTAATCAACAAGACATTATTGTTAGCTTCTTGAACTAATTCTTGGCCTGCAACTTGCTTCTCACCGACTTCATCCCAACATACAGGGGATCGGCACTTCCTGCCATACAGTGCTTCAAAAGGAGCCATCCCAATACTCGAATGATAACTATTATTGTAAGCAAAATCCGTAAGCAAGTACTTAGTCTACTTACCTCCAAACTCAAGAGTGCAAGCACGTAGCATATCCTCCAGTGTCTAAATCATCCTTTCGGGCTGTCTATCTGTCTGTGGTTGAAATGTTGTACTCATACTCAACTCTATACCCAAGGCTTTCTGCAAACTCTTCCAAAACTGAGCCACAAAACGACTATCTTGATCATATACTATTGAAACTGGAACTCCATGCAAATGAACCACCTGATTAATATACATCAAATCCATTTGCTCTAATAGTGTATCCTTCATCAATGCTAAAATATGCGCACTCTTTGTCAAACAATCCACTATCACCCATATCATATCAACACCGCAAACCGAACGAGGTAACCCCGTAATAAACTTTATAGTAATATTCTACCATTTCCACTTGGGGATTTTAAGAGGTTTCAGCAAACCTGCAAGTCTCTGATGCTCTGCCTTAACCCTCTTACAAACATCACATCGGGAAACATAACTTGCAATATCATTCTTCATTGCTTACCACCAAAAGTGCTGACGTAAGTCTCTATACGTCTTGGTAGAACCTGCATGCATAGAAAAACCTGATTTTTGGTATTCTTCCAAGATTCCATCCTTAACATTCAACATTTCAAGAACACACAGACGTCCTCTAAACCAAAGTGAACCATCATCTGCAACCTCAAAACCTATATCTGGCTTATCAACCGACCACTGCTTCATCTCTTGAATAAAAGCAATATTCAACTACATCACTTTAATCTTATCCAACAACATAGGTGGAACAAAATTGCAGAAACGATACTTCCTTGTGGAACTGGATCACAATCCTCTATCTGAAGTCGATCTAGTTGCTTGATAATATTTTCTTGGCTAGTTAAGGTCAAAAATACCCTTCTACTTAGAGCATATGTAGCCACGTTTGCCTTTTCAGGATGGTACTGAATATATATATCATAATCCTTGAAAAAATCTAGCCATCTTATTTGCCTCATGTTCAATTCTTTCTGCGTAAAGAAGTACTTAAGACTCTGATGATCACTGAAAATCTGAGTCCGCACTCCATACAAATCATGTCTCTAAATATCAAAGCAAAGACAATTGCAGCTAACTCCAAATCATGCGTAGGATAATTTCTCTCATGAATCTTCATTTGTCTCGAATCATAGGCAATCACTTTACCATTTTTCATAAAGACACAATCCAAACCACGACCTGAGGCATCGGTGTAAATATCAAACTCTTCAGAAGAAACTGGCAATGTCAACACTAGAGCTGTAACTAACCTCTCTTTAAGCATCTGAAAAGACTTTTCACAATCACTTGACCACTTGAACTTAACTCTTTTCTAAGTCAATTGATTAAGTGGCATAGCAATCACTGAGAAATCCTTAACGAACTTGTAATAGCCTGCCAAACCCAAGAAACTATGAATCTTGGTAACTAAAGTTGGTCTAGGTCATGAAACCACTGATTTAGTCTTAGTTGGATCCACTGAAATTCCATCTCCTGAAATGATGTGATGAAGGAAAGCAACATGATACAACCAAAATTCGCACTTAATAAATTTTGCAAACAATTCTTTATCCTTTAAGGTCTGCAACACTATCCATAGATGCACTTCATGCTCTTGTTCATCCTTAGAATAAATCAAAATGTCAGCAATGAAAACAAAAACAAACTGATAAGTAAGGAGAGAACACCCTATTCATCAAGTCCATAAAAGCTGCTGGAGCATTAATCAAACCGAAAGGCATGACCAAAAACTTATACAACCCGTATCTAGTACTTAATGTTGTCTTAGGTACATCTGCTAACCGGATCTTCAACTGATAATAGCCAGACCGGAGGTCAATCTTTGAAAACAACTTTGACCCCTGCATCTGATCAAACAAATCATCTATCCGAGGGAAAGGATACTTGTTCTTAATAGTCATCATGTTTAACCCCCTATAATCTACACACATCCTCATAGTGCCATCTTTCTTCTTTACAAACAGCTCTGGCGCATCCCATGTTGAAGTGCTTGGCTGAATTACCTTCTTCACAAGCATATCCTCTACCTGTTCTTTCAATTCTTTAAGTTCTGCTGAAGCCATCCTATATGGCTGCCTAGAGACTAGTCTTGCATCTGGGACTAGGTCAATCTGAAACTTTATTTCTTGGTCCGGAGTATTCCCTGGTGAATCATCTGGGAACACTTTGGAAAGTCCCTATCCACTGGCACATTTATTACCTTTTAACCTTTTTTGGTCTTAGGTCCTTCTTTAGCATTCATTGCAAAAAACCAAAACATCTCACAATCTTCCATGAACGCTTCTGCAACTTCCAATGCTGAGATGATAGGAAATTCAGGTTTGAACTCTGAAAGATTCCTATGAAACACAACTCCTGAACGCAAAGGTGAGTGAAAGATCACTTGCTTGGCCCTGCAATTGAGATGCACATAATGGCGTGTTAACCAATCATGCCAAGTATGACATCAAGATCCAGGTTATCCAAAACTATCAAATTTGCATCAGCTCTCTTCTTGCCAACTTCGATCTTACAACCACGAATAACTTCGTCTACTAGCTTGCTGACACCCAAAAGAGTAGAGATAACCAAAGAAGGAGAAAACTTGCTAGGGGAGCACTTAATCTTACACACTAGGCGACGGGAGATAAAGGAGTTCGATGCTTCCGTATCGAACAAAGTAGTTGCAGAGATAGAATTAACAAAGATAGAGCCTACACACAAGCTAATTTCAGGTAGAAGAAAAACAAAGGAAGACATGATAACAAAGGGAAACTAAAAAACTACCGGTCACAACTGAATCATCTGCTTCACACTTCATAAGATCTAAAGCAAAAACCTGTGAAGATCCACCTGACTTTCCTTTAGGGGCTGCTGCAGGAGGACCTGGCTAAACACGCCTATTAAGAGACTCTTTGGAAATGTGTCCTGGTTGACAACACTGATAACAAACTGGTTTACCAAGTCTGCATTCTCCTGGATGACGTATAGAACACTGTGAGAACAAAAGAATTGATGGAGCTGACTGATTCAGTCTCTTAGCAGAAGGTTGGGGCTTATTCTTTCCCACTGTGATGTATACCTTGGACCCTTAACAATGAAATTGTCAAGAACCCTAAGTAATACAATGAATAACCACGTTTAGTTCCCAAAATGAAAATAAAAATTGAACAAGATGAAGAACAAGACTTGAGCAAAAGTAGTTTAACTCAAGGATGAAACTAGAAGAACCAATGGCTATGAAGAAGCCAAGACCCTTCTAATGATCCTTAAACCAAAGACTACAATGAAACACTTTAAGCTATACTCACAAACTTAAAATGCACTTAACAAAAGTTGTAAAACTCCAAGAGCAAAAAACTCTCAATATAATTATATTCAAGGTGTCAAATACATTTGGTGTGCCACTCCTTTATAGGCCAAGGATGTTAGCATTTTATTTTCTAGAAACAAAATGAAATAAGAAAAAGAGAAATAACAATGAACCTAGTCACCTTTTATGTCTAGGTGAAAAAGAAATAAAAATATTTCCTAAAATAAAAGAAATCTTCAAATCATACATTAGTAAATAATCCCCCAATCAGATTGATTGATTATCTGCCAAAATTAGATGAAGATTTGATGAAATCAATCATCATAAGACTACTAATTTCATGCTATATGGCCTTGGTAGGCTTTATGGGACACCAATATTAATAATAAGTCTCCCAATAAATAGAAAATAGCAAAAAGTCCATCTTCTATTCTCTTGTATTCTTGATCCATGCTCCTTGGCATAAATGTGTTAAAATAATCAAAGTAAGAAACCGTTATCTTTATTTGGACATTTACTTCATCACATTGGGCTTCTCTTAAATTATAATAGTCAACGGGATTACAACTGGATCGATTCAAATGTGCAAGTCCACCAGAATATGCAAACCTGCCGAATTCAGCCCATATAAAGAGCAAGTTGTATTCTTCAATAAACCAACCCTTCATAATTATATGGAACCTTAAAAATATCAATATAAATGATAAATTAGAGTTCCATAATTTTTCCATGTTGAAGGGCATGCAAATCTCATTCAAATCTCTTGATATATGCCTCGGACGGGTAACGATCATCAATGTGAAATTATTGACCATAATAGATGTGTAGGAAATGATTATGGATTGATGGTCCTCCATCATATCCTCCACCTTTGAAAAGATTCATCCTCGAATCCAAAACATCATGGATATTTGATTATATCATCATTATCCTACCAACCACAACCAACAAAAACAACCAAGCTAGTACAAAAGATTAGTAGATTAGTCCTTCTAACTTTTGTGTTTAGTATTCATCTCCAATAAATTTATTCTTCTGAAATAATATCCTCTATTATTCACAAAGAAATCATGTAAATTTACTATCTTTTTCTTTCCAATAATTTCATCCAGACAAACTTTCAAAAACCTTTCCCTTTTAAGTAAACTTACTCTCATTTTCTTATCAAAAACTTCACACATCTGTAAGTTATCTAGACAAAACTATAAAGCATCAGAGTTCTGCAAAATTTCAAGTTCACTAAGCACAACATTTTTATATAGTATACGACTAAAATAAAGATGATATGCTTCAGCTTGCACATTCTTTCTCACAAAATCAATTAAATCATTTTTGCCAAATTCACGCTCATTTTCATGACATTCAATTCTCTCAATAAAAGAACATGTACCGGAAAATTGAGAGACATGCAAATTACTATCACCAAAATGGTTAGAATTAAAGATAATTTTATGATCACTTAGAAATGGATCTAAATAATTATGAAAAGATCTTAAGTCCTTTATTTCTATAAAACTCCCATCTTTATCTCCACAAACACCAACAAGAGGTGGAGATTCGATTGGCCATCTTTATCAGTCATGTGCTTGTTTCTGGTGGCTTTTCTTCACCCTGATCGATGTAACAACTGGCGTTACACGCACTGCTTTTCGATTGGCCATGGTCCTTTCGTTCTTTGTGCCGTAATGATGGCTATTTTGGAATTCAAAACTTGAAAATCCTGCCTTTGGTTTCGTCCGTTAGATCGTTATTATTAGAACCGTCAGATCCGTACTTCCGAGTCTATATAAGGATGAGAGGCTCCCTGCCTAAACATTTCCCGAATTTATAATTTCTTTGGCCATTGTCTATCGGCAGTTTGCAAGCGAAGGTTCTCCGGTGAGGCAATTTCCGGAAGGGTTCCGAAAGCTCGTTCCATACTCCTTTGTCCTTTTCGTATTTCCTGCCGATCATCAGGTAAATCATTTTTCTTCCCCGGTTTTTCATATTTTCATAGTTGGTTTAGCCTTAGTCTTGCAGTTTTTTGAGAAACTTGTGTGCCCTAGCCTTTATTAAGTCTGAATTCGTGGATGCTGTGACTTTAATTTTTTTCTCTTGTATCATTATTGCCTCACTCTGAGGGATTTTTTTTACCTTTCCTTCCCTAATTTCTGGGTTTTGCATCTGATTTTGAAATGAAAAGACGGGGTGTCGAGATGAGTCGGACGGTTTGGACCCGAATTCAATTGTCTTGGGTAATGGCTTATCCGCCTTATTGTCCTTTTCTTTTTGCAGGATGCCTGGTAGTGATAGATCAGAAAGCAACGACGATGATGACATTCACGGCTACACCTCCGAGGAGGCTGAGGAGATAGGCACTAGCTCCGGTGATGGTGATGAGGACGAGGACACCGACGACGATATGCTGTTGGTTCACCTGGCTCCGCCACAATCCGGCCGTCCGAAAGCCGTTGTTTTTAAGGTGCCGAAAGGTCAGTCCTCCTCTTCCACTATGGCTACGGTAGAGTCCAATAAGAAGTTTGAGAAAGGAGCCACCAGAGCTAAAGGTTCTTCCCCTAGTGTAGTGGTGTCCGAGCCCAAAAATCAAAACGGAAGGGAAAAACCGGTGATGATGAGGATGAGCCCAAAGATAGCAACAAGACTCCCAAGCCATAAAAACCCAGAGGCGATCCAAGAGGATGAATAGATCGATGCCCTTGACAAGCAGATAGAGTCGGATTGGGCAATGGTTCAACCTCGCCTTGGGGACCCCAAACTCTTCTCTGAGTTTAACATATCCTCCGAGTACCTTTTGTCTAGCTTCAAGAAGGTGGCAAACCGAGCCGGACTGAGACTGAAGAAAGATGGTTTGGTCTTGTTTTACGATCACTTCATCGCTGGACTTAGGCTGCCTTTTGAACATTTCTTTATCGAGGTGATGTGGAGCCTGGTGGCCCTCCCATGCGATTTTACTCCTAAGGCCGTCAGGGTAGTGATGGTGTTTGTTGTACTTTGCCAAATTCTAGGTTATGAACATTCTTTTAATATTTTCCTGAAATTTTACACCTTTAGCAAAACGGCCACAAACAATGCGGACTCGAGCAATTTCCTGGCGACCAGAGCGAATAAATGTAGATTGTTCTAATGGACTTCGAATAAAATCCATGGTTGCAACATGAGAGCTATGATGATCGAATCGATGTCAGGGTGCCGTTTCCCAAGTTCGAGGTGTGCCCGAAGAACAGGCAGTACAAAATCGTCGTGTCCAAGACTCTAGATCATGTCGAACAGGAGCTTCTTGACAAGCTTAATGAACTTCTTGGTTGGGATAAGGAGAGTGAGACTCAAAAATGAACTTTTAGTTGGAGGAGCTTGATTGACCTTAAGGCTCCTTTTTGTTGTGTTGTCGGGATCTATGGGCCGATCAAAGCTCATCCCGTGGTGAAAACATCCACTCTGGTACCTTATTGGCACGCCGAGTGTCATTTAGGGAAATGTTTTCGCACCAAGTGTCCGTCGTGTAAAGGGATCGAGGCATCGCGGCCTGTTTGTAATTTATTCTTTTGTTTTGTTTTCTTTCCTTTTCATAATTGTATTGTCGCCAATAGCTACATTCTATCCTGGAGCTTTGGCCGTTTCTTTTGCAGGTACAATGGTGCTCGCCAACGAGAACAGGAATGTTGTCATGACCTGGTTGAAGAAAGAGAGGAAGGCTTGCCGAGCACTATTAGAGGCCAGTAAGCCCATGGATCCTCCCCCTCCAGTGAGCATGGAGAATGTTTTATCGACTGACGCCGCTTCATCTGTGGCTCCTTTTAACGCCGTGGCTACTGAGGGCGGTGCTGCTGTTTCGGGGGTTGAAAATCCTGCTGCGGCCATCAAGGCAGAAAGGAAAAAGCCTTCCGGGAAGAAGAATGTCGGCTTGATGGACGAGGATGAAGGGCTAACATGATGCGGATGGTTCATCTTCGCCCAAGAGGTCTAGAGCCAGTGGCGGCCAAAGCACGGGCGAAGTTGCTTCTAATTTTTCCAAGGTCATTGGGGATGTTCAGGTCCCCCAGGACGTTGATCCATTTGCTGCCACTGTTGATTTAACCGAGAACCCTACGAAGTGGGTTGTTGGCGAGGGTGAGCCAGTTGTCATCGCACCGGTGCAGATGGGGACCGGTAAGAGGAAATTTCTTGTTGGTCACAAGGGGAAACCGGTCATGTGGCTGGATAATGATTTCGTGAAGCAAACTCTTACTTTGAAAACGGCCGGCTTTGCCTCAATTGCCGATGTTGTCCCGCTACAAAATCTAAAGCTGAGACTACCCGATGCTCCTCAGTTGTTGGTCGGTCAGAGGATCATTAATCGGATAGCCCTAGCCGACGTGGTAGCTTCGACAGCTTCTGCGTGGTCCTTTTTCCAGCTTGCAACTCTTGTCTGAGGCGCTCGGTCTCTATAGAACTACTGCCAGCGCGGTAATATATATATATATATATATTGGTTTTGGATTCTTTTTTCGTTAAGTTTCCTGGCTCTAAGCCCCTTTTCTTTTCAGGTGGCCACAAAATTGAAACAAGTCGAGTGGGATTATAACGAGGAGGTGAAACAGATAGTGAACCAGCTCTTGAGATGCAAGAGAAGCTGACAGTTGAGGCGATCCGGGCTAATACAGCTGAACAGAAGGAGAAGGTTCTTCTAGCCGATGTCGGTCGGCTTCATTCTGTGAACTCGAATCTTTCCAAGAAGGTTCAATCAGCTGTGGATCTCCAGAAATTTACCGGGTCGGAGAAAGACAAAGCCCTTGCTAAGGTGACAGAGGCCTATAAGCTCATTGATAGGTTGAAGAGTGAGCTGAGTGAATCTGAGGCCGTTGCCGCCGACGTTGCCAGTAAGGTCAAAGATGCTTTGCTGGATGGGTTTGACCAGGGATTCTATCATGTGTCAAGGTACCTTAAGGCGTTTTGTGAGGATTCTCCAAATCATGAGACCCTGCAGGACTGGCTGACGACGGATCAAGACGACCCTGAGTTGAGAGCATTCCACTCTGATCTTCTTGAGAAATATCTTTTGTTCTTCTTCGATTTTTTTTGCAAATTTTTCCATGTCTTCTATTGATTCTTCTAGTCAAGGTTCCAACACTTTTGAGCCCATTATTGGAGAAGAACCCTCAGGCTGCTTCCAGCTCACCGCCTCTCCGGTGGCCACGGATGACTTTATGACCTTCTTCCGCAATCAAGGTCACTTGGTGGAAAGAAGGCTTAACCTGCGTCGTGTTGGCCCAGGTCATCGGGATGCCATTAACGCCAATGGTTGGCTACATTTTGTCACCACACCGGCCGGGGAGTACAACTTAACCCTGGTGCATGAGTTTTTTGCTGCCCTATCTGAGAACGACCATGTTGATCGCACCACCACCATTTCCGTTCGTGGGGTGACAGTGGATTTTAACCCAGCTACCATAAATGACTTTTAACCCCTTCGAAATCTTGCTGAGGATTATAACACCTTTTGGAATCTCGACGCCTTTCAGTTTTTGCAACAGATATGACAACAGATATGCTGAACCGGGAGGAGAGGGAGTGAAAGCACTTCATGTACACTCGGGTCTTCTGTCTGTCCAATTTCATGAAGGTCACTGATGCCAAGGCATTTGTTCTCTACGCCCTTTCGATTCTTGAGACGACCATCAACTAATGACGCCTGATCCATTCCGAGGCGATCAAGTATGCTACTGTGATGAATGGCGTGTTGCCCTTACCCTTTGCCTGGATGATTTCCACCACGTGCATCCTGACCCGAGGGATGCCGGTCTGTCCTACTATGGACATATACTTCTCCCATCCTGAGGCAGATGAGTGAAGGGCGGAATCCTCTCTTTCTTTCTTTTTTTTGACTCCCTTGTAAAAATATTCACTTTGTAATGAATTGCTTTCCCTTATTTTGTTGCCTTGATCTTGCTTTTGAGTTTTATTTTTTCGAATTCGCTCTCTGACGACGACATAAACGTGTCTGCCAGATGTCTGCTTTTAGCGATTTCGGGTGGCCCCTTTTGTATCGGACAAGTTTTGCTTGTCGGAAACAGAATTTGTATGTGTCCGACGAGATTTTTGAAAAATATTTCATTGATCATAATAAAACGGGCTCAATGCCTTTAAAAAAAACACTTCTAATAACAAGTTTTGGTCATTGCCCTTACGTGTAATATCATTTCAAGTTGTCGGCGTGCCAGGGCCTGTTGAACTCACGTCCTTCCCTGTCTGAGAGGATATAAGTCCATTTTTTTAATATTCCCGACACTTGCCAGGGACCCACCCAATTCTCGGCCAATTTTCCTTTATCCGTTTTCTGGCCGGTTGCTTGTCTTTTGTACAAGATAAGATCTTCTACCGCGAAAGAGTGATCACGGATCCGTTTGGCGTGGTGTCTCTTTGCGGCTTGCTTGTAGTTAACCAACCGGTGAGGGCCTTCGGCCTTCATTTTTTCTTCGCCAGTCCATTCGATTTTTGATTAGTTGTGTTATCGGCCTCGTCATATAGTGGGAAACCCTTATACTTGGAAGTGCCATTTCCACAGTGACATCGCCTCGACCCATATGTTAATGCGAATGGCGTCTCCCCGTTGTTACCTTTCTGGTTGTCCAGAGTGCCCAGAGGGCTTCGGGCAGGTAGTCTACCCACTTCCCGGACTTCTCATCCAGGCTCTTCTTCAACACTTTTAACACTTTATTATTGGCGTTTTCTGCCTGACCGTTACCTTAGGGGTAGCATACCGAGGATTGCCTATGTTTGACGTTATGCTCCTTGCAAAATTCATCAAACTATAGTCAGAGGGGGGGGGGGTGAATGACTATAGTGGATTTTCAAAAACTTTTCTTGTATTTAAAAGCTTTTGGGCAGCGGATAAGTCCCTTCTTAAAATGTAGTTTCAAAGTAGATTATGCAATCACAAATATACAATATGCAATGATATAAAATGATGTAAGGCAAATTGCTGAAAGTAAATAGACACAAAGGTTTATAGTGGTTCAGGGTGGTGGAATCCCTTAATCCACTCTTCTCCTGTGATGATTGGAGGAATTCACTACTGTTTTCACAGATACAATAGTACGATTGTCCTTGACTACACAGTCTTAACAATCTTCAAGACTATCACTCCCTGGCTTCAAAAGCTTTAGTGACTCAGTCTCTATCACTGCTCTTTGAGAACAAATCTTTTAGCAGCTATCATGAAACTTGCAACACCTTCTCAGATTTCTCTGATTCAATTGCCTTAGTTGATTTGAATTGGATTCACAAGTTTGTTGATCAATCTCAGAGCTTGATTTGCAATTGAGGTTCTGATTCCTGAGTTGATCTCGTGATCTTTCTTTTTAGTAGAAATGGAAGGCTTTTCGCTTTGACAGAGTTTCTACTTGTTTTCTTATCAGTCCTTGTTATTGTTTTTTCTGCCAATGCCTTCTATTTATAGCCTTGATGATCCTTAATGTGAATTTCCGTCCGTTGGATATTTAATGTGGAGAATAATCTTTGATTTAATTCTTGATTCCCCCTTAATTGTATTCTCCTTGATTACAGTGATCGGATTTTTCCTCAAACATTTATCAGAAAATCTGTCCTTGATTTATCCTTAATTGATTGTGCATTTAATGCTTGATCTTCATTGTTTGAAATCTGAATGAGTGAAGTTTACTTGACCGTTCCCTGAACGGTTCAGTGATTCCTTCTGACTTGGCTGTTTGGTTCTTCCTTCACTGCTATGTCTTTACTCAGCCGGAAGTCATTTTACTTTGCCGGTTTACTGCATTGTTGTTTTCTCTCATTCTTTAGAGTACTTTTTATACTTCATTGATCCTTGATTTGGGTGAGATCAGTGTACACCATATTTCATTACTTAGACTTATCCAAGGTCATCACAGACTTCCTTGGTTATAAGTCAGACCATAATGTCTTCATTGCTTCTCCGCTGGTATTTGACTGGCTTCACTCTGCCGAATATCTGTTCTTAATCAGCCATCCTACCAACTAGTATAATACTTGTCTGACTCAACTTATACAACATGTCAGACTCCAAGTAAAGACTTATACAAAGAATTCTAACTTATTTCAGGTTTGCTACAACAGTTAGTATGGCCATCATCAAAACTAATAAAATGTTCCTAACAATTTCCCCCGTTTTGATGATTCCAAAACCCTCATAAGCCTGAACATAAGTGTAACAATTTTTTTATAATAAACAACAGAACAAAACTCAACAATTTTATTCATCCATTCAAGGGCAATAAGATATTGCATCTTTTTATTAAAATCAAAGGCATAGAGTAAATTAAAGACTTATGAAAATGGCTATTTCTTCTTTTCTTCAAACCTGATGCCCTTGACTTTGCCTTCGATGCCCTTGCCCTTGTCTGTTGGGCTTTCTTTCTTTCCACTAGAGTTTTCAGGCTTTGAGCTTCCTTCCCCCTTTTTGGCTGCACCAAACCGTACATCAAGAAATTTGTTTGCTGCCTCAGATTCTGGTAGAGGGCAATATTCTTCTCTAGGATTTTGTTGTTTGCTTCAGTGACATTGATGAGGGTGTCGAGTTGTTGGCAAGAGTAGTTCATAACCTCATCTAGATGGTGGAGCTGTTATGTGTGATCATTCAAGGTGTCCACCAATGGTTTGATGTTTTCATCAACCTTGTCAGCTTGAAATTCGAGATTTGTCTGGACATGGTAGGGAATGTGATACTGTAGATTGCAAAGTAGGTTGCCCTGTTTCTCCATCACCTCATCTTGAATCTTAATGTGACTGATGAGTACTTCAATTTTGTGATTGAAGGAGGTTGCATCACACCTTAATGCAGCTTTCAGATTTTGTCTGTTGTGGTACTGCTTTTCCATGTCCACAATTAATGGTTGAATGTCCAGATTGAAGAGTCTCTGTGGATCAAATTCTTCTGGTGCTGATGCATCATCCTTATTGTCCTCATCTTCCTCATTTTCCTCTTCTTTCTCTTCTTCTTCCTTTTCTTCTTCTTCCTTTTCTTCTTCAGTCATTTCTTTTATCTCTTCTTCCGCACTCTCGTGTTCGAGAGAGATCACCGAGAGATGCTTGCACTTTCCTGGCCCTGAACGGCCGATCGTCTTTTCATCTGCCGGAGACTTAACGTCTTTGGCTAGTTTTCCCCCTTGATCAATGCTGAGGGTGTCGACAAGTTCGGTAGAGTGAGCTTGATCAGCTGGCTCACTCGGCTGTTTGGCCACTTTGCCGAGGCTTCTAAAGAGCACCTCTTGAATTGTCAGATCATCATCAGAAATGTCCATATTTTCTTGATCTCTTCCAAACTGATCCCCTTCCTGGGTTCTTCTTACGCATTCTTTTACGCCTCACCGCCGAGCGGTTTCTCATCTTCACTGTCTCCTTCATCGATGAAGTGAAACGATATTCTTCTTCACCTTCTTCTGGTAGGTGACTTCTTCTTGTTTCTCTTCCTCAGTTGCCACATCATCACTGATAACCACTGGGTTGGCCTGCTTTGTTTCGCAATCGATGGCGGAGTATCATCTTTTTTTTTGAGATCTGGTTCTTCTTCCCACTCCTGATCTGCTGCTTTCACGCTCTTTTCTTTTTCGACCGGTAGTGGGTTTAGGTTTCTGGGATGCCTTTACATAGGTAAACATTAACTTGGCTTTGTGTGGAGGCTGCAGATTGATGGGTTTCACCTTCAATTTGTCAAACAGATGTTGGAGAGGGAACCCCATAAGATTGCCTTTCCCAGAAGTCTCTTTACTTCTGCAAACCCTTGTTTGGTGCCGTAATTGCCAGATCAATTTCCTTCTGTATCTGACCTTTCAACCTGTTGGAAACAGACTGTGACCAGTTGAAGGGAAAACCTTGATAGGTAATCGCCATTAGATTCACCTGTAGCTCAGTTAGGTTCTCCATGGATCCTTTTCTTGTTAGGTGTAGTGCCCGAAAGACAATTTGTGTAATTGTTTTTAATAATGAATGACAAAATTTATCTCACCTTATTACTCGCTTTGTGCTTGTAAAGTAATACACTGCTGCAAACCCTAAATATCTGTATGTAACCACTTAACTCAGTGTATGGATTACATATGAGGATTGAGTTAGTGGTGATATACTTAAACTGTTAGTCCGTGGTGAACTTAATCGAGTTTAGGGTCTCTTGATTAAAACACCAATAATGCGCCCGAACACCTTAGGGTGTGATAGTCTTATCCGGACTGTCGGTAGAGGGTACCTACGCTGGGCATTTATATATGATGGCATTCATATAGATCGGACCGATTTAATCTGAATTTCTCGATATAATTCCGTAATCGAGGAATCTTATTAAATCATTAGATGATAATATATGGATCAACCTTAATCCTAAGGTGATCACAGGAGTCTTTACTTGTCCCGGGGTAGTGTTTGATGTGTTAGTTACGGTTCACTTAAATATGTGTTCCAAGCCACTCCTCATTGGCACCATCTCCGGATTTGAGTGAGTAGTTCCGATTTTCACAGGACATGGAATCCATTCCTTCCTGCGGGAAGTAGAGAGACAGTCCCCTTATTTGTTAGCCCTAAGAAAGTGATCGATCCCGGGAGTTCGCATTTGACTAATTAGCTACTAGTCAGATATGTGTACTAATAGATCATCAGGGGGTTAATGGTAAATGATGATAAGATATTCTGAGTCGGGTTCACGGAGACTTCCCACTCAGAATGGACAATCTATGGAGGGTTAATCCGTATGTAGTGATTATATCAATGGACGCTTATATATTCTATGGGTTGAGTATAAGTATACATCTATAATCGGTAGAGTTCGGGCTGGGTTTATGGTGGCGTAATCTGGAATTAATAATTAATGTACTTATTCCGTTCGATGAATAATTAATTATTGGAGCTACCTGTTATAGTCCAGTGGTCCCCGATGTGGCTTCAGTAATTGGAATGATATTCTTGTTATTTGGGCCTCAGAAATAATTAATTGGTTGGCCAATTAATCGATATGCATGAATATTATTTAGTTAGGCTTAAATAATATAATACACATAAAAGACATTTTATGTGGCTTTTAAACCCTAGGGGTGGCGCCTCATACTTCATTAAATGCAAGATTTGATTTTCTTGTGTGATTAATGATTAATAAAAGATGATTTATTTGGAATTGATTGATTGATTAATCACAATCTTTTATAAATGGAATTATCCTTTATTGTGATTTCTTTTTAATTATTTATTTAATTAATTAGAAACTTGGAGGCCAAGGATTTACTCTCCTATATAAAGAGAGTTCTTCCAAGACATATGACGCCCCCACATTGCAAAAGAGAGAAAAAATTAGTTTTCTCCTTTAGGGTTTTTAGTAGAAGAAAAACTCTAAGTTTTTCTTAGTGTTGCATATCAAGGAGGCTCGTTTATCAAGAAGGGTGTCCACCAACCGCCGTTTGGAGAACACATCGGAAAATCAAGGCGACTCTTCCCGTTATTGGTAACATGAGCTTAAACCCCCTTGTAGTAGTTTAAGTCCTTTAATTATGTGTTTTGATATATGAATCGTGATCCATCCATTTGCGCGTAGATCTAATTGTTTAGATCTAAGAACCTGCATCCTTCATGTGGTATCGAGCCAGTTTCACGATTTATATAGTCATAATCGTAATTAAACGATTTAAAGGAGTGGAATTGCATGTAGGTGATATTTTACTTATTATTATGCATTAATAATTTTTAAATTGCTATGGTTGAAGAGATGGATTGGGGTTGACACCGTTTTCCCGTTAGATCTATTGTAAACTCATATAAACGATGAAAATTCGTTCATATGAGTATAGGAAATTATGTAATTTATTTATTATTGCAAGTTTTTAATTTCCTGTAAATAGATCTGTTTAGCAGCTGTATAGTGTTTTCGTGTTTTCCGTTGTTTGACCCGTTAAAACAAAGATCTCTCTGGTCAGAATTAAGATTAGAAGCTGATGAACAATCCCACAAATTTTTGCGTCGATCAGAGTCCATTTGGGTATCCTTTCGTTGCTGCGAAGTGGCTGCTGTAACAGAAAAACGCAGGATTCACAGAAACCCTAACTGTGACTTCTTCGATTTTCTGGGAACAATTGGACCGTTCAAATTAATATCCGACCGGTCAGATCGCAAATCATGGAGTTTTGGACGTGAGATAAAATTTGTAGGACGATCGGGATTCACCTTGATCCCCGATCGGCCTCGGGAAGTAAATGATGCGCTGCTGTAAGAGTCTGTTTCAGCTGCAAGTTGGGCGGCTCACTGAGGAAGATTGACAAGTCAAAGCTCCGATCCGACCGTCCATCTTGAAGTCCAAGGAGTGAGGAACAGATCTGGAAAGTTTCATCGCGATCCGAGTTCGTTTGGTTTGCCGATCGTCGAAGATTTTGAACAGCTGCAGATTATGTTAGAAAGAAGTAAACCCTAGTTAGGGTTTTGGTTATTTATTTTCTAATAGATTAGATACGGGGGTGCCAACGGTCCATCTCGGTGTTTATTTTCCGCACTAGTATACATGTTTAGATTGTATGTGTAGAACCGGAAAATTGCCATGACATGCATCATATCATGAATTCCACTCCATATGCATACATGTAGAAATTAATTCGAGAAATTAGTTAGGCATGTATAAAACACGCAATTAGTTTTAATTAATTGTTTGATATTAATTAGAAACTAATTAGGGTAAAAACCGAGGAACGCGGGTTTTTTCAATCGTCGAGGTTGGGTGATGGATTCTCGGTGAATCCCACTCTGCAAAAGCATAAGGAGTAAAATCCCGAAACCTCGTGGTTAAGGTGTTGGATTCTCGGTGAATTCCACCTTACCTAAGACGAGATTATGTTTTTGTTCCGTAGTGTCTACGTGAATGTTTGATGTTTAAGGATTGGATAATCACGGGCAAACAGGTTCGAAAGTGGTTTAACCACGGTTGGGTGGTCAAGCGCTACGGCTCAATCGACTTCACCCTCCACATGTGGCGTTTGCACGGGTGCGGCAATATTGAGCCATCCGAAGAGCCACTACGGCTCAACGGAGCTCTCTAGCCTTGACCCGTCGGCGGCCACATATGTTCTAACGAATAGGTCGGGTGGGCTAGCCCACATAACCGACAACATTCGGGCCTATGATTTATTGTTCCTTAATGTAACATCAAGTCCAAAAACGTGATCGATAAACCCACAACTTTTTCAAAATATTGAGTGGGAGCGGGAGAGGCGACGACCGACCGCACGGCCTCTTGTTGACACAAGCAACGTGAGAGAATGGTGACGCCTCGTGCGGCTTTGATTTCGGCCCCCTAAGGAAGGCCTTCACCGCTATCAAAATTCAAGGCTTGGTCTCCGAAAGGATATGATTTTGGGTACTCGTTGAGTCACTGACCGACCCTAAGGCGGCACACTCGGGGTCTATCTAAAGATCTGAAACAGTAGGTCACACTCATAAAGGGTATTTTGGTAATACCTTGGCTGAAAAAGGAAAGGTGATTGACGGTCACAAATGAGATGTTCGATTCTCAAGTTGATCTTCAATATTAATCGAAACCTCTTTGACCTACCCTAAGGCGGCACTGAGGCATTGGATTAAATCCTTGGAACGGTAGGATACACTATAAGTACTTAGTTTATGTTCCCAAAATTTATTAGTAGTGTATGATTTGGATTTATCTTACATCAATTTTATTTACAACTATTTATATATCTCTCTACAGGGTGCTAGACGCTAGTGTAAAATTGACTAGTAATGACTTCGTTAAAAGTGGTAAGTAACTAGAACGTTGTACTTATTGATCTTACATGCGATTAATTTTTCGGAAGAGATATTTCTCTGGAGCCTTCAAGACTTAAGTGACGTAAATAAGGATGTCACTGTTGTCAATCGTGTTGATCAAGAGAGGCATCGTAGTCGAGTTTGAAAGATGATTGGGACGATAAAATTCTTCTAGTGAATTTTAATTGTGTAGTGTCTACACGAGAAATTTTCTAATAGAAAAATTAGAGAATCATAAATTAAAGTGTCGCTAGTTAGGCGGTATTTGGAACCGATAAACTAGTGGGAGCTTTTATCTGTTGTTTTTCTAATTTATTAGAAAATTAGTCCCACTGGGTAACGCTTTCATTAGACATCCCACAGTTCACGAGTAGTGTCTACTCAATTGAACTTCTAGTTCAAGACTATTTCCTTTTAAGGAAAGTTGAAAATGGGAAAGAATGTCTATAAGTGTTAATCATCTTAACTAAAGTTTTGAGGCTAAACCGAAAAATTAATTACAGAAAGTATAGGATAAGGAAAGTGATTTCGGATCACTTAACCAATGAATCATTAGCGACTTTCTTAAACCGAGTAACTTGACTCGGTAGCTTAGTTCTTTGGAAGAACAAGGAAGCTGTGCATTAACGATTAATAGAGTAACAACGGGCAGTAATTTCAGCTAAAATAGTGGGAGTAATATAAGGAAATGAATTTCGGATTCTATTCTTGAATATCACAGGAAAATTTATTTTTCTGTTTTTCAGATTCATTGAAGCTAATGGATTCACTTTCAACTCGATATATTGTTGCCTCATAGAAAGTGAATATGACATTTGTAGTATGAATCTGTGACTCGGACTTTTGTTTGATAAAGACAAAACCACTAAGAAAAGCTGAATAGGTATGTGTAACACATCTAAAACTATTAAAGGTAAAAGGTTTCCATATTAAGATAAACGACCCTTCAATATCTATTAATTAGTGCATATATCCTAGAGATAAGACTGACGACTGGCTAAGGGTGATTCCTATCTCCCAATCTAGGAACACTATCTCAAAGGAACAATGACTAAGCTTCCTTTCAATCGGGAGAGGGTAATAGATTTGAAGGGGTAACATAGCTTGTTCATCATGACTTTCGGGGTCTAGTGAGAGACACAAGCTAGTGGGAGTGTTTGAGTGGTGACATTTTGTCTGATAACTACTCGAAACGTGATTTAGTTTATCAAAAGAATACGAGGAGGAGTCTCTGATTTTAGCAGAGAATAGAGTATTCCATGCTCATAAATAGACTATAGCATAGTCTTGGGACTGATGCTCAGCCTGCCTCCTAGTGGAATGTTTCTCACTGAGAAAGAAGCCATAGACTTGCCCTATATAGTTATTGATGTACTACAATACACTGCTAAACTCGATTAAGATAATTGGTTGCAAAATAACGGTTAACATTATTATGTAAACCGAGAAGTCTACCTAGAAGATGCTAGTGAATTTATGGATAAGGATTGAATTCGGTTCACACCACTTCCATAAATGTAGGCATTTAGCATTTAATGCTTGAAGGTAGGATCGGAGATTTTGCGCATACATTCAGATTTTGATTTGTTCGTGAAATGCCTTAATGAGGCAGTGAAGGTTGGTTGTAAGATTCTTGAGATCGAGAAAGTGGCGGTTGGATCATCACAAGGCTTCGATAGAATCTATAAGTAACGTGACCTTAGACCTTGGAGTACGGTTACCCAAAGGAAGTTACTATCTCGATTTAATCGGACCACGTCCAACATCGGTTGTTGGTGATTACAACGATAAATACTACTAGATCGGGATGTCAATCCACCACGCAGATGGGAGTATGGTTTAACCATTGACCCATTGTGGTTTTGTGGACTTTACGGTCTGCTTTGGGTGATTGATAACTTATGGCTCTTAGTGGGTGTGTATAGGATTACGATCATAGAGGTTGGTTTGACGGCCTTAACCACAGTAAATGGTGTTTTTGTACTCCGGTTTTGTTCGATCTATTGTAGAACCACCGAGTGTCTCAGGCCCGAGTGGGAGCAATTGGATCTACATAGAAAAGAGTCGAATGAATAGGAAAGTTTACACTTTCAAATACAAAAGTTGAGTGGTATAGGGGTGATTCCACGACAAGTAAAGAGTTAACCGGACCTTGAACTCTCTCACCACTCGGTCTTGCTAGATTTCGTTAAGCGAGCGAAAATAGGGGTGATTCCCCGAGACTTTCTTGCCGAACAACGGAATCAATTCATTCGAATGTAAGGGTTTTAGCTAAGAATGAATAACGGATTCGTTACAAAGCGTAAGATAGGGTTGATTCCCTAAGACCTTTTTTTTTTTTTTTTTGCGAGACTAACGATATCTTAATTCATTCAGAAAGAACCTTTGGTAGGAGGCCTGCCATGGATTATATCCTTTGTGGATTAAAGAGAACCTCTCGGTCATTTAAAAGTCACATGTTTTAAAATATGTGGACTTGACCAAATTATTGATAAGTTTTTAGTAGACTGGATATCAATATTGGTAATGTAGTAGTAGTATTAGTGTTCATAAATGATAACACTAAAACGGTTGGAAACAACATGGGTGTGCTATCTCAAGTCGAAATCGACACGCCAAGATTCTCTGGATGAGAGAATTGGACTATATTCTAAGAATTTGATTCGGTAAAATTCACAAAAATGAGTCATTGGCTATCCCATCCATCTTATTGGTTAAGATGATCATGCATATACGTATGCAACATTCAATGAGAGTAGTCCTACCTTACATCTCGGAATGATTCTCCAAATCTTCGGATAAAGAGAAAATGGGATAGAGTCTCTCTCGGGATAAGGGCAAGTCAAGCGAGTCAATTGCGGTTGAATCTTGGATTCAAGCTATAAGTAAGCGGTTTAGTACGTCCTCAAGTATCGTTAGAGAACGAGGAATCATATGCTTGTATATTCAGTGTAAACTTGAATATGGTTGACTACTTCGATTCGACTTGTAGTCGATTAAGGATGATCATTAAGTTGATCTCGGGCTCGGTGTTTACTCATAGTGCTTAGAATTTCCTTTTTGGTGCAGGAGTAATTCCGTGTCTGATAAGCCGATATCACTTCATTGTGAAAACAAGTGAAGAGATAGCTTAGAAGGATCTTCTCGGTCACCAGAGGTCAAAAGCATATTGAGAGAGAGTACCGCTTTGATTAGATGGACCGGCAACGTTTCGATCCTAAAGATCATCTCGGGCCGACAACCAAAGCGATCGAGTGTACCAAGTCTAGTGCTTGGAGGGTGCGGCATTGAGGAATATATCTCATCTCTTTTAGAGCAAGTGGGAGAGTGTTGTGAATAAGATGAGAAAGGTGTGCTCTAAAAACAATCATTACTTGTCATTTCGTGCAAGTGGGAGATTGTTAGGTGTAGTGCCGAAAGACAATTTGTGTAATTGTTTTTAATAATGAATGACAAATTTATCTCACCTTATTACTTGCTTTGTGCTTGTAAAGTAATACATTCGCCTGCAAACCCTAAGTATATATCAGATGTAACCACTTAACTCGGTGTATGGATTACACGTGAGGATTGAGTTAGTGGTGATATACTTAAATTGTTAGTCCGTGGTGAACTTAATCGAGTTTAGGGTCTCTTGATTAAAACACCAATAATGCGCCTGAACACCTTAGGGTATGATAGTCTTATCCGGATGTCGGTAGAGAGTACTACGTGGGGCATTTATATATGATGGCATTCATATAGGATCGGACCGATTTAATCTGAATTTCTCGATATAATTCCGTGTCGAGGAATCTTATTAAATCATTAGATGATCATATATGGATCAACCTTAATCCTGAGGTGATCACGGTGCTTTGCTTGTCCCGGGTAGTGTTTGATGTGTTAGTTACGGTTCACTTAAATATGTGTTCCAAGCCACTTCTCATTGGCACTATCTCCGGATGAGTGAGTAGTTCGATTTTCACGGACATGGAATCCATTCCTTCTGCGGGAAGTAGAGAGACAGATCCCTTATTTGTTAGCCCTAAGAAAGTGATAGATCCCGGAGTTCGCATTTGACTAATTAGCTACTAGTCGAGATATGTGTACTAATTGATCATCGAGGGTTAATGGTAAATGAGGATAAGATATTACGAGTCGGGTTCATGGAGACTTCCCTCGAGAATGGACGATCTATGAAGGTTAATCCGTATGTAGTGATTATATCTATGGACGCTTATTTACTCTACATGGGTTGAGTATAAGTATACATCTATAATCGGTAGAGTTCGATTTCGGGTTTATGGTGGCGTAATCCCGGAATTAATAATTAATGTACTTATTCCGTTCGATGAATAATTAATTATTGGAGCTACTGGTTATAGGTCCATGGTCCCCGATGTGGCTTCTGTAATTCGGAATGATATTCTTGTTATTTGGGCCTCAGAAATAATTAATTGGCTGGGCCAATTAATTGATATGCATGAATATTATTTAGTTGGGCTAAATAATATAATACACATAAAAGACATTTTATGTGGCTTTTAAACCCTAGGGGTGGCGCCTCATACTTCATTAAATGCAAGATTTGATTTTCTTGTGTGATTAATGATTAATAAAAGATGATTTATTTGTAATTTATTGATTGATTAATCACAATCTTTTAAAAATGGAATTATCCTTTATTGTGATTTCTTTTTAATTATTTATTTAATTAATTAGAAACTTGGAGGCCAAGGATTTACTCTCCTATATAAAGAGAGTTCTTCCAAGACATATGACAATTGAAAATTTCGCCCCCCCCACATTGCAAAAGAGAGAAAAAAATTAGTTTTCACCTCTAGGGTTTTTAGTAGAAGAAAAACTCTAAGTTTTTCTTAGTGTTGCATATCAAGGAGGCTCGTTTATCAAGAAGGGTGTCCACCAACCGCCGTTTGGAGAACACATCGGAAGATCAAGGCGACTCTTCCCGTTATTGGTAACATGACCTTAAACCCCCTTGTAGTAGTTTAAGTCCTTTAATTATGTGTTTTGATATATGAATCGTGATCCATCCGCTGCGCGTAGATCTAATTCGTTTAGATCTAAGAACCTGCATCCTTCATGTCTCCCTTCAATGTTCTTGGCGATTACCGGTGCAAATTCAGCAAATGAACGTTGGAGTGTTGATTTTGGGAGGTTTTATGGCTTTTTGTTCTTTTTGGGATTCTTGGCTATTTATGTCCAAAAAGTGTTGATGTCAATCTGTATATCTTTCACATCAGCTGGACCAGTGTTGGGGAGATTCAGAAAACGGTTGAGTAGACCAGGTGTGATGACTACTTGTTTGCCAAATATTGAGCTCTTAATGCAATCGGGTCACTCTTCTTTGTATCTTGAGCACAAACTTTGTATTTTTCCAAAACACAATAAGGTTTTCATAGCATATCCCTCGATTAGGGGTGGTTTAGGAATGCCATTAACCCCAGATTAGTACAGACCATCAACTAGCGTCTGCACAGCACATCGTTGTCGCAAAAAAGGTAGGTAATATTCAGGCCTAAAATGATCCAATGATGATTGATTTTTCGTAATATTGTTCTCGTGGCATAGATCGAGAGGATGAAGCCATTGATGAATAGTATTAGTATGTAAGAAGGCTTTGATTTTTCAAAGAAGGAAATAGGGTTTTTTATTTTGCAAGAGAGTGTAAAGAATTCTGAAAAGCCTCTAAGTGTTGTTTATATATGATGATTTTTGGTGGTGTAAACGTGGTTGAATATGGAAGGATTTTGTGACGTAATGGCGTGATTTTATGTATATGAATCATGGTATTTGAGTGTAGTGGGGGAGTGGAATTAGGTAAGTAATGATAAATCCCGGGAATAGAGGCGTTTGGAATTCGAAAATAATATAGTTACCTCCACGATTAAAAACTGATCTCCACGTGTGTGATTCTTCCACAAGATAATCCTCCATAACTATCTGATCTTTCCACGTGTATAAAACTGATTTAGTTCACACTTTAGTTTGCGGTTTAGCTTTAGTATACAATTCGGTGGAGAGCCTTGACTGGTCACTAAGCCGGTGTAGTGACTTATTTACTGAGCTGCTGTTTTTAACTCTTCCAAACAATTAGTGTAGTTGACTTCACTGAGTGCCAGTGCCTTACCTGCCAAATGAGCTCATTCAAAGCGGCAAGGGTTTGCACAGCTGGTGAAGTTACTTAGCTGATTATTCCTGTTAGCTGCTCCTTAGTATTTAATCAATTTCTATCATTCCTAACTCAGTTCTCAACTTGATGAATCTTTCATGACTGAGTGGTTTTATGAAGATGTCAGCTAATTGATCTTCAGTAGGTATACATCTTAGAATAACATCTTCTTTTTCAACATGATCTCTGATGAAGTGATGTATCACATCAATGTGTTTTGTTCTTGAGTGTAATACTGGATTTTCAGTAATGGATATTGCACTTGTGTTGTCACACATTATTGGAATTGTCTTATCCTCCATTCCATAATCCCTTAGCTATTGTCTGATCCATAGTACTTGTGCACAAAGAATCGTCTTTGTTATATATTCTACTTCAGCTGTTGATGTAGATATGGAGTTTTGCTTTTTGCTAAACCATGAAACTAGTCTGCTGCCTAGCATTTGACAAGTTCCAAAAGTACTTTATCTATCTATCTTGCATCCAGCATAGTCAGGGTTTGAATATGATATCAACTTAAATCCTCCATCCTTTGGATACCAAATTCCAACATTGATGGTGTTCTTCAGATATTTGATTATTCTTTTGGCTGCTAGAAGGTGTGATTCCTTTGGTTGAGATTGAAATCTTGCACATACTCCCACTGAAAATGCTATATCAGGTCTACTTGTTGTTAAATAAAGTAGGGATCCAATATTCCTCTATAAAGCTTCTGATCTACATCATTTCCATTTTCATCTTTTCGTAGAATAACTCTTGCACACGTTGGTGTATCTGATGTCCTACCTGTGTCCATGCCATACTTGTGTATCAAGTCTTTTGTGTACTTGGCTTGATTGATAAAGGTGCCATCTTTCATTTGTTTGACTTGTAGTCCAAGAAAATAATTCAGTTCTCCCATCATGCTCATCTGAAATTTGCTTTTCACTAAGTTTGCAAATTTCTCACATAGCTTTTCATCTTCTGATCCAAGCATGATATCATCAACACAAATTTGGACTAATAGAGTGCTTGTTCCTTCCTCTAGCTTGAAGAGAGTCTTGTCAATGGTTCCTTTGTTGAATCCATTGTTGATCAGGAATTGTGATATTGTTTCATACCAGGCTCTGGGTGCCTGTTTGAGTCCATAAAGTGCCTTTTGAGCTTGTACACTTTATATTCTTTCCCTTTGAGTTGAAAACCAGAAGGTTGTTCCACATATACTTCTTCTTCCAAAAGTCCATTTAGGAATGCACTATTGACATCCATTTGGTAAACTTTGAAGTCTTTGTGGGCTGCAAAGGCTAGAAATAGTCTGATTGCTTCAAGTCTTGCTACTGGAGTAAAGGTTTCATCATAATCTATGCCTTCTTCTTGAGAGTAGTCTTTTCCTACTAGCCTTGCTTTGTTTCTGACAATTGTCCCTTGTTCATCCATCTTGTTTCTGAATACCTATTTTGTTCCAATGATGTTGGTTGTGTCTGGTTTGTCAACAAGTTCCCAGACCTCATTTCTTTCAAATTCATTTAGTTCTTCTTGCATAGTTGTAATCCAGTCAGCATCTTGAATTGCATCATCTATTGTTTTGGGTTCCACTTGTGATAGAAAACATGTTAGCATATTCTCCAGTTGTCTTCTGGTTTTGACTCCTGTATGAATGTCTCCAATTACTTGAACTTCGGGATGGTCTCTTAACCAGTTAAGATCAGGTTGAAGTTGTTCTTGACTTGGTGCTTCCACAACTTCAGTTTGTACATCAGCTTCATGTTCTTGTTCTGGTGCTTCTTCAGTTATATGTACTGGTGGCTCATCTTGATTTTCAAAACTGTGATTCAGAATTGTAGTTGGTACTGTTGTATTCATATAAACTTGCCTTTGTGCTGCTCTTTCTTCTTGTTCTTGAAGACCTTCACCATTTGTGTTTGGTTCATCAAAGACTACATGAATTGACTCTTCAATCACCAGGGTTCTTTTGTTGAGCACTCTGAAGGCTTTGCTGGTGTCTGAATATCCCATAAAGATTGCTTCATCAGCTTTTTCATCAAAAGTATGTAGCTAATTCCTGTTCAAAACAAAGCATTTAGATCCAAACATATGTAAGTGTGAAATATTAGGTTTTCTTCTATTCCATATTTCATATGGAGTTTTTTCATGATGTTTGTTGATGATTGATCTGTTTTGAGTATAGCATGATGTATTTGCTGCTTCCGCCCAAAATCTCTTTGGCGAACATGCTTCTGCAATCATTGTTCTGACTGCTTCTTTGAGTGTCCTGTTTATTCTTTCTATTACACCATTTTGTTGTGGATTCCCTACTGCTAATAGTTGATGTAATACTCCATTCTCTTCACAGTAGGTTCTGATTATCAAATAGGAACTATGTTCCTCTATCTGATCTGATCTTTATGATCTTTTGTTCTTTTTCATTTTGTATTCTTCTTAGCAAATCAGGCAGCCTCTTGAGTGTCTCTCTTTTCTTGTTCATGAATATGGTCTAGGTGAATTTTGAGAAGTTATCTACCACTACTAGAGTGTATTTCTTTCCACATACACTTACTGGTGTGACTGGTCCAAACAGATCCATATGTAACAGATGTAGGATCCTTGTTGTTGATTGATAGGTTTTTGACTTGAAGGGCTTTTGAGTTGATTCCCTTTTTGACATGCATCACAAAGACTTTATTTCTTGAATGTGATCTCTGGTAAGCCTTCAACCAACTTTTTCTTTGACAGTGTGTTGATTGTTTTGAAATTTAGATGATTCAATCTTCTATGCCAAATCCAGCTGGTTGATTGTTTACTTTTGACAAGCAAACATGTTTCTGCTGTTGTTGTCTTCCAATCTACCACATACATGTTGTATTCTCTTCTTCCTGCCAGTACAACTGTTTTTGTTTGGCTGTGAATCAATTTGCATCCTTCCTTGTTGAAGTGCACATTATAGCCTTTGTCACAGAATTGACTGATACTCAGTAGATTGAAAGTCAATCCTTTAACATAAGCCACATTTTGAATCTTCAAGCTATTTTTTATCATTATGTCCTCCCCCTTAATTTTACCAGGGTTTCTTTGCCTCCAAAAGTAACTTTGGGTCCATCAAAAGCTTTAAAGTCAGTGAGCCGTCCTTTGTTCCCTATCATGTGTTTGGAACATCCACTGTCTATGTACCAGACATCCTGCAAAACAAATTAATTTTGTTTAGGTACCCAACACTGTTTGGGTCCATGCCTGTTAGCAGTTATGCCTCATACTCCAAGTGTACATCCAAATGATCTTCTCTTTGGATAGTTGAAGTCATCAAATTCATATGTATAAGGCATGGAAAAATATATTCTAATCTTTCCACTAAAGGTATTCTGATACCTTTCTCTACTTTTTGGTGCATTTGCATCCTTTTTCACTTCCAATATGTAGGAGGAAACTTATTTCCATGCTGCTTCTTGTGTCCAGGAATATGCCTTGGCTGGCTTTTCTTAAACACATGATGCATATTATGAAATGGTTTCTTCTCATGCTTTGGAGGTGTAACATTCCAATCATCCTCAGAAGGGTAAAGTCTTCCCTTACCTTTCTAAATTCCTTTGCCTTTACTTGGCTGAATTGATGATTCACTCTGCTATTTCACTACACTAAGTTTTGACTTCACCGGTGTAGGGTGAGTGGTAGAAACTATGACCTGCCATTTTCTTAATTTTGGTCCATTGTTGGACCTAGATTCAGATTTGGGTTGACTATTGTTTCTATTGTCATCCTGACTGTTGTAGCCAAGACCAGATCTGGATCCAAACTTTTTTGGGGGTTGTAAGATAGTGCCCTAAGTGGTGCAGTAGTGATCTTAACTGGTAGGGAGATTTTCTCAACTGGTCTTTCAACATTGGATGGGTGATCATCTGATGTTTGTTGATCAGTTGAGTGGATCTCCTTACTAGTTTGTTCAGCTTTTACATTGTCCAGTTCTTTCTTTAATCTTTTATTTTCCTTTCTTAGATTCTCACATTCCTGTTCCAGAATTTCATGATTCATCTCAATTTCTTCAAATTTGCTCATGAGATTTTGAATTAGGTTTGCAGAATCTAGTGAAAGAATAGAAGATTGTGCAGTGTCAGATGTGGATGCACTCGATGATGAGTGTGAGCTAGATGTTACCTCAGTTTCATTAAATTCTTTAGCCATAAGACATAGGTAAGATTTTTCATTGTCTGAGCTCTCAGCTTTATCATCATCTCCGGAATCATTACCAGATGATTCTTCATTCTTTTCACTGCTAGTCTCAGCTTTGAGTGCCTTCTTGCTTTTCCTCTTATCATTTGTTTTGTATTTCTTTTTATCCTCATCTTTGTCTTTTTCTTCAGGGCAATCCACCTTGAAATGCCCTTTCTTCTTGCAGTTGAAGCATTTGTATTCATCATCCTTATTCTTCATCTCTTTGCTTGTGCTAGACTTCTTGTATGATGATGATCCTCCTTTGAATTGCTTCTTCTTGCTAAACCTGTCAAAACATTTTACCAGTAAAGCTACATGTTCCTTCAGCTCTTGTGACTCTTTGTTGTTTGCACCAGCTGTGTTACTTTGCTGGGGTGCAATTAGTGCACTGGTCTTATGTGTCTCTCACAGTGCCTTTGTCTTGCTGTTCAACTCAAATTCATGAGCCTTTAGTTGAGACATTAGAGTTAAGGTATCAGTGTTTGTAAGATTTGTTGTCCCTCTGATTACTGATGTAATGATCTTCCATCTTTCAGGTAAGCCTCTCAAGATCTTCATGCACACATCTTTCTGTCGATATGTGTGTCCAAGTTGTTGTAGTTCACTGATGATGCTTGAGAACCTGTTCTCCATTTGATTAATGGTTTCACCAGTCTTCATTTTCAGTTCTCAATTTCTGTTTTGCAACAGACAATTTGTTTTCTTTTACTGCTTCTGATCTTTCGTTGATCAGTGCCAATTTGTCCCACCTCTCCTTTGCGGTTTTGCAATATTTGATCCTCATGAACATATTACTGTCCAGAGTCTTCAAAATCATGTCTTTTGCAACAAAGTCGAGATTTGCTCTTCTCCTGTCATCCTTGGTCCAATATTTCTTGAATTTGTCTATTACTTTTCCTTGATCTGCTCCTGTGGATACCACAGTTGTGATCTCGATTGGGCCATCATTGATTACATCCAGCATCTCCTAATGAGTTGCTGCAAGATGAGACAACATTCTTATTTTATATTCATCAAAATTATTAACATTCAATACATGTACCTTTGACATAAAATTTGAGGAATCCATAAGTGTAAATAAGAGATATATAAATAGAAAGCACAAATTTGAAAACTACTTTGAAAATATGTGATCTCCTTGTTACCAGAAATTAGATTTGAGCAGTTACGATACTAAGAACAACGCTCTGATACCAATTGTTGGTCCTAGAGAGGAGTAAAACTATAGTCGGAGGGGGTGAATGACTATAGTGGAGTTTCAAAAACTTTGCTTGTATTTAAAAGCTTTTGGGCAGCGGATAAGTCCCTTCTTAAAATGTTGTTTCAAAGAAGATTATGCATTCCCAAATATAAAGTATGCAACGAAATAAAATGTTGTAAGGCAAATTGCTGAAAGTAAATAGACACAAAGGTTTATAGTGGTTCAGGGTGGTGGAATCCCTTAATCCACTCTTCTCGTGTGATGATTGGAGGAATTCACTAATGTTTTCACAGATACAATAGTACGATTTTCCTTGACTACACAGTCTTCACAATCATCAAGACTATCACTCCCTGGCTTCAAAAGCTTCAGTGACTCAGTCTCTATCACTGCTCCTTGAGAACAAATCTTTCAGCAGCTATCACAAAACTTGCAACTCCTTCTCAGGTTTCTCTGATTCAATTGCCTCAGTTGATGTGAATTGGATTCACAAGTTTGTTGATCAATCTCAGAGCTTGATTTGCAATTGAGGTTCTGTTTCCTGAGTTGATCTCTTGATCTTTCCTTTTAGTACAGATGAAAGACTTTTCGCTTTGACAGAGTTTCTGCTTGTTTTCTTATCAGTCCTTGTTATTGCTTTTTCTGTCAATGCCTTCTATTTATAGCCTTGATGATCCTTAATTTGAATTTCCGTCCGTTGGTTATATAATGTGGAGAATAATCCTTGATTTAATTCTTGATTCTCCCTTAATTGTATTCTCCTTGATTTCAGTGATCGGATTTTGCCTTAAACATTTATCAGAAAATTCGTCCTTTATTTATCCTTAATTGATTGTGCATTTAATGCTTGATCTTCATTGTTTGAAATCTGAATGAGTGAAGTTTACTTGACCGTTCCCTAAACGGTTCAGTGATTCCTTCTGACTTGGCTGTTTGGTTCTTCCTTCACTACTCTGTCTTTACTCAGCCGAAAGTCAGTTTACGTTGCCGGTTTACTGCATAGTTGTTTTCTCTCATTCTTTAGAGTACATTGTGTACTTCACAGATCCTAGATTTGGGTGAGATCAGTGTACACCATATTTGATACAATATTTCATTACTTAGACTTATCCAAGGTCATCACAGACTTCCTTGGTTATAAGTCAGACCATAATGTCTTCATTACTTCTCCATTTGGTACTTGGTCGGCTTCACTCTGCCGAATATCTGTTCTTACTCAGCCATCCTACCAACTAGTACAATACTTGTCTGACTCAACTTATAAAACATGTCAGACTCTAAGTAAAGACTTATACAGAGAATTCTAACTTATTTCAGGGTTGCTATAACAGTTAGTATGGCCATCATCAAAACTAATAAGCTAATTTCTCTACATTAAGATAACGGCTCTCAACGGGACTGAGGGCCTTTGAAACATAGTTGACGGGCTTTTGAAGGGTCCCATCCTCCTTGACAAGAATGGATGCAACGGCCCGGTCCGAAGCTGCCAGATACAGAAAAAGTTCATCTCTTAGCACCGGACTGGCTAACAGATGGGGGCTTGCCAGGTAAGTCTTGTGGCCTTGAAGGCATGTGGACATTCTTCGTCCATTCGAAGTTTTTGTTCCCCTTGAGAATTTTGAAGAATGGAAGACATTTGTCCACAGATTTGGAGATGAACCTTCCCATGGTGATGATTTTCCCATTCAGCCTCTGGACCTCCTTCACACACATTGGTTCTCTCATGTTGGCCATGGCTTGGATCTTCTCTGGGTTCGCTTCAATTCCTCTTTGAGTTACCATAAAGCCTAGAAACTTTCCAGCTTGGGATCCGAAAGTGCATTTTGCAGGGTTTAACTTCATAGAATGTATCTTCACATTGTTGAAGGTTTCTTGAAGATCGGCCAGGTGATTGGTTCATGTGGACTTGACGACCATGTCGTCGATATACGCTTCAATGTTTTTCCGTTCTGAGAGCCCAACACCTTGTTGACCATTCTCTGGTAAGTGGATCCAGCGTTCTTCAACCCGAATAGCATCATCTTATAATAGTACATTCCGCCAACGGCTCTGAAGTCGGTCATCTCCTTTTCTTCATCAGCCATCCTCATTTGATGGTACCCGGAGTAGGCATCTAGGAAACTCAACATTTTGAATCCAGTGATCCGGTCAACCATTCTGTTGATTCTAGGTAACTCATAAGGATCTTTTGGGCAGGCCTTGTTCAGGTCAGTAAAATCGACGCACAGGCGCCACTTCCCATTGAGTCTTTTGACCATCACTACGTTGGCCAGCCAAGTCTGATATTGGAGCTCTTTGATAATTCTAGCTTCGACCAGCTTGCTTACCTCGACTTTGATTGCCTCTTCTTTCTCTTCTGACGGGTTTTCTGTTGTATAGGTTTGAAGCAAGGATCCACATTCAAATGATGTAATGCGATCGGGCTCTACGCCTCTCATATCCATGACTATCCAAGCGAATGCATCCAAGTTCTCTTTGAGAACTGAAAACAGTTTCTCCCTTTCTTTTTCTTCCATCTGCCCACCGATCTTTACTTTCTGGTCAGGATATTTCTCATTTATTGCAATCTCGATCAGTTCATCTACAGAGATGAAATCTGATTCATCTCTCATTTGGAGGTGTCATAGATGACCGCCCCTAGGTGGGCGACCTCTCCTTGGGTGACATTCAATTGCGGGTGCGGCTCGTTTTGAGCTTTCGTTACCTCAGTCGTATCCGCACGGGCTTGTAAGGAAGCCGACTCGGATGCCTAGGCATGGGGCCTCTTATATGTTCCTCTCATAGGATAGTCAACTGCGATGCAGTCGTCATATGGTTCGATGAGAGTGCAGGTCGGTGGTGGCGACCATCCCGATTCCCACGTCCATGTAGAATTTTGCCCTTTGGTGGGGGGTCGAAAAAACCATTTGAAACTTTATTTGTGACAGGATCTCCAGGATCTCCGTATAGTTGGAGTGCAATTCGACTACCAGGAAGTCGATTTTTTCTTTCCAGTATGGGGGGTGGTCACATATTTCCACTTCCAAATCAATACCGCCCAGGACTATCACTTTATCATTGGAGAATCCCTCCAATATTCCCAGATAAGGACTTAATCTTGAAATTCCAATCTTCAACTATTTCAGAGTTTCCAGGTAAATGATATCTCGAGCGGCTCCCATGTGTCAGAGAACTCGGTTAACACCAAAATCATTTATTCCAACCTGCACCACAAAATGATTGGCTTCTCCCTTCCCCTGACGTTGATGGAATTGATTTGACTCTTGATCAGATGATTTCTGGGGAACTCATGTATGATCACTTTAATTTCATTTTGATATCTGCGAGCTCCCCGATCATTTGTGTTTCTTCCACCATGTTTCTTATACTTGTCTAATTCTTCTTCTCTGGTCATTTTGTCGACGATTTTCCTCAAGGTGATGCACTCATCAGTGAGGTGACCATGATTTTCATGAAAATCACAGTACCTCGTGTCATCCCTTGTCTTAGGGTCGGACCTCAAAGGTCTCGGCCTCTCCACCCGGTCACGGATTTCATACAATATCTCAAATAGGCTTGCGTTAATGGGGATGAATTCGAACTCGTCGAACATGAACGATTTTTTGACTTCCCTGTCTCGATCCTTTCCTCTTTTTTGATCATCTTTCCGTTCCTCTCTGTGATCTTCCCACTTTTCATCCCTCGAAGGTCTAGATTTGCTTCGATTTTTTCCTTTCCCCGAGGGTGAGAGGGTTGCTTTGGTCAGTCTGAATATGCAGGCCTGGTTGAGGAGATCGCGCAAATTCGTGGGAGGATTCATAGCAAAGTGTGTCTTCATCGCCCCTTTGGCAATGCCATTCAGGAAACCTCTCTGGACCTCGTTTTCGGGCAAGTTCTTTGTCAGTTCGTATACTTTCATGAACCGGTCAGAGTAGCTCTTACAAGATTCTCCGTCTCCCTGAGGGATCTCATACAGATCCTCGATAGATTTTTTGGGCCACTCAGCCGTCTCAAATTCTTTTAGAAATTTCATCCTCGGTTCTTCCCAGCTTTTGATCAAACCGCGGGGTAAGCTTCTGAGCCAGGCCGCGGCTTGCTCCTGCATACTTCCCATGAATGCCACGCACTAGGCAGATTTGTTTTTGGCTGCCAAAAGTGTTTGACTTTGGAACAAAGTAATCCACTCGAGGGGGCAATTGGTGCCCTTGTAGTAGACATATTGCGAGTACTGCAAGCTTCTTAAGGGTAGAGAGTCTTATATCTCGTCTGAACGGACGTCAATTCCCTGAGTCAGCTCAGGTTTCCGTCCCTCTTGGCTTTTTTCAATTCTGAGATTTCCCTTTCCATTCTTTCCAACATGTCGTCTTTTTTGGGCTCAGTATCCTTCACGGGATCCAACTTTCTCTGACATCTTCTGAATCTACGTAATAAATTGATTTTACGTCCTGCTCTGCCCTCTTTTCATTTAGAATTTGTCTAGTGTCGCGGAGGTCTTTGACCTCACGGCGTGGAATGACCCATGCGTTGCACCAAATTTCTCTTTTCTGGATGCGCCAACCTGTCTAGAGCCGATATCCTCTCCAGGCTTTTCTCGAGGATGTGTTTTCCCTTCGGCCCCACTGAGGACTATTTCCTCCCCTCTACTTCAATCCTTGTTGGTTCATGTGTGGGGGCTGGCGGATCCTTATGGGGAGCCGCGGCCTCGTGCCCAGATAGGACAAGGAGTTGCTTGTCAGGTGTTATGAGGGGAAGACCGGATGCGGCCAGACGCAGATTCACCAAATACACCTGCTTCACATACTCGGCGTAAGCCTGTGCTGCTTTCGCCTCTAAGGTCTTTGCCTCTGGGTCTCCTCTACCCCGGGGATTCTTTCAGGGATGGCCTTTCTGATTTCATACTGTTTTGATGTTCCTTTTATACCTTTACTGCGCGAGGGTCCGGAGCGGTTCGGAGCCGAATTCCCCGTGTTGTCCCTAGAACCGGACCTCCTCTGATTTATTATTGTCCTTGCATCAACATTTAGTTTCGACCTATCTGGCTGAGAGTTGTCCCAACCTACGGTGGGATTTTCCAGCATGGTGTCCAAGTTATCTTGGAGACGAGGGTCCCTTGTGGGTCCCTTCCCTGGAGTAGGTGGCTCATGGTGTCCGTCATTTGCCCCAGCCATGTGTCAAGCTCTGATTGGTTGTCTACGCTAAAGGCCAAAAAGTACTCTGGTTCTCAACCGTTCTGACACTCACCAACCTTGTACTATCTAGGTGCACAGTCGGCGTGTTGGGAATTTTGTCGAAATTGACCTATCCGGCGGATCTGATGACGGTGCCGATGTACGGATACCGGAATTTAGGGAACAACTGCGATTTCTCAAGCATGAGGTCCCAAAAATCCTAATATCCTACTGGTTCAGGTGTGCCTTTTTTCCAGATTGAAAGTAACAACACAACACAGGAACACGGGCTCTACTTGATGCACCACCCAAAAATATTGAACGTACACAAAGCTAGACCAAAATAATGATATAACAGTGGATAAAATAACGAGTGTGACCTTGGTTCTTTTTCTTAACGTGAAAATGTCGAGTGTGTCGATTTCTCAAGAGAAAACTCGACAAGTCCTCATGTCCGCAGTCCTTTTTCGTAGATGAACAGCAACAAACAACAAACCAAAAGTTCTGAAACGAAGTTTCCGGCCAAGAAACGTACAATGCCAACTCCGGCGAGTTTCCTTGCGCAAAATTCATAAGAAAGGTGATGATTCAAACGCAAGCTGGTGATTCTGAGCAGTGAATCGGGGAGGTTACCTTGTTGTGAGATGTCTACGGATTTTACCTATGCAAAACAAACAAGTAATAAATTTATAATCCGGTTAACCCCAAGTATAAGGATCGTAGTACTAGTGGTTAATGCCGGGTCGATCTTCTGAGGAACTAGACGATGGTGGTTCCTAGTTTTTGTCTAACTAAGCTATGTCACGGAGAACTAAACTAAACAGCGATTAAACAAAACTAAACTGAACATATATGCTGAATATAAACTAGACAGAGGACGAATCCAAAGCTAGGGAGGTTTGGTTGCGAACAAATTACTCTAAAAGTGCAATAGAAAATAAACTAACTAAACAGTTCAAGTCTCAAGGGGCAAATCAAGTTTAATATGGGCAAACGAGTATTGATCCACCTATCCAACAAACACTAATCTCTCATCCCGATTATATTGTAGTTTCTACCAAGTTGTGGTTCATCTTATCAAAGGTATGAATCCTACTTCGTAGATGATTAAGCCTATTAATTTCTATCTTTCGATTTACGGAAATTAACGCTTAGCGTCATAACATAAACAAAGATGTAAACTTTAGCGTTTTAACCTAGATTTCCAACCTATCAACTTTCGTTTGACATAGATTAAAGATCTATTCCTAAATCATGGTGATCTAATGTTTATAAAGACTTTCATCAAATATAAAACATCATACATGCACATCTTTCGATGTAAATGCAATTAATCAACATAAGACATGATAAAGGAAACAACTTGATTAAAAACTTACAAAATAACCGAAGAATCAAAAGTAATGAAAGTTGGATGGCTTCACAATGCTCGTTTGATTGAAGCCTAGCCTCTTAGCATCCTTGAATAGCTTGAATTGTTGAAGTAAATTGCATAAACTAAACTAATTTTATCTAAGAATTTAAGAACATAAAAGCGGGAAAAAGCGAGTAAAAGCAGCTATATAGCCGCCTTTAGGGTTTAGGGTTCGAGAATTGTAGAATTGGTATCTCAATGTGTGAAAATAGGCAAGTATTTATAGAGATTTGAGGCGGTTTCACTAAGTCGGCGATCCGGACGCTAGTTTGGTTAAGTAGGCGCTTCGTCAGTGTTACGAACTCCAACGCAGGCGTTCGTTTGGATAGCGTCCAAACTCTCTGATCTTCTTTTTGCACCTTGGACGCTCGTTTGCTTCTTCTGAACGTTCGTTCAGTAAGTTCATGATGCCTCAATATTGAATTCTTCCTCTAAACGCCCGTTTGAATTGTCAGACGCGCCCGTCCACTCACTGGAGCGGGACTTGGGCGCTTGATTTAGTTGGAATAAAACTTGATTAAATCATCTCTATCTCTTTTACGCGCTCCACTTCATTCGATCATTATCTCTTCTTAAATCTTTATAGCTCGAATTTTAACCACCTTTTTGATCATCATTTGAGCACAATGAACATACCAACAACACATGGAAAACATCGCAAAAGCGTAATAAAGTCCAATTAATTATAATTCACGATGAAAACACATAATTTATTCAATATTGCGATTAAGTCCTTAAAAACCTAGTATGCTCAATATTTCCATATAAGGGCCATTTATTATGCAATTAATCCAATTAAGAGGAAAATACCGTAAAATATATCATAATAAAACATAGATTTTCACCCTTAACAACTCCCCACACTTAGCTTTTGCTCGTCCGAGCAAAACAAAACGAAAAATTAGGCTCGAGAAAGGAAAGCAGGCATCTAAACAAGTATAACATATATTCAATAACTTAGGTGTTCACCATCGTGTAAGTGCATAGCCATAGAAAACTTCCACTAAAACCAAACTTGAATAACTCAAAGCAAAACTAGCTGATACCCCTCGTAGAATAGTAATAAATGACACTCATAAGATGTACCTACAAACGTGACATATCCCGAAAAGGATGATCGAATGAATCTAGGGCCTTTACGAAATACTCGAGAGGATAATCCTACAACATATCTATCGGTTTATCTTTGGGGATAAGATTACGAAAACTAAGCCTTATTCATTTCACAACATATCTTAAGTTGATTGAATTCATTCACTTTAAACACACATTAGGATGAGCTTTTGCCCTCTTAGCAGAATAGGACATTTCGAGATAATCCCTACCTTACTCAAATCATAAGGCGACTTTTCCTAGCCGTAAGTGAGCTCTTAGTCATCATAGTGGTATAGGACATCGTGGTACACCTACCTCACCCAAATCATCGACTAGCTTTCGACACACCCAATTACAATTTTGTTTACGTAGAGATTTCTGGCTGGCAGTGGAAAAGATTATTTTCTAGTAGCACAGACCACTGAGCATAACACCTCAAGTAAACAATTTATTACTATTGCAAAGACTTAATCACGTTTCACTTATCACATTCAAACTTACAGATATTCACAGTATGTCATACTTCGGAACTAAATACAAACTACCATAAATCTCAAGATATATACGTAGCACTAAGCACATGACTTATAAGAAAATCAAAAACTACTAATCCATAACGGGGTATAGCTTTATAAAATAGCTCATCGTCACTATGGCTCGTGAAAAGTAGTGTCAGGTGAAGCAACTAACTTACGGAACATATGAAATATCGCATAGATGACTATAAAAACAACGAACTTCAAATTGAATTGCCTACTCGGGACAAAACAAAAACAAAAGTGTCAGAAAATTTTGAAAAATTTACGCTCATTTCGCATAAAACAACAATCTAACGTACTAAAACAACGTGTACACATAGGCACAAATCGAACTATCCCCTCCCCCACACTTCAAAATGCAACATGTCCTCATGTTGTGCAGAAAGTAAAAGGATAAGAAACTTAGCTGTATGCACGTAGAAAATCGAGATGTTGGTCAGGCCGGAGCATGAAAGAAACAACACTCACAAAAGCGTCGGAAAAAAAAACATCCAAACCGAACTCAACCAAGACTAGATCTGCACTACTCGACAAAACAACAGAATCTCGGGGGGCAACGGGGCACAATAATGTAATAATGTGAAAGGAATGAATGAAAGAGATATAACAACAAGCGTCATCCAAAAATGATCATAATACCAACGAAATCGCAATCCAAATATGTGGTGCTAGACAGCTTACATGATTTAAGAAAACATACGCCTACGATAATCAACAGTAGTGAGAAAAAAATAGAAAGTACAGAAATCATAGAAGCATCAAAAGGAAAGTAGTAATAGTCATCGTACAACCAGATCGAAGTCGGATAAAAGAAAGAAATACATCAAGCAGAAAATGCATAAAAATCTCAACATCACTTGGGCGGAATCGGAGCATCAGACGGAGGAATAACAGCAGAATCACCAGCAGGGGCATCAACACGAGGAGGATCTGAAGTAGTAGGTGCGAAGCTTGATGGGCGTCGCCTGTGTAGGCTCAGTGCGCGTAGTAGAAGCGATGCGAGGGTCTACCGGGGGCTCATCCTCCTCATCGTCAGACGACTCGGGCTTCTCCTCCATCTTGACCACCTCAGCTATCACCCGCTCTATCTGCTCGGAGAAGACATAATCCATATTACTTGCATTGAATACCCGCCAATCTCTCGGTTGCCGTCCATCAACGATACATTCCAAAACCGACAAAATATTATCCTGGCCATCCCGGATGTCACTCAACATCGCCCTCAAACTATGAGCCATACTATGCCGAGTAATCTCGGAAGAAGATAATCCAGAAAGAACTGAGGCTCGAGGCGGTGTCGAAGTGGAACCAAGCTCAGTAACGGGAACAGCCTCAGACTCAACCGTGAGCGGAGCTTTCTCTCTCACGAATACCTCTCGGGTTCTTAGGCCTATGATCCTGCTTAATACTCCGGCACTCCGGCATCGATGATATCTGATGAATCAAATGTGGGACAATCAAACTCCGCTTGTAATTCTTCTGACTGAACACCAACTCATCATAAATCGCTTGGCCAACATCGACATTTAACTTGAAAACCAAAGCATACAACATTCCAAGGTCGCCTATGTGAAAGTGTGTCAAATTATTCTTCGGCAATAAACGACTCTGGATGAACCGGCAATTGACTCTCCAATCCTCAGACCACGCCGTAGTAACAATCTCCTTACGGTCCCCACCCGGCCTGAGCGTCCAAGCAACATCGGGGCAAACTTGCAATCTCAATTCCTCCAAGGGATCCTGTCCCGAATCCTGCCTTCTCTTAATTTCCTCCTTATAATCCAACCCTTCAAACGCTGCCAACCCATATTTTGCATTAAAAACTTGTGGTGAAATGGGAACCTTAACACCTCGAACCAACACAACCCCCGTGTTCAAGTCGGTTTCCGAAAAATTAGCGTAAAACTCCCTAACCAACGAATCATTAACTGGGGTAGTCGGGATCTTCATCAATGCATCCCATTCCCTATCTTTCAACAACTTCACAAAAACGGGGTCCACCTTTGTCTCTACCACCGCCCGCTCAACCAACATATTCCGAGCGAAATAGTGTTTGGTATAGGCCTCATGTGCTTTAGAGTTGACAAACCGATGAGGCATAGGGATAGGCACAGCTGGTCTCACTTTCTTTCGGGGTCCCTCAGTCCTAGGTTCATCGGCATCCTCCCTAGCAACCTCTTCAGCAGTCCCACCTCTAGACGGCTCACCACCTCGGGCAGTCTTAGTAAACCGTGCCAAGGGCACGTCCAAATCAGTTTCAGACTCCGAGGTGGACTCGTCTCTCAAATCAGCTCTAGCTTGTTGTGATGCCCTAGAGGGTTGCTCTCGGATCACTACGCCCCTATTTGGATCAACTATGGGAGGGTCCAACTCTTTACGCTTTTTACCACTCTCCCTAGCCACACCCTTACCGAACCGCTTCTGAACTCCCTTCATCCGCACCATGACTTAAACTTGAAAAACCACAAACACTAAAACAATTCACGGCACAACAAAGGGTACCCGTTTAACATCCAAATCGGGATTTCAAATCAACAATGTCAACCCATCCACCACAACCATCATCACCACATCATCACAACACCAAAACAGGAAGAAAAAACAACAAAATGAGATAAATTTCAAGAAAATGAGCCGACCCGAAGATCGAACTCACAAAAACGTGAAAGAAATCAAGAAAAGTCGCTACAAACTTACCGAAGATGGTGAGTGGACGAAGATAATGCTTTGTAGACGTCCAAAACAACACAAATTGACCCCAAAAATCCGATTTTTCTTGAACAAAGTCGGACTCTATAGGTGGCCGATTCTCCAAAAATATGGAATGTTGGGGGATTCGGCTCAGAAAATTGATGAGAGGGTGTCGGGCGCGCTATAGCACTTGAAATCGCCCAATTTGGTGTTGAATCAATGGATTTAGGTTGTGAGGAGGGCAAAAGTCGGGTGAGGCGGTTTGAAATTCGAAGGAATGAGGTTTCATGGCATGAGGGGGTATATATAGGCAGTGGTGGGCGCTCGTCCAACTCGGCGGACGGGCGTCATGCGGAAATGTGATGAACCGGACGGGCGTCCAAAATGCTAGGCGCTCGTCAAAGGCTTGATTTGAATCTGAGATTGGAGGAATTATCCGGACGGGCGTCCATATTTTTAGGCGAGCGTCCTGGTCAAGAAGTCGAATCTGAGTTGAAAAGCTCGTTTCCAGGCGGGCGTCCCATATCTTGGACGGGCATCCAGGAAAGTCGAGGCGGATCAAGGCGTCGATATCACTGAGCGGGCGTCGATCAAGAAGAATGCAAAATTTTCTTTTCTAAAAATTATCATAAAAACAACTAAACCGAAACTTTTATTACTGATAATTTAAAATTCAAAAAGTACAATACGGAAAATCATGAAAGAACTTGAAAATAAAACAACAAAAATAAAACAGTGGGTTGCCTCCCACCAAGCGCTTCCGTTTTACGTCGGGGCTCGACGAAAACTAAACTAACTAAGAAAACACTAATCTGCGTAGATCTCGTCCCAATCCACTAAGCGAATGAGGCGTCGAAGCATGTCGATAACCCGGAGGAAAGTCGTACTCATCTTGCAAACACCAATCCTCCCAGCTACCTCAACACCTCTAAAATGCTCAGCCCGCAGCACTAGTGCCAAATCCGTCAGCATAGGATCATTAAGGATCGTGTAAGGACGTCCTATGGCCTCCTGCAACTCCTCAGTCGTGAAATCGCTGCCTCCCGAACAAGGTGGAACAATGATAATGTACGTGATGGTCTTAACCTGAGTGCTAATGTCAAAATCTACATGAAGAACTATAGTGCCTCCTGGTCCATCATCTACTGTGATCAGCGGGATGCGACTAATGAGTGGGAACTCCTCAGGGCGAACTCCGTAGAGATCCATATCTAGAAAGCAACTACTGACAGATCGAAACACAGAAGCTTAGTAAAACTAACCAAAATAACATACTAAAGCAAAAAGAACTAAAAAACTAAAACAAGATTGGATATCTAGGATGCCTCCTAGTGGCACTTTTGGTTTATGTCGTTAGCTCGACACCATTTAAATTCAGCCTGGGTCAGGCCATTTGACTTTTCTGCCCGCCATTACCTCGTTAACGTTCTGATTGGGATTGTGGCTGCAGAAACGACACCTAACGCATGGGATTAAAGCTTTGACAGTTTTCCAGATACGTTGAACCTTTCCTATGGTCGACTTTCGCTTTTGTAGATTTCTCTGCTGACGTTTGAGTTGTTGCTCCCTCGCGTATTCCTCCATGTCCCAACTACCGGCTAGAACTTCTTGTGATAGACCACCACCGTTATCCTCGAAAAGCAGTTGGGTGAAATCTCGTCAGAGTCTTCGACTTCATTTACACCGCATCCAAGGATATCGAGAAATTTAACAACCAAAGGCTTGCACTGTAGTTCTCCAATGTAGTGTTTGCACCTCGACCATTAACTCAAACGGCTGATCTTTATAACCGAGTATTTCTAGACGCCTCCAGGAATGATTTTGAGAATCGTAAAGGGCCCGACCATCGTGTCCTCAGCTTTCCAGAAAAACAAATGTAATCTGGAATTATAAAGAAGAACTTGTTCCCCTACTTGAAATTCTCTTTTCTTAATTTTTGCGTCATGGAGGAGTTTCATCTTATCCTTGCTTATCCTGGCGCTTTAAAGAAGCTGGAGTCGAACTCGTCTAACTCATGCATTTCTTGCGATCGATGTTTTCCACAAGTTTGGGAATCAAAGTTAAGAAACTTCGTCGCCCAATAGGCCCTATGCTCTAACTCAAGCGGCGGCGATGACATGGCTTGCCGTAAACCATCTGATATGGAGATGTACCCATAGGGGTTTTATAAGCGGTCCTATACGCCCATAGTGCATCATCCAATTTCAAACTCCAGTCCTTTCTATGACTGTTCACTGTCTTTTCCAGGATTTGCTTGATGCTTTGGTTGCTTCGCTCAACCTGACCGCTAGTCATCGGATGGTATGGTGTGCCGGTCTTATGGCGAACACCATACTTTTCAAGAACTTTCTCTGAGGTCGGTTGCGTAAATCGTTCCTTCATCATCGATCAAGGCTCGAGGACATCCAAATCTCACAAAGATGTTCTTCTTGAAATTTCATGACCGTTTATGATCATTGTGAGGAGTGGCCACTGCCTCCACCCAATTCCAAACATAGTCAACGCAGACTAAGATGTATTTGTTGCCACACGATGATGGGAAAGGTCCCATAAAATCGATGCCCCATACATCAAAGACTTCGCACTCTAAGATGGGTTTTAAAGGCATGTCGAAAGCGCCTTGTCGAGTTCCGGTTCTTTGACACCTATCGCAAGCTTCTGAAGGCTTCAGTATCCCTAAAGATCGTAGGCCAATAGAAACCGGACTGGAAGATCTTCGCAACCGTTTTCCAAGGACCAAAGTGACCACCTGTGGGTCCACTATGGCATTGCTCGATAATCTCTTGTTGCTCAGATTCAGGAACGCATCTCCTAAGCAAACCATCTTTGCGGATCTTGAGCAGATAAGGTTCATCCCAAACGAAATATTTCATATCGAGAGAACTTCTTCTTCTCCCGATCGACATCTCGGGGTCAAGGTAACGGGCATGAAGGTAATTCACAATGGACGAATACCATGGAACATCGGGAGAGCGACCATCGATCAACATGATGTTTTCTAGAGGAAAGTAAAGATCTATATCTTCGAGGATCACCCTTTTCCTCACTTATCATCCTAGAGACATGATCCGCCACTCGTTCTCACCGCCTCTTCTTATCTTTGATTTGAGCGTCAAATTCTTGGAGGTCGGTATCCAACGCATAGCGCGGTTTAGCTTCCTTTTTGGTCATGAGATAGCATAAGCGGCGTGATCGATCCACACAATCACTTGAGCACCTAGCAAGTAACTACGAAAACTTATCCATAGCAAAGACTACGGCTAATAATTCCTTTTAGGTGGTTGTGTAGTTAACTTGAGAAGGATTCGATGTGTGGCGGCATAATAGATAGGTGGAACTTTCCATTAAGCTTTTGCCCTAAGACGCACTGCGGCATAGTTGGATCGTCGCACATAAGCTCAAAGGGTAAGTTCGGTCGAGTGAAATAAGAATTGGGCGAGAGATCAGGCGATTTTTGAGCTCCTCAAGCGCGTGCTTGCGGCTATCATCAAAATCGAATTCAACGTCTTCCTTTAGTAAGGTAGACAGGGGCTTGGCTACTTTGGAAAAATCTTGGATGAATCTCCTATAGAAACCGACATGTCCGAGGAAACCTCGACTTCGTACATTCTTAGGATAACTCATCTTCTCAATAAACTTCTACCTTGGCCCTATCTACTTATACCTTTGGCGGACACTTTGTGGCCAAGAACTATCCCTTCATCGACCATAAAATGGCATTTTTCCCAATTGAGTACTAGGTCCTTTTCCACACATCTAGACAACACTTGATCAAGATTATTGAGGCAGTCATCGAAGGATTGACCGAAGACCGAAAAATCGTCCATAAAAATCTCCATGCACTTTTCAACTAACCCGTCAAAGATTGCCATCATACACCTTTGAAAGGTGGCCGGGGCATTACAGAGACCAAACGGCATCCGCCTGTAGGCGAATGTCCCGTAAGGGCAAGTGAAAGTGGTCTTCTCTTGGTCAACAGGATCGATGGGTATCTGGAAGTATCCTGAATATCCATCCAAGAAACAGTAGAATGCGTGCCCCGCCAGACGCTCAAGCATCTGGTCTATGAATGGAAGGGAAAATGATCTTTCAGGTGTGACCTCATTGAGTTTTCTATAGTCAATACACTCACTATAACTTTAACGAGCCTCAATGCTATCTCCTCTCCTTCTCATTTTTCTCAATCGTAATTCCACCTTTTTTGGGAACTACTCGAGTCGGGAAACCCATTCACTTTATCGAAGAATGGCGTAAATGATTCCAATATCTAGAAGCTTGATAATTTCCTTCTTGACTACCTCTTGCATGTGAGGGTTGAGCCTTCTCTCGAGGTCGTCTAACTCGTTTTGCACCCTCCTCGCCTTGATTTTGTGCATACGGATGTCGGGAGATATCCTCGGATATCTCCCACCGCCATCAAAGGCTTTTTCATTTTTGCGCAAGGCGTTTAACAATTTAAGCTCTTCTATACATCTGAGATAGCTTGGCGAGAGATGATCAAAGGAAGCTTGTCACCTTCTCTTAAAAACACATACTTAAGATGTTTAGGCAACGGCTTGATGCACTCAAATCTACGGGAGGATCCTCTAGACTTGATTTAAGATCGCCACTCTTCAACTCAACATCGTTGAGCTTACTTAGTGGTCCTCTTGCCAAGGTTTCTTCTCTTAGCTCATCCTCAAATTCAGCTGCTAACTGATCTAGATTGATCACACCATGATTGTTCAGATTATCCATCAATCGCTCATATTCTGCTTCTACAGCCAAGACTTGCGTATCCATGGAGTCATTGAAGTCATCAGACGTCTCTCTCAATGGAACAACCGGTTGGAGATCGGAAGGTACATTGATAGATTTAGAAACAACGTAACTCACCTCCTGGTCACCAACTTTCGAATGGTCACGTGCCCACCATCACAATCGATAAGGGCTCTAGCTGTAGATAGGAAGGGTCTTCCAAGAATCAAGGGACATTTTCACTTTTCTCAATATCTAAGGCGTGCCAGTCAAGCGGAAAGGTAAACCTATCTATTTGAACTAATACGTCCTTTAGGATTCCTGAAGCTTTCTTAGAAGATCTATCAGCGAACTGCAAATTCATGGTCGTGGGTTCTAGAAGACTTTGTAAACCCAGCTGCTTGCACACAGATAATGGCATCAAGGCGATAGATGCACCAGTCACATAAGGAATTTGGGAAGACTAGTCCTCCCATCTGCAATGTGAGCACAAATTTTCTGGGTCGCTTCTCTTGATTGGTAAGCTTTCATAATTGACCAGAGAACACTCCTTACCAACTGCTTGATCCATTCCTGCTAACTTCTTCTTGGAAGATACAACATCCTTGATGAATTTTGTATACTTAGGCATCTCGACCAAGACCTCGGATAATGGCAGATTTACCTGAGTATTTTTCAGAAGGTTTAGCACCTTCTCGTACTTTTTGTCTTCAACCAATGGAATGTTGCTCTTCCTCGGTGGAAACGGAAGCTTCTTGAGATCACTCTCGAAAAGACTTTCTTTGAGGATGCGGCCGATAGCTTTGTCTTCCAAATCCTTCCACCGAACCGTCTTTTGAAGCTTTAGTCGTGGGATCAGCCACGACTTTCTTTCCTTTTCACCCTCAAGGGGTCAGCCACTTGAGGATTTCCAACTTGTTCGATCCTCGGGAGCAGCAGCCACGAGGATTTCCAACCTTTTCACCTATCGGGATCGACCACAGTACTTGCTTGCGGCCAAGGGGATGATGGGTGCTCAACTTCCCCTCCTCGCCTTATCAATGGCAAGAGGGCTAGTGGTTTCCACGAAAGCCGGGGGGACCACTCACCAGTGTACCGCTTAAACTCATTGTCTTGGCTTCCTCTTGTCCATAGTGCATGGTTGATGTACGGTCGATTACATTGGCTTCTTTGCTTAAATCGGCTGAGCAACATGACCGCCCTTAGGATTTTTCTCGGTAAAATCGGGCAAATGCCCGGGGTCTTGATGCTAATCGCTCGACCGGTTGCCCTATCTCTGCTTTCAAGGTTCTTATTGGTACTCATCGAAAGTTGAATGTTCTTGTTTTGCTCCTCTTTGAATGAGTTCCATTCACCTTGAGGTCATTGGAATTCGAGGGCCTTGAGAATTGGAAAATTTTGATTTTGTTCTTTGGTGGCCGATTCGATAATTGGAATTGGAAATGGAGGGCCAACTCGATTAAACCTTTGTGTTTGATTGGAAAAATTAGAGTTTTGGTTTGAACCAAAACCAGGGTTTCTATTGAAGTTCGGGTTAGAATTAAAGTTCGAGTTTGGATTCTGATTGAAACTCGGATTCTGGCCGAAGCCCTGATTTTGAGCATTATTCTGGCCAGATAATTGGTTATTGTACCTAGGATTAGGCGGCGGAAAAAGCATTCACTTCGCGTTTTGTCCAATCATGGGGCGAAAGCGAGCAAGCGATGTGCCCGGATCATCACATACTTGGCATGTGATTGGATTATCTTGTCCATTATTATGAACAGCGTTGACTTGATGAGCGGAGGGGATTGAAATTGACACCGGTGAACACGTGGCCAGGTTGGCGGCAATTTTACCATACGTAACTGAACACGAGAGTTACGTGGAAATGAGAGAGTCCGATTACTCGGATTAGGAATAGTTTGGGGCGTTGTCGGTTGAGAGTTAGCCATTTGCTTTTGCAACATGGCAATCGATCTGCATAGTCACTTCCTCGACCTTGGGAGGAGGAGGAGGTGCTGAATAGCTTGATAGGATGGAGCATAGTTATATTTGGCAATGTCTTGAACAATGCCCATCCTTCGTCTGAGTCTTCTTCAAAAATGCCCCGCCAGATGAACTATTGACCATGCCCTTAGTGAGCTCGGTCAATCCGCTAAAGAATGTATGGACTTGCCTTTGCATCGGCAAGCCATGGTGGGGCATTTTCGGAGGAGGACTTGAACCTTTTCCAAAGAATCAAAGAAAGACTCATTTTCCTGCCGACGGAAGGTGAAGATTTCATTCAAATCTTGGGCCGTCTTTGATGGAGGAAATATTGACTCAAAAATTCTCTTTCAAATCCGGCCCAGTCGTAATGGATTTCGAGGAGAGAGTGATACCACTCTAGTGCTTCCCCATAAGGAAAATGGGAAAAGTTTGAGCTTGATTGCGTCCTCACTTACACCTTGGATACGGGTAGTACCGCATATGTGTAGAAATGTGTGTAGGTGAGTGTGGGGTTCTCGTTGATAGCCGTGAAAAATCGATGCATCTTGCATCATCCGAATAAGTCCTGGCTTAAGCTCGAAAGTTTGAGCAGTAATGGCTAGCATAACAATCGCGGGGTTGATGGTGACTGTGCCAGGCATGGCATAGTCGGCCAACGTCCGTCTATCTTCCGCTGCCATTATTACTATTCTTTCGATTTCTCTGAAAGATAATGCTCAAATTCTTGATCTAGAAGCGTTTCCTTCGTCGAACCGAAGTTTCCGCCTATTGGGTCGGACTATGGTCCGCTTGGGGTCAGGGGAGTAGATTAGTGGTCCCTTCTGACTACGAGTTTGCATACACCGAGATCCAAGATCAAGTTGTTGAGCAAGAAAGAAAGAAGGAGAGAGAAGAGAACTATAAACTAAGAAACTAACGACTTAAACTAAAGACTTATAATCTAATCTAAGATCAAAACCTAGGAAAAGAAAAGAAAAAAGAAGTTGATAGAGGAAAAGAGGCGGACGGACGTCCCAAAATTGTGGACGGCGTCGACGATTTCGAGATAGACGGGCGTCGAAGTGTGAGCGCTCGTGCATTCGTCGAATCGATTCGAGATCGAGGATTTTCGAGGGCGGTCGTCCGATAAACTAAACGCCGTCCGATCAAGCAAGAATCGGGCGGGCGTCAGTATCGGACGCTTTCGTCCAATCTGAAGCGTAACGGATAGGAAAAGCAGAGCGTGGTAAATGAAAAAGCGAGAGGATAAATTAGGAGCAAAGATTTATATTAACTACTAGCAAAAACGCAATTAAAACGACAGACAATTGAACAAAAACAACTAAACTACTAACCACAAACAGAAATTGAAAATATCTAACCCAAAAACAGAAATTGAAAGCAAAATAAAAACTAGAACAAAAACTAGACAACCGTCCGGTTTCCCGGCAACGGCGCCAAAAACTTGTCTACGGATTTTACCTATGCAAAACAAACAAGTAATAAATTTATAATCCGGTTAACCCCAAGTATAAGGATCGTAGTACTAGTGGTTAATGCCGGGTCGATCTTACGGGGAACTAGACGATGGTGGTTCCTAGTTTTTGTCTAACTAAGCTATGTCACGGAGAACTAAACTAAACAGCGATTAAACAAAACTAAACTGAACATATATGCTGAATATAAACTAGACAGAGGACGAATCCAAAGCTAGGGAGGTTTGGTTGCGAACAAATTACTCTAAAAGTGCAATAGAAAATAAACTAACTAAACAGTTCAAGTCTCAAGGGGTAAATCAAGTTTAATATGGGCAAACGAGTATTGATCCACCTATCCAACAAACACTAATCTCTCATCCCGATTATATTGCAGTTTCTACCAAGTTGTGGTTCATCTTATCAAAGGTATGAATCCTACTTTCGTAGATGATTCGCCTATTAATTTCTATCTTTCGATTTACGGAAATTAACGCGTCATAACATAAACAAAGATGTAAACTTTAGCGTTTTAACCTAGATTTCCAACCTATCAACTTTCGTTTGACATAGATTAAAGATCTATTCCTAAATCATGGTGATCTAATGTTTATAAAGACTTTCATCAAATATAAAATATCATACATGCACATCTTTCGATATAAATGCAATTAATCAACATAAGACATGATAAAGGAAACAACTTGATTAAAAACTTACAAAATAACCGAAGAATCAAAAGTAATGAAAGTTGGATGGCTTCACAATGCTCGTTTGATTGAAGCCTAGCCTCTTAGCATCCTTGAATAGCTTGAATTGTTGAAGTAAATTGCATAAACTAAACTAATTTTATCTAAGAATTTAAGAACATAAAACTGGGAAAAAACTGAGTAAAAACGCAGCCTATAGCCGCCCCTAGGGTTTAGGGTTCGAGAATTGTAGAATTGGTATCTCAATGTGTGAAAATAGGCAAGTATTTATAGAGATTTGAGGCGGTTTCACTAAGTCGGCGATCCGGACGCTAGTTTGGTTAAGTAGACGCTCGTCTAGGTGTTCTGAACTCCAACGCAGACGTTCGTTTGGATAGCGTCCAAACTCTCTGATCTTCTTTTTTGCACCTTGGACGCTCGTTTGCTTCTTCTGAACGTTCATTCAGTAAGTTCATGATGCCTCAATATTGAATTCTTCCTCTAGACGCCCGTTTGAATTAGTCGACGCCTTACGTCCACTCTGGGACGGGACTTGGACGCCATTTAGCCGAATAAAACTTGATTAAATCATCTCTATCTCTTTTCTGCCCACTCCATTCGATCATTATCTCTTCTTAAATCTTTATAGCTCGAATTTTAACCCTTTTTGAACATCATTTGAGCACAATGAACATACCTATAACACATGGAAAACATCGCAAAACTGTAATAAAGTCCAATTAATTATAATTCACGATGAAAACACATAATTTATTCAATATTGCGATTAAGTCCTTAAAAACCTAGTATGCTCAATATTTCCATATAAGGGCCATTTATTATGCAATTAATCCAATTAAGAGGGAAAATACCGTAAAATATATCATAATAAAACATAGATTTTCACCCTTAACATGAGACGATTTCGGCACTGAGTCGAAAATCTGAACGTGTGTGAGTGAGAGCTGAGAGATTTTGAAGAAGAAACTGTAGGGGTGGCCTGGAGAAGATGGAGCTCGTCTTGGGGCCGCCGTAAGTCCTGTAAGCAATGGGTGAGCTGTACGTCAGAAGCAGGCTGGAAACCTTGATTTTCCCAGTAACGGAGCCAACTGATAATGTCAAAATTATCTAAGGTGTTCAACGGTTGATTTGTGGTGGATATCTAACTGTGGAAGTGGTGAGATAGACGTGGTTCATGGTGGAACTGCGAGAAAGTGTGGTGGTGAATGTGGTGGCGCGATAGCAACAAGCAATTTGGTAGAGTTTTGCCTTGTATTTTATATATTCAGCCTCTGTTTATGAATGATACATGAAGCCCTATTTATAGAGTGATAACCGACTAACATTCAATATAATTACAACTAAGGACATAGTATAACTAAATATGTGGTGGCTAGTCAGGCCACGGCAAACAGATGGCGGTACGGATCCTCGAGTTGTCATCGCGCATCCTAAGCGGGCTTGCTGGGTCGTCGGTCTGTACTCTCCAAATGTTGGGATAAAGGATCTCTGGCGGATCCTTCACCCTTCTACTCATCATGGGCCTACTATCAAAGCCCATTCCCGGAGTGATTGCATCTAGCGATAGGGGCCTAGCCGCATCTCCTCTCTCAGGTCCCCATCCGCCCATACTCGGCAGATCGGTTCGGATCCACATCCGGGTTGGCGGGCCGGAATGTGGAGCCGACCTATCAAACATAAACTCCATCTCCACTCTTAAGCCTGGTCCTCGAACTTTGCCTCAGAAAAATCACCAACCTGTATATCTTCTTATTCCAAAAGATGAGTAAGCTCATGCATAAGCTTAGTAAGGAGAAAGAAGATCAAAAGTGAGATTCATGGTTGTCATGAGCCGGGGGACACGTCAAGAATCTAATTTATCCATTTTCACAAACAACTTAGAATAATACTTTTAACATAAGGGGGCAAAACACTTTTGAGTACATAATCAACGCACAAGAAAACATGTTTATTTTACTATATCCGTTTATCTGGCACATACATGTTTAGTAACATTAACTAATTACTTGCTTACTTGACATATTCATGTCCTTGTCTTTTCCTATCCGTGATTCTTATCTACTAGCTTTAAGGCGCAGGGTACAGCTCGGTTAGCACAACAAACTACACCTCTAACATGGGACTCACTGATGCCCAAAGTACACTTATAAGCACACCGCCTTAAGAGCGGCTTGGCTAATATACCCAGTTACACATCCAACATGGGTCTTAACTGTGCCCAAGGTACCACGTCTATTCTTGCTTATTAACGAATACCCGGATAAGTGATTCGATAACATGTAAAGCAAATAAGAGCACGTAAAACACATAATTCTATACTAAAATCCATGTCTAACCTATGGGAAACGCATAGGCCATAACCACATCATACTACCATCCTATCTCCACTATACGTGTAAAACATAGCCAAGAAAATCATCCAGAAACCCAGATGACAGTCTGAAAGCACTGATGACCACCCAAAACAACCAGAAAGCCAATCTGAGACTTTTCTGGGACACTTAACCGAGAGATTCCCTCGGTTCAGCGAGCCAGTGAATCCCATATTCACTTTACGCCCTGATACTAGTCCAGCATCCTTTCCTAAAACACATAACATGTCCAATTTTGTGCCAATTTATAGAAAACAGTATTAATACATATTAAAAACATAATCTTTAAAGCCAAATGTATAATTTTGATAAGAAGAACTCCTTACCCCGTAAACACAACAAAAACAAGCCAAACAATGATCAAACTACGGTCAACCTTCAAGCTCTTACAAATCTACGAATAACGAATAAATCCTACCATTAAAACTATGAATTCTAACAAATCCAAGAGTAGAACTACGAATAAAACTAAGGTTCCATGATTATTACCTTCTTGAGATGAAACGATATTCGGAGCTACTCCTGGACTCAAAATCTGTTCGAAATTAGCACTCTGGTCTGCAAACACGAACTCAACCAATCAAAACTGAGCCTGAAGTCTGAAACTGGGCTGCTTAACCGAGGATAGTGCTCGGTTCAGCGTCCTGGTTGATCCTGGACATGCTCTAGGACACGTCTTGGGTGTCTGGGACACGTCCTGGGCTGTCTGAGACACGTCCTGGGCACCACCGGGTCACTTAACCGGGGAGGTTTCTTGGTTCAGCGTGCCGAAAGACCACAAAACTTCAAAAACGTTATTTTTATTATGTCTAGGGCTACTTAGGGTCCTATTTATACCCTTTAATCATCGTAAGTCGGTTTTTGAAATCTTGAGGGAAAAGAAAACCTAAAAAATAAAAGGAAAAGGGAAGAATAATTTCAAAAATACCGAAATACCCTTGCAAATGGGTGAGGGATTTTACAAAAAATTAAGGGGGCAAACTAAACGCATACTACATATATTAGTGTAATTTTATCGAATTAAGGGAGACAGTTGCCCACCTTAGTTGTATGTAGTTCCGCTCATGAGTATACTTGCTCCTCATTTTGCTTTGATTCACATATATTATCTTACTATTATCACTTTTCCTTTGATTCATAATATTCGTGAAGTATACTAGCTCTTCCTTTTTGTCTTTCTAACTAGCTCCTCATTTCCAAAAGATATTTACACATAACGGTATCAAATTCAGATATTCATTTCCTCACAGCATCAACTTAATTGTTGATATTGTGCAAATTTGATAAATTGTATTGTAACATTCCGATTTTCGGGAAAGGACAGACGTGTCATTTTGCGAAAACGAAATATTGGGTTCGGTTCCTTTTATTTGGAGTTTAATTATTTTGATATTTATATATATGTTTCTAGATATATATGTATACATTAAGGGAAAGGAAATCTGATTTTTTAGTAAAAGGGTGATTAAGGAAAATCATTGGAATTAGGTAATTATGGGATTTTCCTATTTAAGGAAAAATAAACTTACCTCAATCTTTTAATCAGATTTTTCAATCCCCAAATTGAAGTTTGCTGCGTATAAGAGCAACAGGAAGAGGCTGAGAGACTTTCTTCGATTTCTGAGTCGATTCTTAACGGTTTTCAGTTTCGAGAGAAGCACCGGAATCGTCGTAAGGAGAGCGTCGTTTCAGTATCAGAAAGTTGGAGATGTGCATGAACCAGGTGAGTAAGGATGCTGTTCCGTGGACCACTCGTCGGGCCTGATAGGTGGTGGTATCACACCCTTCTCAAAGAAACCGTACGTGAGACACTCGTCTCATACGGCTCCATCCCGGAATAAGGACCTCTCATTTCCTTTGACCAACGGGTCCTCAAACAAACCTATCCTCCCCACGTTTTCCTGTAAGAAATTTGAATTTCCTGCTCTTTTAATGAGTTTGATGGATCAAAACTCATACCTTTCGTAGATTAATCGTTTGGAATCGTGTGATCGATTTGTAATGCAAATTCGGATTGATCGTATAAGTTGTTGCAGAAGAGAGATCGTTTTGCTGCTGTTTTTCCTGAGTTTTGGAGTTTGAACAGCTTGCTTAAGGTAAGAAGGTCTTCCTACAAATTTAATTATGGTTTATAGGATGTAAGTTATGATCTTGATGTTGATTGATGATTAGAACTCATGCTATGAATCGTTTAGAAAGCATAGGATGCTGTGGTCCATTAAAGATCAAGTTTTTATGTGTTTTTCAGAGCATATTCATGTTAAATATGTTAGAGATCGATTAGGGATCAAAAACTAAGTTTTTGGAGAGTGGCATGCTCGGTGCGGACGCACCAAGCTTAGTGCGGACGCACCGGTGAACCAGAAGCAAATTTTCACGTACAGAGACTCTGGTGCTGACGCACCGGGCGACCAATTTTCCTAGAATGCACATACTGAGGCTCAGTGCGTGCGCACTGAACCCGGTGCTTGCGCACCAAACCTCCTTTTTTATGAAAACATGATTTTTAGCTATGTATTGAACCTTTAATGTTAATCCTTTGATATAATAACATGAATTAAACATAAACAAGCTCTGATTGAACTTCTGATTCGTTCAGTTAAAACACCGAATGTACTCTTAAAGGGAGTTGAAGTTCGGATCCGTCGGAAGGGCATGAAAGGGCTTGTGCTTTGATGAACTAGAGTTCATCAATGTCTGTGTAATTGTTAAGGTGTGATGTCTAGCTGTCTAAGTGTGGGAGTAGAGTCGTTAAGGTGATTTTTATTCTGAAAACACTTAGGTGGTTAGTTAATTCACATTAATAATTACATATGTGTAGTAAAAGCTAAAACGTCATCTATTCTCGGTTAGGCACTGATTCAAATCGGCGGTGTGATACGTTCATAAAAAAAGGTGGACAACGCTACTGGCTCAAAAGGCTGAAGGGTAGTGGAGGAAATCCATCGAACGTATATGCATACCGGGGAGATCCCGGGACTACCGGTGCTAATCACCGTAGTTGGAAAGTATATCTCGTGGTGGAATTTTCACCATGCATTGTGTCATTGGGTAATGATGTAATAAAGATAAGCTAAGCTAGAAACGTATAGTCATGACATGTCGATGGGCACGGAATGAACCCTAGATTGAGTCGGTCTCAATAAGACTAACCTTTTAATAATAAACATTAATTATGTTGTAGCTTCTACTTCTTACTTTGTACATTGTACTTACCTCAAATGCATGTTTATTTGTGTGTTTGGGGGAGAGAAGAACAATAGGTTAGTGAAGATTTCAAGGAGGACTTTGATGACGACGTTTGAGGACGCCGGAGTTGAAGGCCTTGATTATTTCTGTTCATCATTTATTTAAATTTATTTCTTAGATTTGGATTCTTATGGAGATTTTGTAGTTTGCTTTTAGTATTTCTTGGATTCGTTGGTTTCTTTTTGGATGTAATAAGTATTACATTTTCTACTTTTAGTTATTTCTATTCTTGGATACTTGGAAAAAATCTACCCGAGTCTTTTTTGCTTCCGTTTGCTTTAATTTGATACGATGTAGTAGAGGCTTATGTGTAAAATGAATTTATTTTATTTTATACGTCTTGAAACGTTCTTTCCGGATAAGGGCTGACTTAATCCTAACGGCGCAGCGTTACATGTATAGTAAACTAAATGTATATTTCACGCATTATTCTGTAAAAGATGTTTAGGGTTGAACATATTAATAATGTTACAAACTAACATGACTTTTAGTATTGAAAAATTAAATTATAATCAATATTATGTTAGTACTGTTGTCAGACCTACAAATAAAGAATGAGGATAAACAAAAATATTTGCCTTTGTAATTTAAAATATCGCAAACAAATAAGAAGAATTATTTTTTTCTCAACACCACTTATTAAAGTAGAGATACACCACTAAATAAGATAGACTCCTTTTTCTCTCTCTTTTCTTTTTGAAGCTGTTGACAGTCGCATCTTGTTGCCATTATTGATTCCATGTTATCATTCAGGTGATAAAATGTGGTAGCGACAAATAGCATGTTTTATTTTACAAGCGCCAAATAGCATAAAGCAGATGAAAAAAGAAAAAAGAAATTACTGCATGAATTATTGCTTGAAATTCATATTCCGAAAAAGTATACATATGTGCATCGGTGTTATTGTATGTACAGAATTAAATTGTGTTAAAAGAGCTAACTTGGATGATAACTATGGAGTATCAAGTATGGTAGTGTGACTTGTGTCTTATGTATAGCATTTACACTTGTCTCTGTCTTATTGGATGTATGTCCATTAGATTAGAGAGAATTATGTTCGATTGCGCAATAAATTCCCTTTTCCTCTCTAACAAAAAATCTCTCTTAGATTTCGTTTTACACAATTATGTTGAGATCTATATGAGAAATTTTATGGTGGTCAATTATTAGTAAACTAAATTTTGAATTCAATGGTTAACAATTAACACACATTATCACAATTACCTATGTGATGACATGTGTTCATCAAGTTTGGTGGTCATTGACCATCATAAAATTTGTATTTAGATAGGATTCATTCTTAGAAAGATGGAAAATCAATGAACAAGAAACATTTGATCTGAGCTAAGTTTTTTTCATGGTATCAGAGACGATGGTTTCATCCACCGCTCCACCGTCTGCATCCACTGTAACACCGTCTGTGACTGCCATAACCACCATAAGTTCAGTACGTCGAAACACAACTCCAAGCTCAGCTGGAGTCTCTCTCAGCTCATATCTTGATCAAATTTAGTCACTCAAACACCCAAATCTCCTTCCGCTTACTACTCACTCTCAATTGGGTTCAACTTCAGCTCCACCACTACCATCGGTATGTTTAGGCTTTGGACAACTTTTTAGATTTTATAACATTTTCATAAAAGGGTATTTTAGTCATCTTTAGATAAGATACGTATTACCCACATGATTCATACCCACATGGTTCAGACGTCATCAGAATGACATCTGATCAACGATTCCCCTACATAGAGACTATGTCTAGAACGACCACCAAATATTTTGGATAACAGCCATATAAACATTTAGTTGAGATTTCATCACATATATCAACTATATAGTGACGTCATTCTAGTATGTCAGATTTATTGACCGTTCAACTTTATGGGGATAACATTTATTCCTTACAATCGAATTTGTCCATTAAATCCAAACATCTAACTGAAAATTTGTTCTTTATAAGAACCAGAACATGATAACATTTATTTAGTTCATTTATCATTTCCTACACTCAGAATACAAAACCGAAAATATCGCAATGTTTGCTTCACCTTTCCGTATCTTTGTGTATTCCGTATTTAATCCTTCTCATTTAATCATACTCGTGAGATATCATATATCTTAGAGTTGAATTGAACTTAGATGGATTTATCTCAACACACTTGCCTAGAATAAAGTCTTCGATAAGATCTCTTATTTAAGCACATGCCCTAACTTCCTCTTTAATCCTATAAGCACTTGTAAATATTTCTTAGTTCAGTCTTCATAAGACTTAAGAAAGATCACAAGAGATATGTCTTTAATTTCCTTTCATAAAAAAAATCTAAAGTTTATTAAATAGTTTATTTAACCTTTTGAATCGTATTCAAAAAATTGACTATTTAATTAACCTTTAAGCAATGATTAAAAAAATAAGTCGATATTTAAATCTTACAATTTTGAAAACAACATTTCCAAAATTCGATGTGGTCATTTTTATCCAACGTTTAAATTAATTGTCATCGTATGACTGAATGATCATATTTGATCGTATCCAATATATGATTAATTCGTTGAAACTTATTTCAAGTGATTTAATCATATCATAATCTTCCGCTTTTCATTAATAATTAAAGTTTTGGAGCACTGCATCAAATGTGTAGTCTCCTTGTCTCTAACTACTATAACAGGGTAGCTCGTGTCATTGCTTATTTAAAAGGATTAAAATTACTTAACCATATTTGAGAACGTTTCTCAAAAGGTAACAGTCACAATTTGGTTTTACTAATCGAGAATAAAAAACATAAATTAAAAAGTTTGCTAAAAACTACAACATAAAAATGATGTTGTTTATACACGCAAAATCAAAAATGGTCTTTTGGTTTACGATTTTACTCTCACTAGTCAACTACTCACAATTGACTTTCAAGAATCTTTTTAAAATTCTTAAGTGGCCAAGATCCCATGAAACTACCGCAACCCCCTGCTTTGGTTGGTGGGCCGAAAGTAGTCTAATTGGTAGACAATTATTTGTCAATCATATCTTATACGACTCTTGTTGTTTGACTAGTCAACTCTTTGACAATTTTCATCTTATGAATAGTCAAACCCTTGCCTCTAAAATCCAAACGACCCCGCTTTGGCTAGTGGCCAAGAGAATTTTTAGTCAAGCCATAACCCCAATATTCGTGAGATCTCATACGATCATATCTCGATAATGACGATATACCCGATGTAGGTCAACCCCCTGCTTTGGCTGATGAGTTGGATCCGAACAAGGACTCTTCACCGTCATTATAATATGGGGAGGCAATTTCGACTTGATTCTTTTGAGGTGGAAGTATTTATGTAAATTAGTTCACTTAAGTAATTTTAATTACGGTCTCATCAAAATGGCGTCCCCTTCCCCACTTATTTGAGAATTGAGATTTTCTTTAATTAATATAATACTATGATTAATTAATTCACAAAATATATGTATATAATATATATATTTTTTCGAAATATATGTATCTATATAGATATTTAATTAATCAACACAATTAATATCTTGTATTATATTTATTCATCATAAATAAATACCACCATATTAATTTACCACTATAACCTTTATAGTATGAGATAAATTCTTTCCTTATTTGGTCATCAACTATAACCACATTTTAGTCCGGCTAGATGTTCTTATGTGTGTGACCCGATAGGCTTCGAATATGTTGGCCGTGAGCGCAAAGTGCAAATTACAAAATGCCCTTCATGCCTAATGATCACGGGATAGCGTCTCAGAACACACCGTGACCCCCAATCATCGGAAGAGTCAAATGCAATGACTACTACCTTTCAAGTGAAACAGCTACCATGTAAATAGAATCCTATCATTTGTAATAATATCCATACGGTCGTTCGTCGAGTGTCAAACATCAACGACCGTATCTTATAATCTGGTATCATGCTCTCTCGAAGTAACTCATTTACTTCCACTTTGCAAAGATTCATGAGAGTAAGACATTCCTTATAAGAAGGCACTTTCAGATATTCACCCTTACTAATAGGGTACGCGATTTCCGGACGACCAAACATGTATACTCTGCATGCTTTGGTATCACACCCAATCACTACCGCATGATCGCCCCATGGCTAGGGGAAACCTTAATAGTGTCAAAGTATGACAATCCACACTGTGATGCCATATAGACTCCGGTCCTAAGGATAATTACATAACCATCATATAGTGTGACACTTAACAGTGTAAGTGGGTCAGCCTAACATACGCATTCTCTAATACACGTCCACATACAGTTCAAGTGTCTCTACACTTCGATAGACGAGATCTATCACTGCCCTTAAAGACAGAAGACATCTAATACGTGCTAGACTGTTTGTACTAACAATGCCCTGTTTAATAGTACATAAGCCTAGAGATATTTTTAAGTATCAAACTTATTAAAGTGATTAGAGATCTCATCACCCATAATCGCTTGTCATGGTTTCTCTATCACAGTTTAATACTAAGGACGTTTTCATATAAAAATTCATAATTGGTTCATTGAAAGAACAAATATACGACAACATAAAATCCATTTAATATATATGTATAAACATAAAGAAATAGTAGAAATGATCCAACCCGGTTTGACCCGGTCCAACCCGATTGGGCTTAGGACACTATTTCAACAATCTCCCACTTAGGGGTGTAAACGGTTTGGATCGGTTAATGACCGTAACCGAAACCGAACCGAAATTTTCCTTTAATTGAAAAATCCAAACCGAAACCGAACTGTTTGTAAAAGAAAACTGAACCAAACCGAACCGAACTGAAACAACCGGTTCGGTTCGGTTAACCGAAAAACCGAAAAACCGAAAAAAAATCAAAAGTAAATAATTAGAGATAACCGAACCGAAATAACCGGTTGATTAACCGAAAAACCAAACCGAAATAACCAAATTTCATCCAACTTATACAATTACAAAACGTTTTGATTTTTCTATTTGGTTTGGTTCGGTTCGGTTCGGATATAAACGGATTGGTTTTCGGTTTGGATTCGGTTCGGTTTTCGGTTCAATTTACGGTTCGGTTCAGTTTCGGTTCGGTTCGGATAATTTACATCACTAACCGTAACCGAACTGAAAATTCCGGTTTTTCTATTTTGAAACCGAAAACCGAACCGTAGGACTTATTAACCGAATAGAACCGAACCAAATTACCCCGGTTCGGTTCGGTTTTCGGATTATCCATATCCGTGTACACCCCTACTCCCATTTGGCCTAAAACCAATCACTCATTACACACAGACCAAGTTGAAACACAAGAATATCATGCAATACTCGCAACCAGCCCTAGCCGTGAACGGATCGCTATCCGTGGTAACTCATACTATCTTCATACCATGCTCCAAATGATCAAGTCAAAAGGAACCGCCTCAACACACACATGAATCTCTTACGAGACCCTGGTCCTTTCTTCAAGCAATGAATCCACTTACTATATCAGCTATATATAAAAGATGGAAGAACCATACAAGGTTCAGGAATGAACCTCATAGACTCATGTACTGCTCCCTATTCGCCTCCAAGGGCACTACTGTGCCTTATTTGGCCAAGTTGTAGAATTTACAGTGACTCATAGCCAAGAACATATCCAGCTCACTCTATCACTTAATCAAAGTGACTGCAAACCAGACCTTAGCTCCCACTGTCATCCTAAGATTCAGGGTATACGTCTGTATAACTATATTTATCTGATTCCAAGTTTCGATAAACTAGGAAACCATCCTTAACTTGTTTAAGGATATTATCGACATTCATCAGATTTACTTTCATACTTGCTCATGACTCTTCATAGACTATGAACATCTAGCATTACTTTTATGATGGTTCCTATCGCAGTAGCAAAGGAAACCTTCCATAGGCATCATCTTTCACATTTTCTTTAGGACTAATGTCTTAACATAGATTGATCTTGAGAATACCGGCTAGCAGTATCCTCTGTCGCGATCTATGCTAAACTCTTTTAGCATCACATCTATATAGGTAAACTATAAACTAACAGCAGTTAAATCTATCACTATTGTGGAAATATTACGTTACTTTAGTGTAACATATTAATTGTGAGACATATTAAGTGTAAGACATATTAATTGTATTGTATAAACTATTAATATGTCATAAAGTCATAAAGTAACTCTATTTTATCTTATTAGGTAATAGACAACTCTAGCAATTAATACTAGCCGACTCTAGTAATTAATTGCTCTCTCCTAGCTTATACTATACTAGGACCTTTCTCATTTACTTGTACCTATTTATACTCACTCTTTTATGATGAATAAACTAAGTTGAAGTTTACTCTAGTGTTTATCACTTTCTCAAACTCTCTTCATGGTATCAAAGCCTTAAACTCCTGAATCCGCTGCAAAATCTCATTACCCTGCTGTAACTTCTCATCTCATATCAAGAATGTCTTTATTATCTCAAGCTTCCTCACCTCAGTAGAGTCCCAAATTTGCCTCAGTGAGGCCAAGGGTCACCTGAAACCATTCATTTACAAATCACAGACTTGACGGCAACAACTACCTGCTGTGGTCAAGATCTATGAAGATGTATATCTCAGGCCAGAGCAAGATGGGATACTTGTCTGGCTCCAAACCTGCCCCTACTAAAACTGACCCCAAGTTTGAAGCATGGGATACAGAAAATAACCAAGTCATGACCATCCTCACGAGGTCAATGACAAAAGAGATTAGTGAGAACTTCATGATGTATGATACTGCAAAGGAGATCTGGGACAATGCCAGAGACCTTTGCTCAAAAAGGGACAATACATCTGAGGTCTATGATCTTGAAGCTCAAATCCAAAATTGCAAACAAGGGGATCTGTCTGTAACTCAGTACTTCAACCAACTATCTAAGGCATGCCAACACCTAGACATGTTGGAAATTCACCCATGGAAGGATGTAGAGGATGCTGCCTTATACAAGAATATCATTGAGAAGAAGAGGATATTCAAGTTCCTTACAGGACTAAACTCATCCCTTGATGATGTTAGAGGTAGAGTTCCTGCTACAAAACCTCTCCACAGCCTCAAATCTGTGTCTGCTGAAGTCAAACATGAGGAAAGCAGGAGGAAAGTAATGCTGGAAAACAACCCTGCTGATCACCCTACTGATAGCTCAGCAATGTTGGTGATCAGGAAGCCTGTTGAGGTCACTGAGACTTACAGGAACCCTACTGAGAAGGCAGGAAAGTTGTTCTGTGACCACTGCAAACGCACAAATCACACCAAGGACACTTGCTGGAAACTACATGGTAAGCCTAACTCCTTTAAACCCTCCAAACCAACCAGGGAGAGTCGAGGCGGGCATGTCGGTGAGGAAGGAACAAAGATACCATGTTGAATGCTCGCTTTGTTTGCCTTCAAAGCCTTCATTGCTCAACAAAGGAAGGTAGTCCTATCACCGATATAGCTACTCATGCTAAAACAGTATATTCCACTCACCTCTCAAGAATGATACTTGGATTGTTGATTACGGGGCCTCATCCCATATGACTGGTAACAAGAGTCTTATATCTCGCTTTAGGCCTTGTCATCAAACCCACAATATTAGGATTGCCGATGGATCTATTTCATGTGCACAAGGCTTTGGAAATGTTAAACTTACTTGATAAGATATACCTTCGGATGTCTTATTTGTTCCTAAATTAGATCAGAACCTCATTTCATCAAGTAGACTCACTAAAGACCTAAATTGGACAGTCTTGTTTAATGACAATCGATGTATTTTCCAGATCTTTCTTCACGAAGTGATTGGGAGAGCTAAAGCTCGCTTTCAGGATCATTTATGGTCAACCTGCCAAGACGAAGATTGAAGATTGAAAGCGCCTCGACACTGCAACCAAACCTTAGACAATATCATGTTATGGCATTATAGGCTAGGTCATCCAAGTTTTGGTTATTTAAAGTCTTTAATTCCTAAACTGTTTAAAGGATGTAACCTTAGTGACCTTCAATGTGATATTTGTCAGTTTGCTAAACTTACTAAGTCTGTGTATACTAAATTACCTTACTTGCCTTCCACTCCTTTTACTCTAATACATAGTGATGTATAGGGACCTTCAAGAGTTAAAAGTATAACAGGGAAAAGGTGGTTTGTCACCTTCATAGATGATCACACCAGGGACACATGGCTATTTCTGATGAAAGATAAATCTGAAGTTGGAACCATCTTCAAAGAATTTTATAATATGGTATCCACTCAATTTGACACTAAGATTAAAATCTTAAAAACAAATAATGCACTGGAATACTATGATTCCAACCTCAGCATCTTCCTGAATGATAAGGGGATTATTCACACCAGTAGCTGTGTTGAGACACCTCAGCAAAATTGGGTTGCTGAAAGGAAGAACAGGCACTTACTGGAGATGGCTAGATCAGTCATGTTCACCACACATGTGCCTAAATATATGTGGGGTGAAGCTATATTAACTGCCACATACCTGATCAATAGATTACCCAGTAGAGTGCTAGTATTCAAGACCCCCATTCAAACCCTGCTGACAACTCATACTTGTCCTTGTTAGTAATATCATCCGCAGCGGAAACGATTTATGGATCTAGATCTATAAAATACACGTAATAAAATAACTAGATCTATATTTACAAGGGGGTTGTAGATCATACCTCTTGGATCTCAAAATCCAAGTTGAAGAACCGCAATAGGATGAACGAAGGAAAGCGTGAAGAGCACCACGATCTTCCGCACGTGTGATCCAAGCAACTCCCGGTGGAAGGAAATTCTCGACTCGAACCCTTCCGATATGCTACCCGGAAAAATCTCCAAGATTTTCCCTTGACTCCCTTGGCGAAATTTTCCTTCTCCTCTCAAGAGGTAGAAGTCGAAATATTACATGTGTGTTAAGGCTTGGGAGAACTCTCTTTATATAGGAGAGTAAAACTTAGCCTCCAAGGATTTTATAATTAATACAAAATCAATTATAATAATCCCATTAAATAAAAGATAATCCCATAATATTCTAGAACAAATCTAGGATAATATTTATCTTTATTTCTTTCCATAAATATTTATCCAATAAATATTGTATGCACATGTCTTATTAATCAATTTAGGAAAACAAATTTCCTAATAATAACACACAAAATATATGCGCACCTTTTTACTAAAAATTAGGTCACGCATATTTCCATCCTTTTTGACCAATTAGGTCAAAAATGGTCAACACACCAATTCGGGCCGAGTCCACGAAAAATGTCTTTTCCGTGTATTTAATTATTTAGCCCAACTAATTTAATAGTCCACTAAACAATTAATTCACATATCGTTTTAATAAAGTCCAACAAGAACTAAATTAATATTATTAGGATTCGACGTCCGAGAATAGCTATGCTATATTAGGAGGCACATCGGGGACCATGGACTAATAATCGTGACTCCGATAAATCAAATAAATAATTATAGAATAATTATATTCGATAAATCAATCACGGAATATGCCACCATAATCCCGAGACTCGCACTCCTCCGATTATCGAGTTATATTTATCTCGTCACGATAATAATAATAAGCGTCCATTGATATAATCATTACATATGGATTAATCCTCATGCAGACTGCTTCATTCTAAATCGGGAAGTTACCGTTAACCCTTTTTAGAACCTCTTATCCTTATTTACCATTAACCCCCTAGTGATCAATTAATTCATACAACTCACTGGTGATCAATCAGTGTAATATGAACTCGCGCGATCGATCAGTTTCTAGGATTAACAAATAAGGGAACTGTCTATCTACTTCCATAAATGGAAGGAATGGATTCCGTATCTGTGATAACACAGACTACTCACTCAATCCAGTACAATGCCAAGATGGGGTAATTCAGACCACAGACTCAGTGTAATCCTTAACCGTCAAGTCAAACTTCATCTTGATTCAAGCGGTTGGTCGTGATCACCTCGAGATTAAGATATATCCATAAATATGATCATCCATTGATTCGATAAGACTTCTCGATTACGGAATTATATCGTGAACTCTAATCAAATCGGTCCAATACCTATATGATATATCTATCATATATAAATGCCCCATTAGGTTCTCTTAACCGAAAGTCCGGATAAGACAATCACACCAACGTGTTCAGGCGCATTAATAGCACGTTAATGGAGAGACCCGATACTCTCGATTAACTTCACTACGGGCTAATTGTATTTTAAGTACATCTTCACTAACTCAATCCTCCCGTATATACCATACAACGAGTTAAGTGATTACATAAACGATATACTTAGGGTTTTCTGTAGTGTAAATACTATTGTCACATCGGTGAATATGAGAATAATAAATATGAATAATAACATCATTTCATTTATTAAATAAAACAATTACAAAAATTGTCTTTCGGGCATTACACCTAACAATCTCCCACTTGCACGAAAGCATGTGATTAATTGTTTTAGAGCACACCCTATTATTTAAAATACAACAAACTACATCTCCCACTTGCTCTAAAGCAATGGAGACTCATCCCGTATTTTAGTACCCACAAAACTTATCATAACCATTTCAGATTCCAAAGTACACTCCGAGTATGCCGTCGTAGGATAGGTCAGTGACTCGGGGAGCACCTATATCTGAATGTCATGGGTCTTAATGATCAGTCAGGTTGTCGGCTCGAGACGTTCCGTAGAATCGAAACGTTACCGGTCCATCTAATCATGTGGTACTTTCCCAATATGCTCTTGAACTCAAGTGATTTCAGAAATCCTTATAAGCTACCCCTTCATCGTTTGCACAATGATGTGGTATCGGCTTTCCAAATCCGGAATCACTCCCGAATCGAAAAGGAAATCCCGAGGCTATATCGCCTCTAGCTACTACAAAAGCGCTAATCACCCAACTAGTTAAAGTCGAGTTGGCGTTCTTTGATTCCTCCAGGCAATAGCTTCAACACAAGAGTAAACACTGACCGAGATCGACTTAACGATCATCCTTAATCTGACACAAAGTCAGAACCAGTGTATTCTCACATATCCAAGTTCACATTTGAATATGCCCGCATATTATTCCTCGTTCTCTCAAGATACTAAAGGACATACTAAACTTGCTTCGTTAACCGCCGAATCTAAGATTCGGTCAAAATTGACGTTCAATAACGACGACCATCTCTTACTAGAAAGAGAATCTATCCCATTTCTCTTGATCCGAAGATTCGAGAGTCATTCCCGAGGCATAGGGTAGAACTTCCTCGTTGAATGTTGCATACACAGGATGCATCATCTTAACCAATAAGATGGATGGGAAACCATGTGGATCGATTCTAATGAATTCGACCGAGTCAAACTCTTAAGAATGTTGTCCAAATCTCTATTGTAGAGACTTGTGGCATTGTCGGTCGACTTGAGATAACACACCCATGTTGATTCCAAGCTGTGCGGTGTTATCCTTCACAAACACTAATATATATATTCACTCTTTGTACTAAAAATTGATATCCAGTCTACAAAAGATTTATCAATATTACGGTCAAATCCACATGTTTTAGAAACATGTGACTTCTAATGACCAAGAGGTTTGCTTCTTATCCACAAAGGACATAAGCACAGGCGATCACCTGTCTGTCATAGGTTCTTAAGCGAAGACCATACTGTTCGAATGAATCCAGATTCCGTTTGTTCGGCATGAAAGTCTCAGGGGAATCACCCCTATTTTACGCTTTGAACGAAATCATGCAATACTAAGTGGTAAGAGAGTCCATCGTCGATTAACTCTCTACTTCTTGGAATTACCCCTAGACCACTCAAGCTTTGCTCTGAAAGATAAACTTTAAGTATTCATTCTACTCTCTTCCATGTAGATCCAATTACTCCCCATCGGGCTGAGACACTCGGGTGGTTCTACAAAAAGTATGAACAACTCTGAGTACCAAACTCCATTCACGTGGGTTATGGCTTATAAACCAACCTCTATTATCGAATCCTATCTGACTCACAAAAGAGCCATAGGTCATCAATCGATCCTGTAGGCCATCAAGGCCTCAGAACCCATAATGGGTAATGGATAAACCATACTCCCACTATTTTCTTGGTGGATCGAAATTCTGATTTAGTTTAGTAGTATTTAGTGTCATCACCAACAACCAATGTTGGATGTGGTTTGATCTAATCAGTAAGTAACTACCTTGAGTAAACGTACTTCAAGGTTTAAGGTTTTACTGTTCATAGACTCTATCGTAAAAGACGCAATGATATAACTGTCACTTCCCGAATTCAAGAATCTTATAACAAACCTTTTTCTCAATGCTACAAGATATTGAGCGATTGGTCACTCGACCGAGCGTGTTCGCGAAATTTCGGACCTACCTTCAAGCACCGTGTGCTAAATGCTTATATTTATGGAAGTTGGGTGAACCGAATCCACACCTTATCCGTAAATTCCAAAGCATATTCTAGGTAGACTGGTTGGTCTTACATTTCAATGTAAACCGATATTTAAACTCTAATATCTTTATTGAGTTAAGCGATGTATTGTGGCACATTTACAACTATGTAAAGGCAATTCAATGGTTTCTTCCTTAGTGAAAGCATTTCACTATGAGGCGAACCGAGCATCAGTCCACAGGACTATGTGATGGCCCATTTATGAGTATAGAATACTCCATCTCTGTTGAAAACAGAGAAAACCTCAAAATATTTTGGATAAACTTGCCGGAGTTTTGAATAGTTATCAGACAAGAAGTCACTACTCAGAAGCTCCTACTAGCTTGTTTCTTTCATCAGACCCCGAAGGTCGTCATGAACAAGCCATATTACTTCTTTATAACCATTATCCTTTCCCGATTGAAAGGAAACTTAGTCATCGAACCTTTGAGACAATATAACCAGACTGGGAGAAAGGAATCACCCTGAGAGCCGTCTTGAGTCTTGTCTTTTAGGGACTATGCACTAACTATGGAATATGAAGAAGTGTTTATCTAAATATAGAAACCAATTGCTTTTAATAGTTCTTAAGATGTGTTTTATATACATATTTCAGCAGTTCTAAGTGGTTTTGACTTTATCAAACAAAAGTCCGAGTCTTGGATTCGTACTACAAATGGTATATTCACTTTCTATACGACAAACAAATTATCGAATAGAAGGTAAATCCATTCGTTCCAACGAATCTTAAACAGAAAATAAATTTTCCACGATATCCAAGGATTGAATCCGAGATTCATTTCCTTATATCACTCCCACTATTCTAGCTAAAATTAAGCGCCCGTTGTTTATTCTTTTAATCGTTAAATGCAATCTTTGTCTTGTTCTTCCAAAGAACTTAGCTCAAGAAAATCGCCAAGGATTCATAGGTTGGTGATCCGAAATCACTATCCTTATCCTATGATTAATTTTCGGTTTAGCCTTAAAATCAACTCAGTTTTAGATGACTAACACTTTTAAACATACTTTCCCATTCTTGACTTTCCGTAAATGGAAACAGTCTTGAACCGGCGGTTCGTTTGAGTAGACACTACTCTTGAACCGTGGGATGTCTATTTCGAGTGTTACTTGTCCAGACTTGTTGGATTTTCTAATATACTAGAAAAACAACAAATCATAAGATTAAAGCTCCCACTAGTTTATCGGTTCCAAATACCGTCTAACCAGCAATGCTTCATTTTATGATTTTCCAATTTTCAATTTGAAAATCATCGTGTAAACACTTACACAGTTCTAATGTTTCCAGAAAAATACAAATCATAAAACTCCCACTAGTTCATCGATTCCAAATATCGTCTAACTAGCAACAGTTCATGATTTTCCGATTTTTCAATTAGAACGGTTACGTGTGTAGTCACTACACACTGAAAATTCACTAGAAGAATTTTCAAAGTCCGTAATCACCTTTGATCAAACTAAGTTTGTCTCTCGTTTGACACGAATGACACTTTAGTGACATACCTATATGTCACTCGGTTTTTAAAAGGCTTAAGAGAAAATATCTCTTCCGAGAAATAATTGCATTATCGATTAACTAGTTCAACGTCCTAGTTACTTTCCACTTTTTAACGAAGTCAATACTAGTCAATTTTAAATTGTAAGCAATTTAGTAAGGGATAATGCTGTAAATAAAATGACATAAATTAATTCAAGTTTAACACTACTATATTTAAATTTTAGGAATTGTAAACTAAAAATTAAGTCTACTCTACCATTCCAAGGTTTTAACCTTGCATCTCAGTGCCGCCGTAGGGTAGGTCAAAGAGATCAACGGTTAAATCAATGAATAACTTGTGAGAATCAGATATCCCACGAGAATCGAACATCCCTTTATTCATTGACTACCTTCCTTTTTTAGCCTAGGTATTTATCAAAAAATACCCTTGATGAGTGTGACCTACTATATCGGATCTCTTAGAGTGCGCCCGAGTGTGCCGTCGTAGGATAGGTCGGTGACCCGACGAGTACCAAAATCCTATCCTTTCGGAGACCAAGCCATGAATGTTGATAGGGGTGAACACCATCCGTAGGGGGACGAAATCAAAGCGCCCGCGGCGTCACCCTTCTCTCACTTACTTGCATCTATAGTAGAGGCCGTGGGGTTGGTGTGCCGCCTCCCGCTCCCACTCAATATTTTGGAAGTGGTGGTGGGTTAACTAACCACGCTCTTTTTGATGTTAACATATAAAGCACATCAAATCAAGGATTCGAATGGAGTCGGTAACGTAGGCAAGCCTACCCGTCCTATTCGTTGGAACATATGTGACGATCGGACGAAATCGGGTCAAGAGAGCCTATTGAGATTAGAAGGAATCACCCCTCCGCTCTCGGTTTGGCTTAGTCTTGCCGGACCCCGTGCATACATCACACTAGGAGGGTTAAGTCGTTTGAGCGAAGCTCGATTGACCACCCAACCTAAAAGCGCGAACCGTTTTTATCCAAGATTTATTGTTCTTTTACCATCATTCAATCTCGTAGACACTACGAATTGAAAACGTGATCTCGTTTTCACTTTAAGGCGGTTCACGAGAACACACACGAAGGCTAACGATTTCATAACCCGTCCTCGGATCTTTAATTAGTTACTAAATTTATTAATTACCACGTATTAATTAAATTTCAACTAATTACACGAGTTTGTATACATGCCTATTTTTAATTACCAAAATTAAAATTCTACATGTATGCATGGAGTGGATTTATGATATGATGCATGTCATGGCAATTCCGTTTTTATATCTATTTTATGATCGAACACATAAAAATAAATTGCGGAAAATTTAAACACCGAGATGGATCGTTGGCACCCCCGTATCTAATCTATTAGAAAATAAAAACCAAAACCCTAACTAGGGTTTACTACTTTCTAACTAAATCTGCAGCTGTTCGAACTCTTTGACGATCGGCATACTAAACGAACTCGGATCGGGACGAAACTTTCCAGATCTTATCTTCACTCCTTGAAATTCAATATGGACGGTTGGATCGGTGCTTTGACTTACCAATTTTCTCCAGTAAACCGCCAAACTAGCTGCTGAATCTGACTTTGACTGCACTGCATCAAGGACTTCCTGAGGCAGATCGGGAATCGAGATGAATCCCGATCGACCTGAAATTTTTATGGTACGTCCAAAACTCCAAGTTGATCAATCTGAACGGTCGGATTTTCGTTTCAACGGTCCAAACTCTCCCAGAAAATCGAGGAAGTCACAGGTAGGGTTTCTGTGAATCCTGCGTTTTTCTGTTACAGCAGCCTCTTCGCAGCATCAAACGGATATCGAACCGGACTCTGATCGACGCCAAAATTTGTGGAGTTGATCATCATCTTCTAATCTTGATTCTGACCGGAGGGATCTTCGTTTCAACGGTTCGATCAACGGGAAAAACGAAATAACTAAACAGCTACTAAACAGATCTATTTTCTGGAAATTAAAATTGCAATAAAAAAGAATTACATAATTTCCTACACTCATATGAACGAATTTTCATCATTCATATGAGTGTACAATAGATCTAACGGGTAAACAATGCCAACCCCAATCCATCTCTTCAACCACAACAATCGCAACAACATAAAAATATATATAAACATGCATTGACCAAATTAAAAAAATTGGACAATAAAAGCTACATGTTTTCCACTCCTAGATCTAATATTTTATACGTATAAATATAGATCACCATGGCGACTGATACCACTGTTAGTAATATCATCCGCAGCGGAAACGATTTATGGATCTAGATCTATAAAATACACGTAATAAAATAACTAGATCTATATCTACAAGGGGGTTGTAGATCATACCTCTTGGATCTCAAAATCCAAGTTGAAGAACCGCAATAGGATGAACGAAGGAAAGCGTGAAGAGCACCACGATCTTCCATGACGTGTGATCCAAGCAACTCCGGTGGAAGGAAATTCTCGACTCGAACCCTTCCGATATGCTACCGGAAAAATCTCCAAGATTTTCCCTTGACTCCCCCTGGCGAAATTTTCCTTCTCCTCTCTAAGAGGTAGAAGTCGAAATATTACATGTGTGTTAAGGCTTGGGAAGCTATCTTTATATAGGAGAGTAAAACTTAGCCTCAAGGATTTTATAATTAATACAAAATCAATTATAATAATCCCATTAAATAAAAGATAATCCCATAATATTCTAGAACAAATCTAGGATAATATTTATCTTTATTTCTTTCCATAAATATTTATCCAATAAATATTTTATGCATTAATCTTATTAATCAATTTAGGAAAACAAATTTCCTAATAATAACACACAAAATATATATGCACCTTTTTACTAAAAATTAGGTCACGCATATTTCCATCCTTTTGACCAATTAGGTCAAAAATGGTCAACACACCAATTAGTAAGTCATGTAAAAATGTCTTTTCCAGTGTATTTAATTATTTAGCCCAACTAATTTAATAGTCCACTAAACAATTAATTCACATATCGTTTTAATAAAGTCCAACAAGAACTAAATTAATATTATTAGGATTCGACGTCCGAGAATAGCTATGCTATATTAGGAAGCGCGTCGGGGACCATGGACTAATAATCACGGCTCCGATAAATCAAATAAATAATTATAGAATAATTATATTCGATAAATCAATCACGGAATATGCCACCATAATCCCGAGACTCGCACTCTCCGATTATCGATTATATTTATCTCGTCACGATAATAATAATAAGCGTCCATTGATATAATCATTACATATGGATTAATCCTCCATAGATCGCTCATTCTAAATCGGGAAGTTACCGTTAACCCTTTTAGAACCTCTTATCCTTATTTACCATTAACCCCTAGTGATCAATTAATTCATACAACTCACCGGTGATCAATCGTTGTAATATGAACTCGCGCGATCGATCAGTTTCTAGGATTAACAAATAAAGGAACCTGTCTATCTACTTCCATAAATGGAAGGAATGGATTCCGTATCTGTGATAACACGGACTACTCACTCAATCCATACAATGCCAAGATGGGGTAATTCAGACCACAGACTCAGTGTAATCCTTAACCGCCAAGTCAAACTTCATACTGATTCAAGCAGTTGACTGTGATCACCTCAAGATTAAGATATATCCATAAATATGATCATCCATTGATTCGATAAGACTTCTCGATTACGGAATTATATCGTGAACTCTAATCAAATCGGTCCAAATTCTATATGATATATCTATCATATATAAATGCCCCATTAGGTTCTCTTAACCGAAAGTCCGGATAAGACAATCACACCAACCGTGTTCAGGCGCATTAATAGCACGTTAAAGGAGAGACCCGATACTCTCGATTAACTTCACTACGGGCTAATTGTATTTTAAGTACATCTTCACTAACTCAATCCTCCCGTGTATATACCATACACCGAAAGTTAAGTGATTACATAAACGATATACTTAGGGTTTTCATGAGTGTAAATACTATTGTCACATCGGTGAATATGAGAATAATAAATATGAATAATAACATCATTTCATTTATTAAATAAAACAATTACAAAAATTGTCTTTCGGGCATTACACCTAACAGTCCTCACCTCATTGCTGACTTACCTTCAAAGATCTTTGGATGTACTGTGTTTGTATACATTCATGCCCAACACAGAAGCAAACTTGATCCCAAAGCTCAAAAATGCATCTTCCTAGGCTATGCCAAAGACAGGAAAGTTTACAAGTGTTATTCTCCCACTGACAAAAGATTTTACAATTCTATGGATGTAAAATTCTTTGAAAAAACTCCTTACTACAAAGAAACCTCACTGAGACAGACCCACGATGGCAACCTTATTGAGATTGAGATCACCACAATCCTCAAACTACTCCTCGCCAGACTCACGATACTCACCACCATCGCACCTCAAAGCAAATTCACGAACCTCGGAGCTCTCACGAGCCCCAAAGACTCTTATGAACCTCAAAGATCCTAATCGAAACCACTAAACCTCAGCAGCCTCCTGAGCCTACTGACCCTACTCATTCCACTGATATTGTTGACAGACCCATTGCTGTCCGGAAGGGAAAGAGATCATGCACTAATCACTCTATTCATACTTATGTGTCTTATGATCATTTGTCACCTTCTTTTGCTATGTTTACACAGGACTTGGATTCCCACTCTGTTGGAAATAAAATTTATGTTTTGATGATGATTCATCACTTAGTTTATTAATTGTTCTTAACCCCATTGATGAAGTGTCATAACTAGCTGTTATAGTGCCAAGCAAAAAGATGTCTAGATAACAATGTATAGGATTTATTAAAGTCTGATAGTTGTATAAGTTAAATCAGACAAGCACTGTAATTGTTCTTGACCAAAACTGAGAAATGGAGAAACTGACATTTTGACTAGCTGAGACCCTACGAAAGACTGACTCGGATACACCTACTAAAGAAGGTAAGTTCGCTGAGAGTTACAGACTCAGTTGGCTTATCTAGAAGATGGAAGAACTGAGGGACACAGACTCAGTTATTGAAGAATGAAGAATCGAGGTTCAAACTCGATTATGAAGATTAAAAGTCGAGGCTCAGAAAGTTGGGCTTCGAGCAAGATTGTGGTGACTGAATCGACTTTATGGATCTTGTATGAAGACCTAAGAATCATAAGGACAATGAATTCTTAGATGATAAATGTATCATGTGTACTGATTAAGTCAATTGTAATCGATGATGAAAAGCTGAGTCTTGATATTTGAAGAAGAACAAAATCTCAGTTAATGCTCTAAGTCATTGACAAGTAATAAACTCAGCGTAAAACTGATAAGGAAACTCAGTTTTATAAGTTAATCATCCAACAAGCTGAGAGTACAATCGAACGTTGTAAAGTAAGAAATCTCATTGGATGAGTCACTGACACAGCAGGAACGGTCAGAAAACATAGCCGTTACAAAGCAGGATAAATATTGAATAAACCCCTATAAATAGATTACCTCTACAACATCAAAGGAGAGGCGGAATGTAGGTATATGATAAAAAGCAAGAAAATCTATTTAGTCAAGAAAGATCAAATTGAGGGGGAAAACCAAATTCAAAAGAATACCTGCTAAATACTTAATTGCAAGATTAAGAAATTTCTTCAAAGTGTTCAAGCATATTCAGACAGATTCAAGATCTAACATTTGAAGAAATATAGAGCCGTGCTTAAATTATTTATCCAGAAGTAAAAGTTCATATCACAGTTGAATCATAGTCATTGATTCAAAGTCTCAACTTTGATTTTATCAAAGGTTTAGGCTCATGAAACACCAAGAAGGTGTGAAGGATAGTTGAGTGCGATCGGGAAGACTGTGTTTGTGATGAGTGGTGAAGAGGCAATTCTACCCTCCAAGGACCGAGTGGTTCAAACAATTGAAGAGCAACAATCCTACCTACTCTACAACCTGTTTAGATAGTGAAGCTAGTGGATTAGCCAAGGACTATCGAGTTTAGGACTTTTTGTAATCGGGCCATCTCAAAGAAGTTCTAGTGGAATTTTCCTCCGCATCACAGGGAAGAGAGGACTCGACGAGATTACACCACCTGGAACATCTATAATACTTGTCTATTTACTTTATGCATTCATTTATTTCCTTATAATGGTTTTCATATTGAAATTATAGTTACTAGTTGTTAAAGGCTAATTTTTATCCGCTGCCAGTTAACGAGACTAAATATATGTCAGTAATAACTTATATTCAGTTAAGCTAATCGAACTCCGCACAAGTTAAAGGGACGAGAACAAAATCGAAGATCGCTTTAAGTTTCAGAGAAACTTCGATTCTCGACTTTTCCGATTCAGATTAGTTTTGGTGACAAGTTTATTCACCCCCCCAATAAACTTGTGTTAGCCTTTCCAAGGGACCAACAATTGGTATCGGAGCAGTTCTTTCACTTGAGAGAAGATCCAAGTATACCTTTTAAACCAACTGTTGAAAACCCTTACTGTACTTCATTACAATGGATACATCTAGAATTATAAATTGGCTAAATAACCCCCTGACTGACTACTTGCAGAATGTTGTTTATGATTTCCAAGATCAAGTGTTTGAAAGATTCAGTACTACAAGCTCTCACACAAATCCGGAACCTCATTTCAGTTATGATGAAGATATTGAGCTTAATGCGAATATTGATGATGAATCCAGAGGATTTCCATCCTTAAGTGATCTTTCAGAAGAAGCGGAAAAGGAATTGATACGGGTGGCTGACTCTATAGAAGAAAAGCTAACCAGAGATCCATCCAGTATGAAGGTCATAGGTATGGATGAGACCCTACCTACAAGCCATGGAGGAGAAAGTGAAGAAGAAATCATATTGCTAGGAACTACACAGACGAATGCTATCGATAAAAGGAAACAAGTTCTAATCAGCGATGATTCCTCAACATCAGGCTTATCTATCAAACATCAGGAGGTAAATGCATCTACATCTAAATCTCACACTGTCCAGAACAATCAAAGAAATGAAGATCTCAATGAAACCTTGGACATACTCATAAAGCAATTAGAAATAATTCAAAAGAATTATGAGAATGTCAAAAAGGAGAAAAAGTTATTGAAAACTGAAATTTCAAGATTGAATGCTGAAATTAACATAATCAAGACTAATAATGGAACCAAAGTGATTGGACCAACTGATAAACCAACAAACGTTGTAAACATCAGTGAATCATCAGTTGATCCAATCTCCAAAGTTCAATTCAAACCAGGAAAACCATTTGGAGATAGATCTGGTTTAGGGTTTGATAATAAGTACAATTCTAAGTTAAGACCAAGATCAGTTGCAATAAAATTTGTGACTACTCAACCGTCGAAAGCTCAGAAAACAGATAAAGTTATTAGAACTGATAGACACTCAGCACAACCAAATGCACGAGTTGCTAAAACTGAAAAATCTGTTAGTAAAATTCACCAAGCTAACAGATTTTACAGAAAAACTCAGAAGGCTGAAAATAGTAAAACTGATTCGATATCAGTAAGAAAAATCTTCAAGTCATATCCATCTAAGGATAAAGATCATTCAAGGATCAAAGGGAAAGGAAGATTATTTCCCACAGATGAAGATTGGAATAGACCATCACATTAGTTTCACAATCAAAACAAATTTAAAATCATATATGACAAAACAGAAAATTTTGTGAAAACGACTTCACACAACAAAATATCAAGAAAGGTACAAAGTTGTATCATCACGAGCTAACCAGTTAGGACACAAAAAGATATGGGTACTGTCACGGATTTTATCTAACGAAACAAACAAGTAATAAAATTTATAAATCCGGTATTCCCCAAGTGTAGGGATCGTAGCATAGCGATTAATACCGGAGTCGATCACAGGGAATCGGGGTATCTAGTTCATTAATTTTCCTAAGATTGTTACTACTAATTATTACTAAACCTAAACTAAAAAAAACAAAAAGATAAACTGGACAGAGGATTGTCAGTCCAAAGCCGAGGAAGGATAAAAGCGATAATAAATAAATAAAACTATAAACGAGAAAAACAATAAAAACAATGATCATGGTGATTAAACAATGAACAAACAATAATCCACCGTCCATGACCCTCTATTTCCTCTCTAAAGTTATCTTGTGATGATTTAATCAAAGATGTGGTTCACCTATCTAACGTATGAATTCCTACTCTCGTAGATAATTCGTCTATCAATCTCTCATCTCTCGATATATAAGATTGACGCTCTCAAAACAAGGTGTAAGATCTCTCAATCTAGCAACCTAGATATCTAACCTATCAACTCTCGTTATGTCAAGGTTAAAAATCCCATCTTTCCTATGGTGATCTAAGGTTTACACCGACTCTCGTCATACGGTAAACATCAACAACAATTCATCTTTCGATATCGATTGCATAACAAATAATCAAAGAAAAGATAACAACTTTGAATTAAAATCACAACATAAACTCAGATTGGAAATAGAAAAACCTGATGGAAAAGATTAAAATCGTTTGAACATGTTCAGCCCCAAGCATTGAGCATAAAACGCAGCAGCAAAACAGAAATAAAAAGCAAGAAAAATCGCAACCCCAGCCTCCCCTAATGGGGCTGGGGCCGCCTAGGGTTTTCTCCTAATGAGTATGTATCAATAAGAGTCAATAATGTGTGTCTTAGGGTTGAAATCGCGCTGCTATTTATAGAAAAGTAAGTCGGTTTTCAGCATGTCGGCCGTGGACGCCCGTCCGGAATTGTGGACGCCCGTCCAAGGTGCCTTGGACTTCCTTAAAACGCCCGTTTACTCAGCGTCCAAACTCTCTGAACCAAAAATCTCATCCTGGACGCCAGTCCAATATTCTGGACGCCAGTTCAGCTAGATCCAAATTCGAAATCTTCAACTCTATCTCTTTTCCTCTAGCCAATTCCATCCTTATCTCTTTTTCATCCATTAAATCCGACATTTATCTTCATTTAATCATCTTTTGAACCGGAATTATGCATCTACACGTCATCAAAAACATCGCAAAGTGTAATAATATTCAAATAAACATAAAACCATCAATAAAACTCATAAATTAACCAATTTTGCGAATAACTCGTTAAAAACATCACTTGCTCAATATTTCAATATAAAGCTCGATTTCTATGAGAAACATACGAATATGGAGAGAATTGTTACAAAATATATCCTTATAAAACGTATAAAATCACCCTTAACAACTCCCCCACACTTAAGCTTTTGCTCGTCCCGAGCAAAACAAAAAAAGAACCAAGGCTCGGAAAAAGATAGACATCTCAGACAATATAGCATAGATCCAATAAATCAGAGGTTCACCATTGTGTGTGTGCAAAGCCATAGAAAACTTCCACTAAATCCAAACTTGAGAAACTCAAAGCAAAACTAGCTAATACCCCCTTCAAACTAGAGATAAATGACACTCATAAGATGTACCCTACAAACGTAAAATATCCCGAAAAGGATGATCGAATATATCTAGGGCCTTTCTGAAATACTCAGAGGATAATCCCTACAGCATATCTATCAGTTTCTACTTGGGATAAGATAGACGATAACTAAGTCTTTCATTCATTTCATACCACTTCCTCATATAAGTTGATTTAACTATTTCTCACTTTAAACGCACATCAGAATCAGCTGTTGCCCTGTCATAGCAGAATAGGATATTCGAGATATACCCTACCTTACTCAAATCATAAGGCATCTTCTTCTGACTGTCGTGAGCTTTTAGTCATCATAGTGGTATAGGACATACGTGGTACACCCTATTGCACTCAAATCATCGACTAGCTTTCGACACACCCAATAATTCTTCATATTTTTCAACTTTTTCATTTGACAATAAGTCACGTGTTACTTATCACATTCAAACCTTAGATATTCACAGTATAACATACTTCGGATCTAAATACAAACTATCATAAATCTCAAGATATATACGTAGCACTAAGCACATGACTTATAAGAAAATCAGAAATCACTAATCGAAAAGGGGTATAACTTTATAAATTAGCTCATCGTTCACTATGGCTCGTGATAAATAGATCTCAGGTGAAACAACTAACTTATCAAACATATGATATATAGCATAAATGACTATAAAAAATAACGAACATTGAATTGAATTGCCTACTCGGGACAAAACAAAAACAAAAATGTCGAAAAATTTTGAAAATTCTAGCTCATTTTTAACTCATTTTTAGCATAGAAACATAACGAATTAAGCAAATGATATGTAGGTACACAAAACCATTCCCCTCCCCCACACTTAAATTACAACATGTCCTCATGTTGTGCAGAATTAAAAGGAAAAGATAAAGAACTTAGCTGATTGTAATTCGAAAGTGGCAATTCTGGAAGTGGTAGCCACGGTCGAGATCCGTAAATGCTTGAAGAAATCGATGAAGCTCGTGGACCATCCACCGAAAATCAAGCTTCATCTCAAAGCTCACAATCGCTATCGAAAATATCCTGCACACTTGAACAAACCTGGCAACATCTCGGGGAACAAAGGGGGATGTAACATGGCAAAAATAATTATAGACAAGAAATAAGCACATGATATAATTGCTCAGATGGAAAATCACCACACGGGGAAAGTACAGGACACCTAAGCGTCAAATAAGCCACAGAAGCTCACAATACAAATAAGGTCCAACATGTGCATACAGAAAGAATGATAGAGGACACTACAAAATAGCAGGATTGGACATGTAAAACACATGGAAAAGAAGTCAGAGAGATTTTTGCAGATTAAGTGCATGTAAAGATGGAACATATACATGGAACATTACAAAATAGCAGGGCTAGGTGCACTATACGAAAATATATTACAATGCAAACTACATGATATGCAATTATATAAAAAATGCTGACAGGCTCAGGCTGAGCAAGTTGGGAGGGCAACTCTACAGTGACTACGGCCCGTGCAGAATCAGAAAATGAAGAACATAAAATAAAAGTGGTAGCGTACGGCAAGCCAACAGTAACTACCCTCAAGAAAAATAAAAGAAAAATAGAAAAACAATGCAACTAGATGACATGCAACTAAATGATATGCAAAAATAAAAGAAAATAAAAGAAAGAAAACTAGCCCACTCATTTGCAACACGACATGTATATCATAAACGTCTACCAAATAATGATAGTTTATGATAAACGAAAGTACTATTCATTATATGCAGTGTAGACGCGCCTTAAGACTCATCAAAGGTGATAGCATTATGGAAAACCAACAGTTAGCTATACTAAACAGATATAACTCATAAGATGCAATGGTAGCAACGGAAAACCGACAGTAGCTACCCATATGAGCTACAAAAATAACAAGAAATCACATAGGTCTCAAAGCTCACAAGATTCATCACAACGATATGTAGCATACGGAAACCGACATTAGCTACTAAATAACAATAAGAACAGTTATAGCATACGAGAACCGACATTAACTATAACATGCATAGATGAATCACAAGATCATTGGGCATGAAGACTGCCCCTAAACAACCCTAACACCCTAGATAGACGACAAAAGGAACAGCATAAGTCATATTAGAATCACATCTAGCTAGGTGAATTACTCAACATGGACTGCAATAAATGGAAAGAAAACCATAACGGTGAAAGAACAGGACATCTACGCATATACAAAGGCCACAGAGGCTCTCATTAAAACATCCATGTCAATTAATGAAGCATGTATATAAAAATTAATCAATTATTTAACGTGGATCAGTAGATGGAAAGATGTAAACATGCAAGTTCAGAACATCTACGTAAAAATAATTAGCCACATAAGCTCGTATGAAAATATCCACGTCAAATAAAGCGTATAACAAAAAAACAAATTCTATTCACTAGAAACTGACACACTGGACGGCCGTTCAGACAATCCAGACGGACGTTTAAAGCATATGCAGGGCGGACGGACGTTCACTTACTATGGACGCCCGTCTGACTCAGCAGAAAAGCACAGCAGACTCGATTGATACCAGAAAATAGCAGCAACCCTAAAATCATAACCTAATACCATATCATTAAAACAGAAACCCTAGTGTTTATTAAAAATGAAAACAAAACTATGAAACCTAAATTCACGTTTCATAAATTGAGTAAAAAACTTTTTTGCACATTCTTAACCCAACGGTCATCGAAACACGACAAAAATAAAAACTCTCAATTTATTTAACGCTACTTTTATTGAAAACTACCTAAAAAGATACGGAAACAGAAACCTAAACCTAAAGTACGAAAAATTTAAAACAGAAAAACAGAAAACACTAAAAAAAGGAAAAAAAAAACGTGTTGAAATCTTCTGAGCCCAAAATGGAAGGGAAAACAGTGGATTTTGACCTCGAAAATTGCACGAACGGCCATAGGCGGTTCACCATGTCGTCGGCGTCGGAACGAGCTTTCCGAATTGGGGTCCTGCGTCCCAAACGGACACTCGAGCCGAAAGTTACGGCCAAAATACTAACGAGTGCTAAAACGATCCCTTTTATCCCAAAAATTTGACCGCGAAAAACGTGGAGTCAGATGATTCAACCTCAGAGCCCTACCTACGAAACCTACCTATGAAAAACAGAAACCCTAGTACATTTATTTAATAAGCAAAAGAAAGACAAACCAAGATATCTACCTAAAACAAAAATAAATAAATAAAGAATCAGATGAGGCAGGCCAGGCGGGCGTCCAAGTTACTTGGACGGACGTCTGCTGAGAAAGAAACAGACGGGCGCCCAAGTTCTTTGGGCGCTGCTCGCACTGGGCAAAACACAAACAGAGACGATCAGGTTTGGACGGATGGACGTCCAATAGCTCAGGACGCCCGTTTACGTTCAAACTGAAACACATAAACGCTGCTAAACACGAGAACAGGTCCAAACAAAACACGAAAACTAAACAAAACCCTAATTGGAACATAAACACAAACCTATGAAAAATTAACAATCACTAGCTAACATAAACTACCTACGAAAAACAAAACCGAACAACTTTAGAAAAAATTAATAAGAAACTAGACAACCGCACCGATTCCCCGGCAACGGCGCCAAAAACTTGTTTTTGGTTCCGTTGGCGGGAATACTCACCACTATACTACCGTAGAAAAATTAATAATGAACTGGACAACCGCACCGATTCCCCGGCAACGGCGCCAAAAACTTGTCACGGATTTTATATAACGAAACAAACAAGTAATAAAATTTATAAATCCGGTATTCCCCAAGTGTAGGGATCGTAGCATAGCGATTAATACCGGAGTCGATCACAGGGAATCGGGGTATCTAGTTCATTAATTTTCCTAAGATTGTTACTACTAATTATTACTAAACCTAAACTAAAAAAAACAAAAAGATAAACTGGACAGAGGATTGTCAGTCCAAAGCCAGGAAGGATAAAAGCGATAATAAATAAATAAAACTATAAACGAGAAAAACAATAAAAACAATGATCATGGTGATTAAACAATGAACAAACAATAATCCACCGTCCCGCAACCCTCTATTTCCTCTCTAAAGTTATCTTGTGATGATTTAATCAAAGATGTGGTTCACCTATCTAACATATGAATTCCTACTCTCGTAGATAATTCGTCTATCAATCTCTCATCTCTCGATATATAAGATTGACGCTCTCAAAACAAGGTGTAATATCTCTCAATCTAGCAACCTAGATATCTAATCTATCAACTCTCGTTATGTCAAGGTTAAAAATCCCATCTTTCCTATGGTGATCTATGGTTTACACCGACTCTCGTCATACGGTAAACATCAACAACAATTCATCTTTCGATATCGATTGCATAACAAATAATCAAAGAAAAGATAACAACTTTGAATTAAAATCACAACATAAACTCAGATTGGAAATAGAAAAACCTGATGGAAAAGATTCAAATCGTTTGAACATGTTCAGCCCCAAGCATTGAGCATAAAACGCAGCAGCAAAACAGAAATAAAAAGCAAGAAAAATCGCAACCCCAGCCTCCCCTAAGGGGGCTGGGGCCGCCTAGGGTTTTCTCCTAATGAGTATGTATCAATAAGAGTCAATAATGTGTGTCTTAGAGTTGAAATCGCGCTGCTATTTATAGAAAAGTAAGTCGGTTTTCAGCATGTCGGCCGTGGATGCCCGTCCGGAATTGTGGACGCCCGTCCAAGGTGCCTTGGACTTCCTTCAAACGCCCGTTTACTCAGCGTCCAAACTCTCTGAACCAAAAATCTCATCCTGAACGCTTGATTCAAAGAAGATCAAATTCAAATCTTCAACTCTATCTCTTATCCTCTAGCCAATTCCATCCTTATCTCTTTTTCATCCATTAAATCCGACATTTATCTTCATTTAATCATCTTTTGAACCGTAATTATGCATCTACACGTCATCAAATACATCGCAAAGTGTAATAATATTCAAATAAACATAAAACCATCAATAAAACTCATAAATTAACCAATTTTGCGAATAACTCGTTAAAAACATCACTTGCTCAATATTTCAATATAAAACTCGATTTCTATGAGAAACATACGAATATGGAGAGAATTGTTACAAAATATATCCTTATAAAACGTATAAAATCACCCTTAATAGGTACCAAAAATTTCTCACTTTGTTTTGCAGGAGAAACACAACCAGCTGAGAACTGAAAAACGTAATTCACAAAACTGAGTTGTTTTCACAACCAAGTTTTTGAATTCAGGATGAGAACAAAAACTGAGAATAGACAGCTGTCAACTCATCGTACCTTCTTTATCGACTTTTATCTAGCTACTGTTATCAAGAAAAGACGTGGTCCTTCTCAATCTTAACCGTTCATAATTTCCACACATCCACCTTTTTCGCGATCTCAACAAATTTATGACAAGACGTTTTAAGTCCCACTCAATTCTTAACTACCCCCACTCCAAATTATAAATATCCAGAATTTTCTTTTATATAATTTCTTTACGCCTGAATTCTGAATCTATTCTCTGAATTTCAAATTTTAAAAATCTTCAATCAAATCCAGAAAAATGACTTTCACTCGTGTTGAACCCGGAATGATCGTTTCTCTTGATCAATATACTGCAAAATATGTTGATCAAACTCTAGTTAATTCTATTACGACAAAAATTCGAAAAATTAAAGGATTGGAGGCGATCTTCAACATCGATCTAAAAGTGTTTGTTTAGAAAGCATCGAGACTTCTATCAATTTGGAAGAAACGATCGTGGAAGGAGAAGATACACAAACCTTCATCACCATATCATTAATAAAGAAATCAAAGTCATCAAGAATTAATCTGCAGAAATCTTTGGGTTTGACAAATCCGGAGGATCGTGACCATTAAGTTGACTAAAGAACAGAAAGAGAAGCTATGGAAGGATATAGCAATTAATGGTGAATCTACATCGCCTGATTTCGAAAGCACAAGCCTACTCAAACCGGAGTTTAATTTTTCTTCAAGTTCTTTGGCAAATTGCATAATTGGGAATGCTGGAAACATCAGCAACTTATCTGGAGCAAAACTTGATTTGCTTTACATAATCTGGTTTGAAAAAGATTTCAATTGGGCAAGGTATCTGTTTGATCAATTGATAGCACAATCAATTGATGTACCCAAAAGGAAGACTGATGTAAAGAAAGGAAGATTTTATCACAAGAAAACTCTAGCATTAGTGGTCCAAAGGATACTTGATCACTTTGGAGTTGCTAAGAGGAAAGAAACACCTGTTCCTGATGGAAAGATTGATATTAAAGAAGAAAAGTCAAGGAAAAGGAAAGCTGAGAAAACTGAGACTGAACTCAAAAAGAAGAGAAGCAGGAAATCAAAAGAACCTGCAACTGGAAATGAAGTGTTAGCACAAATTGAAGACCTGAAGAAAAGAAGAAAGCAGTTAGAAGAAACTGGAAAAGGCGTAACTGAGAAACCAATGGAAATGTCATCAACTCAAGAAGCTAGAACTGAGGTTGCTGACAAATCGGCACCTGAAGTGCAAACTGAGATTAATCTCACCCAATCCATTCCAACCTTGGTAACTAAGGAAGCTGTACAAGGAACGGAAACAATGAAAGAAACTGAAGTTATCAACAGAGAAACAGGTCGTTGAAACCGACTTGCGAAAAGAAGTTCAGTAACTCGTGGAACAAACCACGAAGGCTGATCTGATAATGAAGAATCAGACAGCGATGAAAGACTGATTGATGAAACAACATTGAACATGCTCATGTTGCTTTCAAAGTCTAGAGCTACTCCTCAAAAATCGGTACCCAGCTTGGAACAGGAGGAAACTGTTAAAGAATTTACAACTCCTCAAACTGAAGAAAAAGAGGCCGAAGCAACAACAGAATCAACCAAGTTTACTCTATTGGATGAACAAGTTCAAGAAGCTGAACCCACTGGACACTCAATGGAAGAAGTTCCAATTGTTGAATTAGAACCTGAGCAAAGCGAAAAACAAGCCGTTGAAGTAGAAGCAAGTGAAAAAGTTTTACAAACTGAGCTGATAATCTCAGCTTCTGAGATTGAAAAAGGAACATCAGTTGTTTTAGCTATTGCTGAAGGAGAAACCAGCAGAACAAATCTTATACAAACTGATGATCCCATGCAAATTGAAGTTCCTACTCAAGGAGAAGATCATGAGATCACAAGGGATTCAAAGACACCTCACACCATTCAAACCTCCATCCGCTCATACGAAACTATTGAAAGTCGATTATGAACGATTGCAAAGATCTCGAACACGGAAGTTCGGTTCCATAAATGATCGAGAGAAGTCGAGATGCGAGAAATGAAGATCATTGAGAAATGGGTATTCGATCTAGACAACATCACAAGCTTAATGGAGATAATCGATACCGAAGAATTCCTAAATCAAGGGTATGCATTAATCAGAAACAGTTATTGGAAGGAAGACATAGCCAGTGGAAGCTCTAAGAAAAATAATGATGATCTTGAGGAAGATCCTGATCTACAAAAAGGGATTCTTGCCTCTATACAAGAAAAGGAAATCGCAACGAACGAAATCATGATGAAGACTCAAGTAGTTCTGATGGAAGCAGTAGAAGCTCAAGTTCTGAAAACTTATCTGAAACTCAGTCGGACAAGGAAGCATAAGATGGTTATCAGTCTCCCACTGATAAATCCACACTTGAAATAGAAAGATCATTGGCAGACATACCTGGAGAAGAATCAGATGATGAACTGGAAGTACATTTGTCACCAGCAAAACTCTTTGATTTATCAAGACTGGAGGAAACTGAGAAACAGTTGGAAGAAGAAAGACAATCAGCTGAATGTAGAGAGAAATTGAAGGAAATTGTTCTCTCACCTCTAAAGCAAACTAATTTACCAGATGCTGAAGCAAGCAAGTCAAAGGAACAACAAGAAAAAGGTTCACAAGATGTTCCTACTCAAGTTGATCTCATTAGATATTATCACAATGAGATACTTAGAATTCAAAAGGATGACATGAGCTTATTCGGAAAAGTTTTAAAATCTTTAGAAGCCAGTCAAGATGAACGATCCAAACTTGAAAAGAAGATGGATACTGTGAATGACAGTTGTCAAAATACTCTGCTTGTGATTCAGAAAACAACCACTGAACATGTCACGAAGAAGAATGAAACTCAAGACAGATGGGAAGGCATTCTCGGTAATCTAGTGGACAGAATGTTTTTAATGGAACAGGGATTAAAGGACTCAGTTGTGGCTCAAACCATATTGGCATCAACCCAACAAACATTAAATGCTTACATCAAAAGCCTGATTAATAAAGATGATGTCAATAAGGTGGAAAGTTTGGACATCTTAAAAGTCCATACAGCTGTAATACCACAAGCTCTCACAAATGTTGATGATAAGTTAAGTGAACTGAAGAAAGCAAGAGGAGATTTTACTGATGATGAGATGAAACTGATTGTTAAGTACTCAGAACCAACTGACAAAAGAGTTGGTCTTGATTCTCGTCTCTACAATTTGTTCAAAGACTTACCAGAGAAAGAAGGAGTATCAAAAGAAGAATCTCTTGAAACTTTTCTACACATGCAAAAGATACTTGTGTACTATTGGAATAAACTAAAGAAATGGGAAGCAGACGGTACCTTAGATAAAGTTTCAGAAAAAGTTGAAAAGACTGAACCCGAATTTATTCAAACTCTACTCAGAACGGCCACCAATGAAAGGCTAAGGACATCAGTTTTCACATTTTCAACTTTATTCAAAAGTAAATTCTTCAAGAAAAACAATTTATCTCAGTCATGGAACATTTGGGCAAGAATTCATGGAATTGAACATTCAGCCACAAATGAAGAAATGATAATTGTTGCAGAGAACTATGATAATCAACCAGGACATTAAATTCAGTAGTCTTACTTATGTTGTATTTTAATCTTGTAACTCAGCTATCAAATAAAGTTTCAGTTTCCAGTTCATGGTGTTATTTATTATGTTTTGTCTTTTATCTTTTGCATTGCTTTTAAGGAGGGTATTGACATCATCAAAAAGGGGGAAATTGTTGGAAATAAAATTTATGTTTTGATGATGATTCATCACTTAGTTTATTAATTGTTCTTAACCCCATTGATGAAGTGTCATAACTAGCTGTTATAGTGCCAAGTAAAAAGATGTCTATATACGAATGTATAGGATTTATTAAAGTCTGATAGTTGTATAAGTTAAATCAGACAAGCACTGTAATTGTTCTTGACCAAAACTGAGAAATGGAGAAACTGACATTTTGACTAGCTGAGACCCTACGAAAGCCTGACTCGGATACACCTACTGAAGAAGGTAAGTTCGCTGAGAGTTACAGACTCAGTTGGCTTATCTAGAAGATGGAAGAACTGAGGGACACAGACTCGCTTATTGAAGAATGAAGAAGCGAGGTTCAAACTCGCTTATGAAGATTAAAAGTCGAGGCTCAGAAAGTTGGACTTCGTGCAAGATTGTGGTGACTGAATCGACTTTATGGATCTTGTATGAAGACCTAAGAATCATAAGGACGGTGAATTCTTAGATGATAAATGTATCATGGTGTACTGATTAAGTCAATTGTAATCGATGAAAAAGCGAGTACTCTTGATATTTGAAGAAGAACAAAATCTCGATTAATGCTCCAAGTCAGTGACAAGTAAAAAACTCAGCGTAAAACTGATAAGAAAACTCAGTTTTATAAGTTAATCATCCAACAAGCTGAGAGTACAATCGAACGTTGTAAAGTAAGAAATCTCATTGGATGAGTCATCGACACAAAGAGAACGGTCGAAAAACATAGCCGTTACAAAGCAGGATAAATATTGAATAAACCCCTATAAATAGATTACCTCTACAACATCAAAGGAGAGGCGGAATGCAGGTATATGATAAAAAGCAAGAAAATCTATTTAGTCAAGAAAGATCAAATTGAGGGGGAAAACCAAATTCAAAAGAATACCTGCTAAATACTTAATTGCAAGATCAAGAAATTTCTTCAAAGTGTTCAAGCATATTCAGACAGATTCAAGATCTAACATTTGAAGAAATACAGAGCCGTGCTTAAATTATTTATCCAGAAGCAAAAGCTCATATCACAGTTGAATCATAGTCATTGATTCAAAGTCTCAACTTTGATTTTATCAAAGGTTTAGACTGTGAAACACCAAGAAGGTGTGAAGGACAGTTGAGTGCAGTCAGGAAGACTGTGTTTGTGATGAGCTGGTGAAGAGGCAATTCTACCCTCCAAGGACCAGTGGTTCAAACAATTGAAGAGCAGCAATCCTACCTGTTCTACAAGTGTTTAGATAGTGAAGCTAGGGATTAGCCAAGGACTATCAGTTTAGGACTTTTTGTAACTGGGCCATCTCAAAGAAGTTCTAGTGGAATTTTCCTCCGCATCACAGGGGAAGAGAGGACTGACAGGATTACACCACCTGGAACCTCTATAATACTTGTCTATTTACTTTATGCATTCATTTATTTCCTTATAATGGTTTTCATATTGAAATTATAGTTACTAGTTGTTAAAGGCTAATTTTTATCCGCTGCCAGTTAACGAGACTAAATATAAGTCAGTAATAACTTATATTCAGTTAAGATAACTGAACTCCGCACAAGTTAAAGGGACGAGAACAAAATCGAAGATCGCTTTAAGTTTCGAGAAACTTCGCCCTGGGACTTTTCGATTCAGATTAGTTTTGGTGACAAGTTTATTCACCCCCTCTAAACTTGTGTTAGCCTTTCCAGGGACCAACACACTCTATTCCTAAGAATATACAGGAAGCTCTCTAACATGATAAGTGGAAGGCAGCTGTCAAAACTGAAATGACTGCTCTCCTTGACAACCATATTTGGGATCTCACCACTCTCCCACATGGAAAGAAGACAGTCACCTGCAAATGGCTGTTCACTATCAAGTACAATGCTAATGGTACTATTGGCAAGTACAAAGCTAGACTGGTTGCAAGGGGATTCACTCAAACATATGGTCTTGACTACAAAGATACCTTTGCACCTGTGGCAAAGCTAAACACTGTCAGGATACTGATCTCACTTGATGTCCAACTTGACTAGCCTCTCCACCAATTGGATATCAAGAATGCTTTCCTAAATGGTGACCTCACTGAGGAAGTCTATATGAATGTGCCTCCTGGTTTTGCCAACACTCACACTCAAGGGAAAGTGTGCAAATTGAGGAAATCTCTATATGGCCTAAAGCAGTCCCCTAGAGCCTGGTTTGGCAAACTTGCTACTGTGGTTAAAGCTACTGGATATCATCAATGCAACTCAGATCACACCATGTTTATCCAACTTGACTAGCCTCTCCACCAATTGGATATCAAGAATGCTTTCCTAAATGGTGACCTCACTGAGGAAGTCTATATGAATGTGCCTCTGGTTTTGCCAACACTCACACTCAAGGAAAAGTGCAAATTGAGGAAATCTCTATATGGCCTAAAGCGAGTCCCTAGAGCCTGGTTTGGCAAACTTGCTCTTTGTGGTTAAAGCTCACCGGATATCATCAATGCAACTCGATCACACCATGTTTATCAAAACAACAAACCGTAAAAAGATCCATTCTTATTGTCTATGTGGATGATATCATCCTTCTCGGTGATGACCTGCTTTGAGATCCAACAATTGAAGACCTCGCCGGCCAAAGTATTTCAAGTTAAAGATTTGGGCTACCTCAAGTACTTTCTTGGTATGGAAATAGCAAGGAACAGACCAGTATATATCTGTCTCACGAGAGGAAGTATGTCTTTGGACTCTTGAAGAAACCGGCATCTTTGGGATGCAAACCTCTTTGTATCCCTAGTAGACCCCAGTAATACCCTGCTGAATGGTGATATTGCTTTCAGAAAGGATCAATATCAAAGACTTGTAGGAAACTCATTTATCTCAGATCATACAAGACCTGATATTGCATATGGAGTCGATCTGTTTAGCTTGATTCATGCATTGCCCTCTTGAGCAACATTGGGATGCTTGTGAAACAGATCTTGAGGTACTGAAGTCCACTCCTGGCCAAGGCTTACATTTCACCAAGTCTCATAAGAGATCTATCAAGGTTTATACTGATGTCGATTGGTGTGGTCATCACATGACAGAAGATCTACCACAGTGCTATTGCTCATATGTATGGGGTTCACTTGGAGAAGCAAGAAACAACCTACTGCTTTTAGAAGTAGTCTTGAAGTCCGAACTCGGGGCATTGGTTTTGGGCATTTGTGAAGCATTATGGCTGAAAACAGTCCTTACTGATCTTCAAGAGACCCTCAAGACTGCTGTCATACTCTGCCATGACAATAATTCACTTTATGCATGGCGAGAGGATCCATCCATCATGATAAAACCAAATATGTGGATATTGACAGACATTTCCTTAAAGAGAAGATTGATGCCAAGATCATCCAACTTCATTATGTTCCTCAATGAGACCAAAATGCCGATATTCTCACCAAGGCAATTCCACCGCTTATGTTCAGTCGACTGAGTAGCAAACTTGGCTGTATTAACATATACAACCCAGTTTGAGGGGGGGTGTGGAAATATTACGTTACTTTAGTGTAACATATTAATTGTGAGACATATTAAGTGTAAGACATATTAATTGTGAGACATATTAAGTGTAAGACATATTAATTGTATTGTATAAATAATTAATATGTCATAAAGTCATAAAGTAACTCTATTTTGTCTTATTAGGTAATAGACAACTCTAGCAATTAATACTAGCCGACTCGAGTAATTAATTGCTCTCTCCTAGCTTATACTCTACTAGGACCTTTCTCATTTACTTGTACCTATTTATACTCACTCTTTTATGATGAATAAACTAAGTTGAAGTTTACTCTAGTGTTTATCACTTTCTCAAACTCTCTTCAACTATAGATTCTTATTTCAAAAAAAAGAACTGCTAATCCAAGTGCTTTCGTAAAGACCTTGAACTACCAAACATTAATTGACCGTGACATAGGGTGATAATTACCGAGAGAGATGTCCAATACCTTACTCAAAAATCGTAACACACTCCCACTATCCCTCTTGCACATTGGGCATATCCCTTCTTTTGACTAAATCAAACTCACTTGATTATCAAACAAAGAAATTGTCTAGAGAAACTTGTTTGAGTCCATAAATGGATCTCGTGGGCTCACATATCATGTTATCGTCTATGAACATCGAGCTGTCTGTCCAACGTCTTCAACACTATTATATAGCCATGATACGAAGTTTTAACAAACTTAGTCTGAATAGAACTGGGCTCAGCTGGCAGCATAAAGATAATTACAAGGTTTACATCTCATACCCTTCAGCCGTCACTATAGCCTTATGGTAATCATATTACTATCCATGTTTGCCTTTCAGGGACATTCCCCCTAGGTAAGACAGACTATGTTCACAACCCGGTTGTCACTGATGGAATCCAATTCAGATATTATACCCGTGCTATATACCCCCTAGTGAGCCCCTTCTAGCCTGACCCTTCTTTTGACGAACTCCAGAAATTAAATCCATGCCTTTTCTTACGATATCCCCTCTTTTTTGACCCTATTGTCAGGAGATGTATGAATAGTTGCATGATATTTTTAGGAAGTACCTATAAGTGAGTATGTAGAGAAGTATGACTCACGATTATGTTACGAAGGTGAATTTCAAGATCTTAAAAAAAATTTGAAAAAAAAAATGAAAAAGAAAGAAAGAAAGAAAAGAGTTTACAATGAAGAAGTGTTTTATACATTGAAGAAGTAGCTTGTTCTCGCGCATTTTTTTGCAAGTTTCTGTGAAGAATATTGTTTGCACTTCTATTCTGAGTTATGAGATGTGGTGTTTTGGAGCCATGTTGTGCATTTCAGTTGGAAGCATTTTTTGAGACTGTGCCTATTGGTGTAGTTATTCATGCATTCTCCTTGACAATTCTAGCCCATATATTCCCTTTTTCTCTACCTTGTTTTCAGTCCCTAGCCCCGTTACAACCTTTATAAAGACCTCATGATTTGTGCATTAGATTTGGAATACATAGTGGTGAAGATTTGATAGATATGCAAACTTATGATAATGCTTAGTTGTGTGTTGATTTTTGAGGGTCTGCGAATTGTCCCTATGCATTATATTGAGAGTTTTACCCGTGAGGACAAGTTGGGACTCTTTTATTTTTCCACTTTAAAGTTTTTGATCGAGTGAGTTAAAGTTAGTTGTATGAACACTTGTGTGTGGTGTGCCTTGCTTGAGTACTATTTGATTTGCATTATGGAATGCGAGATTGATGAAAATGTTGGACGGGAGCCATTGATGGAATTATTTTGGTTCTTTGCATTCATGTAGTTTTAGATCATTCATATAGGATTTAGGTTCATGAATTTTTCTTTTCTCATTTTTGGGATTAAGAGTGCATTGCTTGAGGACAAGCAATGATCTAAGTGTGGGGGAGTGATGAGGCCGTGTTTTGTGAGATTTTTTGTGCTTATTTTATATCTATTTTGTCGGGAGATGCTCTGTTTCGGGTATGTTTTGGTTGATTTTCATGTTTTAGGAGCTCGGAAGAGATGATGGAAGATTTTGAGACTTATAGAACAGATTTTGGAAGTTTTGTGGATGATGGAAGAAAAGCGGTTTTTAAAGAGTTCAGAGTTTCAGCTTTCGCCTATGTCGGGATCCCGACTAATGAAGATAAGACAGAGCTATTAAAGCCAACCGTGGATTTTCACTCTTTTATTCATGTCGGGTTTTTTATTATTAAAAGGACCGTTTATAATAATTAAGTATTATTATTATTATTATTATTATTATTATTATTATTATTATTATTATTATTATTACATAAGGTCTATTTTAGAAATAAGTGGGCTTGGCCCAAATGTGCTTTCTCAATTATTAGACATTTTCCGTACGTCGGTAGAAAGAGATAGACAATAGTATTAGTTAGGTTGGGAAAGTCGGTAGAAAAAGATAGACAATAGTATTAGTTAGGTTGGGGAAGGAGGAAGATGTACTGAAAAGCTGCGCAACATCGGTGCCGGCGACCTTTTTTTATTTCTTTTATATTTTCCATGCTTAAGGTATACTGTTTGTTTATATATATATATATATTTTATGAGTGGTTAGCTTTTTCATCTAGTTAATTAATTGTTAATCTCTTAATTGCTATAAATTGTGAAATCGAATTGTTTTTCATCCTGTATAAATTGTTAGTATTCATTTATTTTCTGATTTCATCGATTCATGATTTGATTGTTCGTTTAATTGTTTCGGCCGGATGATTGGATGAATAATTAGATCTAGCACCAAAAATCGGGTCTAGACGATTGTCATGAAGGTTTGATTTTAAGCGGTAAACAACATATTGCAAGCCGGTTCGTAGCCTGTGGGATTCCCTGTTTTGGAAATAAGTGATCTAGGTTAAAGTTAACCCGAAGTGCGACAATACCTAGAATTGGGTTTTTCTAAGAGTCAATGCGATTGTTCTTACCAAACCTCTGGCGATTGTTGATATGTGTGCTACACAATTAGAGAATAAGTAGTGGCGATTTTCCTGCTTGTCGAATATAAGAAAAATTGGTTGCTTGGCGATTGTCAGCAACTATAACCAATTTTTTAATAATTTAACGAGCCATCTTTGCATCAATGATTAATCGTAGGAATTGAGGGGAGAATAATTAATTAGCTAGAGATTTTCTTGATTCTTATTTTGTTTGTTTTGTTTTAATTCTTAGGAAGTAGTTATAAAAATCAAATATATTTTATTTTACAAATTTTAGGAGAATTAAATCCACCGTTCCCTGTGGGTTCGACCCCTACTTCCACTATACTAGCTTTAAAGGTAGTGGGTGAATTATTTGTGGTGGCTTGACGACCCACCAAAGATAATACTTGAAATCTGGTACACAAAGTACTTGTTTTAAAGTAAGATGATCACTAATTTTCACCTCTCCTATAGAAGTGATAGGTAGCTCATGTCTATTAGGTAATGCAACATAAGCACCAAATACCTTGGTAATAGAGAGGAACGGATCAGGATTATAAACAATGTGATATGTTGCTCCTGAATCTACAACCCATTGAACGTAATGTTTACCTTGTACGATTGTAGGATCCTGCTTGAAATTAGTGGTAAAAACAGTAACATGATTGGCATTATGAGGAAGCTGGTCTCCTTTAGACTCCATTATCTTCATTAACTGAGAAACTTGATTTTTGAGAAGAGCAATCTGAGACTGACCAGAAACATGAGTATCATCAACATTTTTGTGGGAAATACTAATCATCCTCTTGTTGAACCATGTTTGCTCTTGGTATGGATTTAAAACCTGGTGGATATCCATACTTTTTATAGTACTTATCTACAGTATGTCTATTATATCAACGGAATGAACACTGAATCTTTTTCTTGTCTGTATTACCATGCCCCTGTTTCTTGAAATGTTAGAACCTTGAAACCTTTGAGATTGATTAGCATTACCAGTATTGGCAGGTTGTCCAGAAAAATTTATAGTCTGAGTAGCGAAAGCCATTGCTTGTTAATTTTGGGTATGCCCCACTGCATACAAAGCCTGCCTCTCAAATTTGTTAGCCATAGAAAATGCTTGTTGCATATTAGGCAATAATGTGGTCAAGAAAATATGGGATCTAACTGGTGCAAAAGAATCATTGAGACCCTTCACAAAACTTATGACACAATCTGCTTCTAAGTAATCATTCAACTTCTTACTGATGTTACAACTACATGGATGTCCACATTCACAAGTTGGGACTGGCCTATGTACCAAGATTTCATCCCATTTAGCCTTGAGCTTAGTAAAATATGAAACCATAGACATGGACCCTTTCTTGATGAATTAACATCTTCCACCAAATTAGAAACCCTAAAATAGCCATGATTTGAAAACCTAAACTCAAAGATCCAACCAAATATCTCTAGCAATCTTGATCCACATTATACTTTGTCCAATGTCTGGAATCACCGATTTGATCATCCAAGCCATGACCACGGTGTTACACTGACTCCAAACTTTGTAAAACTCATCCGTAACAACAGGCTTTTCGATCATACCATTAATAAAACCAAGCTTATTCTTAGTTTCTAACATCATCAACATGGATCTTAACCAAGAATGGTAGTAATTATGGGCGTCTAAAGGAGGAGAAACCAAATGAATTGAAGAATTCTCATTAGGATGAAGATAAAACCCGACTAAATCTTGATTTCAAGACCTCTAACATCATTGAAAAATGCAGCATTCGACCTTTGATTGTTGGCCATGGAAATATGCAAAATACTCTCAAGATTTTGAAGGAAATGACAAAGAGAATCGAAGAATACTCTCAAGATTCTTCGTGAATCAACCAGAATAACGCTAATAACATTGGATTATGAAGCTTTGATACCATGAAGAATTCCTAACTCCATTGAAAGAGTTGGATTCAACCTACAGAATTCAAATAAACGAGAAAGCGGGAAAATTACTAAGAAAGAAGGAAGAATAATAGAAAATGATTTACTCAATAATACTTCAGTTAGCTTTACAGGAGTTGATTACACACTATATATAGACTAATCTTGACTTCAGTTAACTGCTAGGTGGTTGCAACAGCTATAAACGGTTGTAACAAGCTTCCACCAACTTATGGTTGAAGGTGTTCGACCTAATGCCACAGTGACATTAATGCAGTGTCAGCTGCAGTAGTAACTAACATTCACTTCAAACAGTCTACCTGAAATTCGGTGAGAAATTCAGGAAAACTTCCAACATTCTACCTGAAATTTTGTTATAATCAACAAGTGCGGAAAAACATAAATTTGAAAGGTAAAAGTGGAAAAATAAATTTTGTGTATTAGGATTTTTTTGTAATGTGAAAAGACATACACAAGCAAACAATTAATAATGTATATATTCTCTTCTACTCAATTATAAAAACGAATATATATTTTGATCTAAATTTTAAAAGAACGAAATTTATTCATCATATTTATTCTTTTTTTTTGTCCATTTTGTTTTGACATCTTATTTGATATTTTTCTAAAGTCATTTTTGTAAAACAACGAATTAGTAGATTTGCGTAGTGGAATTCTTAGTGGAAGGGGTGTTATAGAAAAATACTATATTTTGTTCGCTTCATCTGTTTCACTGTAGCGAATAATAGATTTTGGGTCGATTTCATTATAGCGAATAGTAGATGTAGTGTTTTTCCCGCTGACAACTTTTAAGTTCGGAAATTCATATAATATGTGCATTTTGGCCAACAAATATGAAATTTGTCTTTTTCGACCCAATTTTTTGTGTGTCATGTTTTTTTTTTTTTTTTTGCCTAATATATTGTTCTTTATTCTCACGCCCCTTACTTTTTTTATTGTGCCTAGAAATAGGAGCTAAATACTACCTCCGTCCCAAAATTTAAATCTATTTAGTTTTTAGTTTTCGCATAATGTAAATTCGTTTATAGATAACCAAATAAAACATTTATTATATTTTTATCTTTTAACCCCTCATTTATTAGTTACACACCCATTTTTATTTTTCATTAATAACAGTCAAAGGTCAATTTAGACTTTTTCAACAAAATTAATGACACAACCGATTTAACCAACTTATTAATCTGTTTGAAAAATCCAAATAAACTTACATTTTTGGGATGGAGGTAGTATCCCTTAAACGTCTTGGAGTCAAACATTGTAAATTGAAAAACATTACCCATTTCTGCCCAAAATGACCATTGTTGCTATGCTTCTTGTTATAATACTATTGTGATTTGGGCCATGCAATCAAACGCCTGATAAGGCGCGCCGGTATAAACATTCTTTGAAAATAAACATTAAAATATAAGACATAAAACTTGGTTTGAGTAATACATTTTGGATATGACTTAACCATAGTATTGTTCCATTTTTCTCACAGATTTTAGAATATAACGCATGCATACATGGTCTTAGTTTGGTAAAGCTTAAAAGTTGCTTACAAACAAATAGATGTAAATCCACCTTATACCATGTTCGCACATCTTCATTGTTTATCCCAGAGTCCAGAATGTGAATCCTGCACCAAAGAGTGAGTGTTGTAAGAACAAAGTTGTGACACTTAACATCCGAATTTGTTTTTGGATACAATGATATTAGAAAGGCTTCGTTTCGAGATTTTATCTCGGAGCATTGCTCAACCTTTCGGTTTCCTACAACCTGCTTCCCAATGCTAGTGACAATAGAAGAAATTCTTATGTTCAAATGTACTGAAAATGTAATCAGCAGTGTTGATTATCATAATCACTTGTCTTCATATTATTTACCATCAGATTATTTTTGCCAACTAATTGTTAACCAACCGTAATCAAAAGAGCAAAAGTTGTTCATTGTTAATAAGAAAACATCAAAGGTAATTAGTGATGAAAATTCATACAAAATGGAACAATACTGTTGTTCATTCTTTTTGCTCTCGTTGTGTTGCAAGATTGTTTTTATGCTTCGTATGGAGTTGTTTTTCTTCCTCTGGTTCTTTTGCAAGTTAGTTTTTTATGCTTCATTTGTTTCCATATAAGACTTTTGAAAATTAGATTTCATCTGTTTAAAACCGCATACATGTACACTTCATTCATCATCAAAATAAACTAAGAATTTGAGGTAAAATGAAATGTTGGCTTAAATAAATACCCAAACCAACAATTTTATAAAAACTAATTCTGACAGATATAATTGTTGCAACAACCATAATACTATCATGCAAGAGAATGAGAGTTTCTTTAGTACCTGACCCAACCATATCATGCTAGAGAATGAGGTTCTTTGGACGAAATCATTCAGTGTAATAAAAAGACTAAAGATTAACAAAATAGTAAACACCCTTAGACATGGAAATCAAATGCGAAAGAATCTGAATCGTGCAAGTTTCCACGGAAAATAAAACTGTTGGACTTATTTCTATGTTTTGATGATGAGTGTCAGACTAGCTGTTATAGTGCAAAGGCAAAAAGATGTCTAGATCAAATGTATAGGTTTATTAGAGTTTGATTTATGAATAGGTTTGATCAAACAAACACTGTAATGGTCAGCTGATTTATTGTAACACCCCGGTTTCCAATCCCGTCGGCCGCCGGTATTGGTCACCGTAGTGCCACTCATCGCGACACACAGTCGTGGCGGTAACATTCAACATTCCACAGCAGAAAGAAAATAAACATTCACCATTCATTATTTTGAAAGAAAATATTAAAGTGAGTACAAATCCGAAAGAAAATGTAATTATGCGGAACATCAAAATCTTTAGAATTTAAAATTCAAATAATGTAGACAACATGTGACTGCGACTACGTGGCTCTCAAACCCCGCGACATCCCAAAGAACAAGCAAACATCCACGTAAGTACTGATAAGAATCGCTCCCCATAAATGGATCATAGCAGGGTCAGACGAAAGTACAAACCGTCAACTATAAAGTTGAGTAAGAGTAAATCTAGTGTACAAAAGTAAAACCAACTCAAGAAAGGTACTACTAAATTTATGAAGGACCCAACCAATCTATAAAAGTTACGACACGCCCATGCAGATACCAAACATCACAACTAGCCACCTAAAGGTCCCGAATGTGCACATCCCTCAAAAGGGTAAAGCCCTGAGAGAGGAGGGTCTAAAGGTCTTCCAATGGTACCATACTAGATGGACCATCACGTCTTTGGGGTGCAAGGAAACCTTCCCGGTTCCCGGCTTCGGTACTACCACTATCCGGCCCGACCACATCATTGTCTGCAACTCCCCAAACACGTAGGGTCATTGAAGTCGTAAGAAACCTTCCGGGTTTACGGCTTTGGGAGCTACCCTATCCGGCCCAACCACTACGGGTCTACGAACTCCAATGCCCAAAATCCAAAACCCAATGTTACCAATACCGTTGTCTCATCCTAACACAACTTACAAAAAACATGCTCGTAAGGTTTATCCATAACTAACAAAGAAGAGAGAACATTTAAACCGGACACCCGTCCTCGAAATGTTGGGCGCCCGTTTGGAAAAAGTAGACGCCCGTCCCAAGATCTCAGACGCGCGTCCAAGGAAACCTGTTACATCCTGAATCGATTTTTAGGACCTGGACGTCCGTCCATTATACTTGGACGCCCGTCCACCAGAAAACTTTACATCCTGAATCAAAAGTAGCCCTTCAGACGCCCGTCCAGGAATCCGGACGCCCGTCTGAGTTGAGACCAAGACTGGACGCCCGTCCTCTCAAGCAGACGCCCGCCCGTCGGCTGGTTTCAACTAAAACCCTAAAAGCTCTCTACGCGATTTCTGAGCCGTTTCTCCACAACACAGCAGCAAAACAACACTTTAGGCCCAGAAAACTCCATACAAAAGTATCATATCGACTGTAGAATTTTTAACTAACACAAAAACACACTACTAGGAACGTTTAACACACCAAAACCGTGGCACACAAGCATAGAAGTCTTAAATTAAACTTTTACAGCATCAAGTTAAACTTTTGACAGCATAGAATTATCCTTACCGGAATTGCTGCGTTCTTGAAAGCCCTTGCTAAGCTAGAAACGATCCTCAACGAAGCTCGAATCTATAAAAGAAAATAAATGATTACCGACGGCGAATTCCTAAACAAAGAGGAGATATTTTTCTCTCCTTCTTCTTCTTCACATCGGCGGCAATGGGGGTTTGGGTTTCACGTGTAATTGGGAAAAAGATGGAGAAGAAATAAAAGAAGTCCCCCTCCCCTTCTAATTATTAACCAATGTATTTCCTTTTAATTAAAGAATTATAAAGATTCCATTTTAATTATTAATCACCCTTCCAAATAATTACTAAACACATAATTCCCCAAGTTATTGAACCTTTTTTTTTTATCAATTAAATAGGGAATCAAAATTTCGGGATATTACATCCTCCCCCCCTTAAGACAAAACTTCGTCCTCGAAGTTCGGGTTCGTACCGGGCGTTGCTCCACCCCCCTTAAAGCACCCTTCGTCCCCGAAGATAAGCAAAAGGATTTAACGTACAAGGCTTGAAAACTGCATACCTTAAGAAAACAAGTGCGGGTACTTCTGTCGCATAGTATCCTCGGCTTCCCATGTATGCCCTCCTCGGTGGCATGGTTAGACCATAAAACCTTGACGATGCTAACCTCACGCCCCTTGTTTTCCGTGCTTTGGTATCTAATATCCGTACCGGTACCTCTTCGTAAGTCAAGGATTGATCCAGTTCAACGACCTCCGGTTCGATCACGCGAGAAGGATCACTCACGTACTTGCGCAATTGAGATACATGAAACACATTATGCACTTTATCCAACGCCGTGGCAAGGCTAGTCGATATGCTACTTCACCTATACAGTCCAAGACCTCGTATGGCCCCACGTGCTTGGGACTCAACTTCCTTTCTTGCCAAAACGCATCACCCCTCTGGTTGGTGATACTCGTAGCAATACTTTATCGCCCACGGTGAACTCAATATCCCGGCGGTGTAAGTGCATAACTCTTACGCCTATCTGGGCGGCCTTCATCTTTTCTCGGATTATCTCACACTGCTTAATCGTATCTTCGATCATCTGCGGTCCCAAAATCATCGCCTCGGACGAATCGTCCCAACAAACCGGACTCTTGCACTTCCTACCATAAAGTGCCTCAAAAGGTGCCATCTTAATACTGGCATGGTAGCTGTTGTTGTATGAAAACTCAATAAGATCGAGCTTTTCCTCCCAAGAGCCTTTGAATTCAAATACACATGCTCTTAGCATGTCTTCCAAAGTTTGTATGGTCCTCTCCGTCTGACCATCGGTAGCAGGGTGAAAAGTCAGACTCATTCGTAGCTCCGTCCCCAAGGCTGCACTCAGTAGCTCCCGCCAAAACCGAGATATGAATCTCGCATCTCTATCTCGACACAATGCTCTTTGGGTATACCATGTAGTCTCACAATATTTCTCCGGTATGCCATAGCCAACTCCGTCTTACTCCGGTGTCTTTCATCGGGATGAAATGCGCCCGCTTTGGTCGATCTATCCACAACGACCCAAATCATATTATTCCCCAGGGCTCCTCGGTAATCCGCATACAAAATCCATGGAGATGGAATCCCACTTCCAAACCGGCACATCCAACGGCTGCAGCATACCCTGTGGCCGTCAATGTGCAATCTTGACCTTCTGACAAGTCAAGCACTTTGCCACAAATTCTGCCACTTCACGTATCATATTGGGCCATCAAAAGGTTTTCCTGAGATCTTTATACAGTTTGTCTCCTCCCGGGTGAACAGAATAAGGCGTATTATGAGCTTCACTCAAGATCCGCCTCTTGAGTTCTTCGTCGGCTGGTACACACCACCGACCCTTAAACCGGATACTACCATCCTCGTGTAACGTAAAATCACCGCTCCATCTGTACTCAATCTTGGCCTTCTTTGCCTCAATTACCTGTCACCCACTTGTCTCGCTTCGGATCTCGGCAGATAATTCGGGTTGTAAGACGAAGTCGCTTTTATCTCCGCCTTTACGGATGACACAGATATCCATGCGGCCCAACTCTTCTCGTGACTGATCCGAGCTACTTCCTCGCACAAGGAATGAATCGATTTACTCAAAGCGTCCGCCACTACATTGGCCTTCCTTCGTGGTATTGGATTTCCATGTCATAATCTTTAATTAGCTCCAACCAACGCCTCGACGCATGTTGAGCTCCTTACGTGTAAATATGTACTTCAGACTCTTGTGATCTGAAAACACCTTGAAAGTTATTCCGTACAAGTAGTGTCGCCATATCTTCAATGCGAAGACCACAGCTGCCAACTCTAAGTCGTGAGTCGGGTAGTTACCCTCGTATGGTTTCACCGCCTAGATGCATACACGATCACTCGCTCGCCGTTGCATCGAGACGCAACCTGCACCATTCTTCGATGCATCGGTATAAACCTCGATGTCCTCATTCCCGTCGGGTAATGCTAGCTTCGAGCCGTGGTCAACCGTTCCTTAAGTAGTTGAAACGCCCTCTCGCAATTGTCATCCCACTTAAACCAGTTCTCTTTCTGCATCAACGCAGTCATCGGCCTCGCAATCTTGGAAAAGACTTTTACAAATCTTCGGTAATATCCAGCCAAACCCAAAAAGCTTCGAATTTCTGCAACATTCTTAGGTGTTGGCCACCTCGCCACCGCCTCTATCTTGCTCGGATCAACGGATACACCGTCTTTCGAGACAACATGCCCCAAGAATGCCACTCGCTCCAACCGAAATTCACATTTAGACAGCCAGCATACGCTTGTTTTTCTCGTAAAAGCTGCGATCGAGCCTCGTGTGCTCGGCATGTTCTCCCTTAGTCTTAGAGTAGACCAGATGTCGCCGATAAAGACTACTACAAACCGGTCTAAGTAGGTCCGAATACCCGGTTCATTAAATCCATGAAAATTGTTTGGTGCGTTGGTCAATCCGAAAGGCATGACCGTGAATTCGTAATGTCCGTGCACGTGCACGAAATGCGGTCTTTGGAATATCCGCATCTGCTACCCCCGAAATGGTGATACCCTGATCGCAAATCAATCTTCGAAAAATGCTCGCCCGTAGTTGATCGAACAAGTCATCGATCCTTGGTAACGGATACTTGTTCTTCATCGCGGACGTTGTTCGGCTCCCGGTAATCAATACACACCGCATACTACCATCCTTCTTCTTCACAAACAACACCGGTGCTCCCACGGTGACACACTCGGTCGGATATACCCCTTATCGAGCGCTTCTTCCAATTGTACCTTTAGTTCTCGCTAATTCCTTAGGTGCCATACGATAGGGTGCTTTCGATATCGGTCCGCTCCCGGGCACCAACTCCACTCGCAAACTCTACTTCCTCTGGTGGCATACCTGTATCTCATCCGGGAATACGTCCCCAAAATCACGGACTACGCCAATGCCCGTTAGTTTAGGATCCCTTGTGCTTACATCATGCACGTGACACATAAACAACGGGTACCCTCTCTTGACGAGAGATCCCAAAGTCACCACCGAAATGATCTTCACCTTCGGTTTGTCCACAAATCCCTTTGTAAGATACTCGCACCCCTTTAGGGCCTCTCAACGCTACCTTCTTCGCTCACAAATCAATTTTGGCTTTATGCCGGTTCAACCACCCATACCCAAAATAACGTCGAAGTTCTCAAGAGGAAACTCGATCAAGTCAACCGTCAAGTTGGCTCCCAAAATCACTAATGGTACATCTCTATACAACTTAGAACATGGTACTAACTCTCCCACGATGGTTGCATAAACTTATCATCAATCACCTCGAATGTAACTAGGCCTAACCTCAAAACATGCGAACTTGCTACAAAGGAACATGATGCACCCGAATCAAAAAGTACATAGGATAAAAATGAGTTAACCAGAAAATTACCCGTCACTACGTGGTTGCTCTGCTCGGCCTCCTCTCTGCCCAGTGCGAATAATCTCCCGATCGATTTTTCTCATTTCCCCTGAATCGTGATGGCCGACCACGATGGTCGATTGCTGTTTCGCCCGATGGCCGTAGTGCACCCCTCGCCGGCTCAGGCAGAGTACCGCTCTGGCTGCTGGGTTACCCCTACCCATGTTCCCCGTGTTGCTCCCTGAGTCCCACCCATGTTGCTTCCGTAACCGATGCCGACCTGCAGTGTGGGAGCCGTAAAGCACTCATACCGTCTATGTCCAAACTTCCCGCAATTGTGACACTGAACCTGCGCACCTGAACAATCGGTACCCGGATGATTTCTCTGGCACCGCTTGCAATGATAACTTCGTGGCCGACTAGACCCCTGAGAGTTACCCCTCGCTGGCTGACCGCCACTGCCCCTGGTAAGGTGGGAATTTTCCGAAAAGGACGGTCGGACTGGTGGGTTTCCAGAATTGCTCCGCTTTTGCTGCCCCTGATTGTCCTCAGAGACACTCTTCCTCTTGTTAGTAGCATATGTCGCTTTAACCTCTCTCCGAATTCTTTCAATGTTGCATGCTACTTCACACATCTCTTTTAAGCTCGTGAAGCCCCTGCTTGCCCCCATACGATCCCGGATCGCTAAATCTAAGTGTTGCTCAAACTTCACCATCTTGGCCTCTTCAGTCGGCACTAGCTCAGATGCATAAACTGCCAAGTCGACAAACTTCTCGTAATATTCTTGCACGGTCATATCCCCCTGTCGGAGATTATCGAACTCCACCCGCAGCTCTTTCCTCTTGGATTCGGGAAAGAATTCACGCCTCGACTCTGCTTAAACTCACCCAGATTCGGGTACCAATACCGTTTCCCTTGCTCATTTACTGATGAGCCAACCGATCTTTGTTAGCACCCCACCACAAATCAGCCACACAACCAAGTAGAAGGCGGCTTGGTCAACCTTCGCCTCCGACAGCCTAGAGTGGCGAAGATTTTCTCAAACTCCTAATCCACCGCTTCGAGTCCCTTAGGATCTCCTTACCATCGTCTCGACTAGGCCTCTGCCGACTCACGGCCCTAGTCATGCCGGTGGTTGACCCCCGAGAACGATCCTCTGTCAGCTTGTTGACCACCTGAATCAGGTCTTGATTCATCTTAACCACCGATCAATCACCGGTCCTCTCATTTCCATTCCTATGAGGCATAGCTAAACTACAAAAGTAAACAATCATACATTCAATTATTACCTATATCATGCCACGTAATATTTCACATATACTAACACTTACTTGTCCAAATTTAATTGCAACACACAGCCACATTTCCACACACAACAGAACTTACCGTACCTTCCCTACATAGAACTCAATACCTACCCCACACATCCTCACTGTGCTTATTTTAGTAAATCTATTCTTAAGGTTCATTTTAGGTGGTGGTCTCGAGTCGAACGCCTCGATACCACTTTGTAACACCCGGTTTCCAATCCCGTCGGCCGGTATTGGTCACCGTAGTGCCACTCATCGCGACACACGATCGTGGCGGTAACATTCAACATTCCACAAAGAGAAAGAAAAGAAACATTCACCATTCATTATTTTGAAAGAAAATATTAAAGTGAGTACAAATCCGAAAGAAAATGTAATTATGCGGAACATCAAAATCTTTAGAATTTAAAATTCAAATAATGTAGACAACATGTGATCGCGACTACGTGGCTCTCAAACCCCGCGACATCCCGACAAGAACAAGCAAACATCCACGAAGTACTGCTAAGAATCACTCCCCATAAATGGATCATAGCAGGTCGAGATTTAAAGTACAAACCGTCAACTATAAAGTTGAGTAAGAGTAAATCTAGTGTACAAAAGTAAAACCAACTCAAGAAAGGTACTACTAAATTTATGAAGGACCCAACGAATCTATAAAAGTAACGACCTGCCCATAACAGATACCAAACATCACAACTAGCCACCTAAAGGTCCCGAATGTGCACATCCCTCAAAAGGGTAAAGCCCTAGAGAGGAGGGTCCTAAAGGTCATCCAATGGTACTATACTAGATGGACCATCATGTGTCGGGTAAGCAAGGAAACCTTCCGGTTCCCGGCTTCGGGTACTACCCTATCCGGCCCGACCACATCACTGTCTGCAACTCCCCAAACACGTAGGGTCATTGAAGTCGTAAGGAAACCTTCCCGGGTTTACGGCTTTGGGAGCTACCCTATCCGGCCCAACCACTACGGGTCTACGAACTCCAATGCCCAAAATCCAAAACCCAATGTTACCAATACCGTTGTCTCATCCAAACACAACTTACAAAACATGCTCGTAAGGTTTATCCATAACTAACAAAGAAGAGAGAACATTTAAACTGGACGCCCGTCTGAAATGTTGGACGCCCGTTTGGAAGAAGTAGACGCCCGTCCAAGATCTCAGACGCGCGTCCAAGGAAACCTGTTACATCCTGAATCGATTTTTAGCACCTGAACGTCCGTCCATTATACTTGGACGCCCGTCCACCAGAAAACTTTACATCCTGAATCAAAAGTAGCCCTTCAGATGCCCGTCCAGGAATCCGGACGCCCGTCTGAGTTGAGACCAAGACCGGGCGCCCGTCCTCTCAAAGCGACGCCCGTCCCGGCTGGTTTCAACTAAAACCCTAAAAAGCTCTCTACACGATTTACGAGCCGTTTCTCCACAACACAATGACAAAAAACAACACTTTAGGCCCGAAAACTCCATACAAAGGTATCATATCGATCAGAGAATTTTTAACTAACACAAAACACACTACTAGGAACGTTTAACACACCAAAACCGTGGCACACAAGCATAGAAGTCTTAAATTAAACTTTTACAAACATCAAGTTAAACTTTTGACAAAGATAGAATTATCCTTACCGGAATTGCTGCTGCGTTCTTGAAAGCCCTTGCTAAGCTAAAAACGATCCTCAACGAAGCTCGAATCTATAAAAGAAAATAAATGATTACCGGCAGCTTAATTCCTAAACACCAAGGAGAGATATTTTCTCTCCTTCTTCTTCACACAACAATCGGCGGCAATGGGGAGGTTTGGGTTTCACGTGTAATTGGGAAAAAGATGGAGAAGGAATAAAAGAAGTCCCCCTCCCCTTCTAATTATTAACCAATGTATTTCCTTTTAATTAAAGAATTATAAAGATTCCATTTTAATTATTAATCACCCTTCCAAATAATTACTAAACACATAATTCCCCAAGTTATTGAACCCTTTTTTTTATCAATTAAATAGGGAGTCAAAATTTCCGGATATTACATTTATATCAGCAGTCTGGTCAATATCAGTAGGGTAGTTAGGTCGATGAGACTTTTCGGAACTCTCTTTGACCGAAAATTTGAGGGCTCAAACTCGATTCATGAAGGCTAAGGGATCAAACTTAGTAATTTAAGTCAAAGATATGGAATCAAAATTTAGGCAAGTCTATGATGACCTAAACTGTTTACATATACCTTGTGTACAAGGTCTAAGTTCCATAAGTTGGATGATGTTTGGAACTTGGTTTTATTTAAAAAGGTGTAATCTAACTTCACAGATAAAAGTTAGATAAAAGAAATCAGCTGCATTGTATTTCATACACAAAGAAATTGCTATTCAAATGATCGATAGGTATCTCAAAGATCGATGAACTCTTGATATTATACCTCGATTAATTCAAGATTATATTGGAAGATTACATGGATAAGGACAACCAACTAACTCTGACTTATCAAACAAATCAAAGACTGAGATTAAAAGAACGTTGGGATGATTCAGATTTTTATCCAATGGTTATAAGTCAAAGGTGGGCAGATCATCTCATCAAAAGGAATTTCGACGATTATCGATCCTATGAATAGTGATGAAAGCAAATCGAGATATGACAAAAAGCAGGAACGGTTACATTTGAATTTCAAATACAAGTCACATGCACCCCTACCTATAAATAAAGGACCTTCAACTCAGAAAATATGAGATGATTGATGAACTTTAAGTGAAAAATATAAGAGACTATTCTGAGCTGAAAAACACCCTGCTGAACCTGCTGAACTTAAAGCTATTGATCCAGAAAGATTCTTCAAGTATATTCTGTATTCAAGCTACATCAAGTATACTCACTTGAAGACTGCAAGCTGCTGATTATATCATCCTAATCAAGCTGCTGCAATAGAATCATTTATTTGATTCAATCTTTATTTTATAAAGAATCTGATGAAGACAAAGTGAAGCACGCTTGTGTGAAAGATCTGTTGTTTGTGGTGGAGGCGGTGAAGAGGCAATCCTACCCTTCAAGGACCAGTGGAAGACTCAGAGCAAAATCCTACATGTTCCCGGCCAGCCAGTGAAGCCATAGTCATTGGTGAAGGACAAGCAACCTTAGGAATCTTTGTAACTCGCAACATCAAAGATCTCAAGTGAATTACCTCCAACATCATAGGAGAAGAGTGGGTCGACGATTACACCACCTGAACCACTATAAAATCTGCCTACTTACTTTCAAAGATTTACATTCTCGCACTTAGTTTATTTTATACATCAGTCAGCTGAATCTAGCAACTGAAATCACACACACACTACTGAGTATCTAATACTTAGTATCATATTTAACAACAAGTATTAAGGCTTAATTTTGATATAATTCCATTTGCACAAATTCAAAGAAACTAAATCACAAGATACTACTGCTCATCTGCAGTTATCGAGGTGTCGTGAGACTCATCAAGTATCGGATGGTCTCTTTGAAATTGCTTAATTTGTTAACCCCAAAGTTTTAAGTGTTAAGTTTATTCACACCCCCCTCTAAACTTAATCAAAGCCTTTTCAAGGGACCAACAAAAACAATAAAAGAAAGAGAAAATTCTCATGAAAGAAACAATTGGTTAGACAAGCATACTACAACTTTGGTGGAAAAATAGATGTTTATTCACCGTATTATCTACTGAAAACTTGCTCGTATGACCACCTTCCAAGACAACATGATACATTTGGCAAAATAAAACACAATCAGTAGAAACACCTACCCGGAAAACTTTGGAAATCTCTTTCTTTTTTACTTCTGAGTTGATCAAAGTTGTTTGATGCTTTCCACATGGTCAACTGGCTTGATTAATTGTCTACTAGCTTCCTAGTTGACCTTATCGGATTAAATGCTCAAACCTGCTGAGAATTTGCAATAATTTGAAACTCTGTTGTTTAACGCCTATAAGTTGAGTGGTTCCATTATTTGGCAGAACAAACATGTGTAACATAAAGAAAATGTGGATAAGAGTATTACACACACGTTTTTGTCCCATAATAGGTATGTAAAAGCGCAAATATTCATCATTAAACACATCATCCATACCTTAGACTAACGACCACAGTTCATGCAAGTGTGAATTTCACAAAACTTGCAACACAAAAACATAGACATCAAACACAGATATTTGTATATATCTGAATAAAGAGTGAGAAAGTTATAAAATAATGGTGTTGTTATTCACAATTGAAAGAATAGTATTACAAGAGTATATATAGTACAGAGGCTACGATACTATAATTAATACAGAATATAGAAACATAAATACAGGATATTCACAATAACTACGTAATATATCTAATACCACCCCTCAAGTTGGACGAGGGACGAGACCTAACTTGCTGCGTTGATGATGAAACGCCACACGAGGAAGCGATTTGGTAAGACAATCAACAAGTTGATCTTGGGCATTAACATGAGCAACATGCAAGGATCCACATTGCACTTGGTCCCGAATAAAATGATAGTCAATGGCAACATGCTTCATTCGGGAGTGGAAAACAGGATTATGACAAAATTGCGTGGTGCCCAAATTGTCACAATAAATAACTGGAGCTTGACTGCAAGGAAAACCAAGATCGCGAAGAAGAAAAGTAACTCCAATTAAGCTCCACGGTGGTGAGGCCATCGAACGATATTCGACCGGTGGAAGAACGAGCAATGGTCGATTGTTTCTTGGAGCTCCAGGATATGGCATTCTGAACAAGATAAACAATATAAGCACCGGTAGAAGCATAGTCGTCCTTATTACCTCCCCAATCGGCATCAGAAAATGCATGAAGAACCCGTGGAGAATCACGATAAATCAAGCCCAAGGTCCAATGTCCCAAAGAAGATACCGTAACATGCGCTTAGCATGACCCTAATGCACATCAGTAGGAGCATGCATAAACTGAGAGAGTTTATTGACAAAGAAAGGCAAGATCCGGTCTAGTAAACAACAAATCATGTAGTCGCCAATAACCATACGATATTCGAGTCATCATCAAGCTGCCTTCGCACTTAGCGATGAGTCCAAAATATCAAGAAAGCGAAGTGGAGTAGTAACAAAGTTTGCCTCGATCCATATGAAGACGAGCCAATAATTCAGTGGCATACCGCTTTTAAGATAAAATACAACCACGGGTGTTGTAAATGATCTCAATGCCAAGAAAATACGATAGGGACCCCAAGTCTTTGAGTGAGAATCTACGCCCCAAAAGAAAGATAAAAGTCTCGAGAGCCTTGGAGTCATTCCCTGTAATAATCAGATCATCCACATATACCAAGATATAAATAATTGTGCCGCCAGAATTACAAATAAATAAGGAGGAATCAGCATCCGCATTCCTAAAATTGCTGGTGAGGAGAAAACCCTTGAGCTCATCATACCAAGCCTGAGGTGCCTGTTTTAAACCGTAAATCGCCTTACACAATTTGCACACATGAGTAGGATGATCAGAACTTACAAAACCTGCAGGTTGTGCCAAATAAACATCTTCTGACAAGTGACCCTATAGAAACGCATTATTAATATCAAGCTGACGCAGAGACCACCCCTGCGATAGAGCTAGAGTCGTTTAACCACCGGACTGAAAGTCTCATAATAATCCACACCAGGACGCTGAGCAAACCCTTTATCCATAAGGCGAGCCTTGTAGCGATCAACAGAACCATACAGATGATGCTTAATACGAAAAATCCACTTAGAGCCAATGACATTATAGTGAGGATGAGAGGGAACAAGTTCCCAGGTCTCATTACGGAGGAGAGCGTCATATTCCTCATGCATAGCAGTTCTCCACTTAGGATTTTAAGGGCTTGAGCAATTGTGGTAGGTTCAGTATCAGAGGCAGAAGTAAGTTGGGTGTGGAGATTGAGTTTTTGAATAGGTTTGTGGATGTTGTTTTGAGCTCTAGTGCGCATAGGATGTGTGGGTGGAGGAGGCGGGGGAGGTGGTGGCGGAGATGGTGCATGAGAAGGCGGTGGAGAAGGTGGCGGTGAGGGAGGTGCTGGGGCGACAGGAAAGGGAACTGGAGGTGGGGTAGGGAGCTAGTCAGAGATTGGCACAGAAAGGGATAGAGAAGTGGTGGCCGGATTGGCAAAGGGAAAAACAGACTCCATAAATTTCACATGGCGAGAAACATAAAGGCGAGACTCAGTATGGTCATAGCAGTAATAGGCATGTTGTTGTAGGGCATAGCCCAAGAAAACACAAGGTTTTGAGCGAGGCTGGAGTTTGTGAGAGGTATAGGGGCGGAGCCAAGGAAAACAGAGACAGCCAAAAACCCGAAGTTTAGAGTAGTTGGGAGAGGTATGAAAGATGGACTCATATGGGGAACGCATTTGTAGAGTAGGAGTAGGCATGCGATTAATCAGATATACAGCAGTGGAAAAGGCAAAAGGCCAGTAAGAGCCGGGTACAGATGCATGAGTGAGTAGGGACATGCCAGTTTCTACAATATGCATGTGTCGGCGTTCGAAATGCCATTATGTTCTAGGGTGTGAGGAGGAGTAGTGAAAAAAGAGATGCCATTGGTTGAAAAGTAATCACGAAGAGAGATAAATTCACCCCCATTATTAGAATACATCACTTTAATGGTTTGTTCAAAAAACTTTTCAACAATGGAGCGGAAGCGAATAAAGGTGGAATGAACATCAGATTTACGGGACAAAGGATAGAACCAGACATATCGTGTGAAATGGTCAACAAAAATGACATAGTATTTGAATCCGTCCATAGAAAGAACGGGAGAAGTCCAAAGATCACTAAAAACAATCTCAAAGGGTCTGGAGGAACATAAGGTAGTATTTCCAAAGGGAATTTTATGACTTTTTCTTTCTAAGCACGCAGATCAATGTGTAAAAGAGGAGACCGTAGCATGTAAATCATAATTCTTAAGAATAGAAGACAAAATGGGAGGGGCCGGATGGCCCAAAGGATGATGCCACTCTAGAAACGTGGCTATAGTGGATGCAAAGGCAACAAGAGGTGGGTTAGGCCATTCATAGAGACCGTTCTTAACCGGACCACGAAGGATGATGTTATTATTCCGTAGGTCTTTCACAATAAATTCAGAAGGTAAAAATTCAATAGAAAGATTATTGGAATGGCATAACTGGTAAATAGACAATAAGTTACGGGACATGTTGGGAACACATAGGACATTGCGCAGAGAAATAAATTTATTATGAGATAGGGGAAGTGAAGTACTGCCAGTATGAGAAATAGAGAGAGCATTACCATCACCAACTATAATGTCATCGGTTCCAGTGTATGGAGAGCGAGGCGAGAGATTCTGAAGATCTGAAGTAACATGATGTGAGGCTCCACTGTCAAGTAGCCAGTTGGGAGTGGATGAGTCGAACCGAGCCGAGTTACCATGGGATGAGGCTAAATGAGTCTGTGGCCTATCCGAACGAGCCAAGATTTGGCCAATTGATTTAATTTGAAATTGAGGGCAAAAACGAGCCGAGTGTCCTTGTACATAACATAATTGACATTTGCCGAGAGAACAGGAATTATTATCATTATTGTTGCGTGCCTAGAATAGGTCAAATTCCCTGTTGAGTTGAAGTCCAGCCGTAAGGTCGTTGTTGTATATTATATGGCTTATTAAATTGGTAATTCTAAGAAGACCAATTTAATTGTCGTTGTTGAAGATTCGTTGAGCCGAGATGGTGTGGCCCACTCGATTCGAATACCACCGTTCGAATATCCCCGATTCGAATATCTCTCATATTGTTTGAACCTTTTTTTTTTTTCTCGTGAAGAAAACAAAATCAATAATAATAAAGTATAAGAAATTGAGAGAACCGGAAAGGGATTCAGCAAGTGGGGATACAATTGACTCTTTAACTTGGACGGAAAAGTGGCGGCAACAATAGAGAAGTATAACAAAGAAAAGGAAATCGACGGATACAGAAATAGAAATTTGAGCAATCAGGTCACGACTTTGCTATTGAATTATGAACGGGACTCTTGCCGGAAAAATTTAGGGAGGGGGCCGAGCGATTGGTGGCAATGGAGAAGAGGGTTTGCAAGAGGGATACGTTTAGGGCTCCGATACCATGACAGAGTTATAAAATAATGGTGTTGTTATTCACACTTGAACGAATAGTATTACAAGAGTATATATAGTACAGAGGCTACGATACTATAATTAATACAGAATATATAAACATAAATACAGGATATTCACAATAACTACGTAATATATCTAATAAAGAGTCCTAAAATGTACAAATGATAATTACACTTGTTACCTAATCTTGCAAGGAGAAAATAGCATAATACTTACAAGAGCATTCTTATCCACTTCATCAGCTACCTGGTTGAAGAAAAATGCCGATGTAAAAAATAGACCAAAACCAAGAGGAAAAGAAACAACATTTTCATTCAAGAATGGTGCTATAGTTGCATAAGATGACTGTAAGAAACATCACAAAACTGTATCCAAAAAAGCCAACACAAAACCGGAAAACGCATAAATCATATGTAATAATCCTAGCCGCCATGCATGTTTTCGCAACTTATATTGAAGGAACTATGATGAAAGAATAAGTGGGACACATACACACATATTACTTATGTTGATAGGAATGAATGAGTAGTAAAATAACCCTAAAAGATTCTCACCGGGTGCTTGCTTGCTTGGCGCTTTGACCCGGCTTCTTTTGCGTAAGTCTCCATTTTACTCCAGCTTTCTTATTGCTCACAACTTGTGAACAAAGCAGGTAAGAACGAACAAAGTAAGACAATTTGATTAGCTAAAACTGTAGGACATCAAAAACATAAAAAAATCAAGCTAAGAAACCATCTTGAAAAATTGGACAGAAAGAACATATTCAGAAAGATACTTAGAAGCAAAAAAAATAAAGAATACAAATAGAATTGTGGAGAACACACCTGAGATGCAAATATTAAATCACCAGCAACTTTAGTTCATGTTAATAAACCACCATACCTCAACAGCTCGCACTAATAAGAGAAGCACAATATTCATTTCAATCTACCTTTCCATCTTATTCATACCTACTAACTGGATTACAAAAATGAGTTCTTGACCCATGAATTCACCCAAAAACTTACGCTAAGTCCGCCATGATGGCGCCATAGTTTTTAAACAAATATCAAATAAATCGGAAGATGTTCAAGTGTCTATCGCAAGCTTTTCAACCATAAAAGCCGAGGACAATTATAGTGATCATGAGTGAAAGACATTTAAATAAACGTTCAATACTTTGATATTATTCAAGAAAGCAAAGCAAAATATAAGCTTTACCTTAAATGTTCCCGAGGCCACTTGCCGCCATACCCAACCAAATAGCGAGGGATAAAAAAGTGACATCCGAATCTAGAAAATCCAATTATACAAGATCGAGGTAATGAAAAATAAAAGCCAACAATAGCTGCGATTGAGCGACTTCCATGACACGATTTTCGGAAATTTCATGTATACAATAAGAAAATAACATCAAATAACACATGTATTCCCAAATTCAACCCAAAACAACTAAAGCAAATTCACCTCTGCTTTCTTTAGAGAACGAATCCCTCATAACAAACATCATCGAACTCGAATTGGGCGCAATAAAAAAAGAACAACAATGATCGCGAGGCCTAGAAGTTGAAACATTATATACACATGTCAAATTTCTTAGTCTATAAACAACGAATCCTATTTCCCCAACAAATCACAAAAGTGGAAAAATCATTTTTTTAAGAAACAAAATTAAACACAACAACATTTAGAGAAGCCATAATACATTATAAATGCAAGCAGCTGGAGAACATAAAAGCAGTGTATGTTAGGAAAGCAAAGACCAAAAGTTGTAAAGTTTCGAAAAGCAAGCACATCCCCAAATTAAGAAAGAAATCTTTCTTGTATGTTTGTATTCTGAAACCTACACAAAAACACAATGAAAAATTTCAGTGAAGCATAACTTAAATGAAGAAATCTTTATATTTGGAAACAACAATGAATAGAAGGCTTTCAAATCTAAAAAGCAAGAACATACCCAAAGGTAAGGAAGAAATCCTCCTTGTAAGTTTGTCTTATGTGCAACCTTTGTACAAAGCACACAAAGAAGATTATTTTCAGTCAACTTTAACTTAAATATTAGAAATCGACATATATATATATATATATATATATATATATATATATATATATATATATATATATATAAGACCATAAGAAAGCCATAGCAACAATGAACCAACTATTGCCTAAAAAAGGAAGCAAATAAAGCTGAGCTAAAAACCATTCCAACCTCGACAATGGAGTAATTCTAATCATCATTCATATTGCAAAGAAAAGAACTATACATATCCTTACAAAGAAAACAAACCAAAGAATTTGGCAATCAATATTGGCGGTGAAGAGATTCATCTAGTGTAAACTCAATAAAAATTTGTATTCATTATTTATGTCTTTCCTACAAAGAAATTCCTCAACCCCGAACAAAAGAAACCTTTACAATCTGCTAAGAATCAGGAAAAAACATTCCAACATGGAAATGGAGTAATTCTAAACATCATTCATACTGCAGTTGAAAGTAGCATAAATATCTTTGCATCAAAGCAAGCCACTACATCTGAGTGAAAAGAGTGATCTCGCGCGTAAATCGACTTACAGTGTTTATTCATTATTTATGTCTTTCCTACAACAAAGTCATGAACCCCAAACAAAAGAAACCTTTTAAATTTGCTAATCCTGAATTTATTTTAAAGATCACATTCACCCCCTAGCAAAAGAAGAACATAATAGCAAAAATGCGCTTCTTTCAATGAATGAACAGAGAGGCTCAAAACCATTGTTGGACATATTATAAGTTTTAATGATGAGTGCCAAACTAGCTGTTATAGGGCAAAGGCAAAAAGATGTCTGGATTTAATGTATAGGTTTACTAAAGTTTCATCTTTGTTTAGGTTTGATCAAACAAGCACTGTAAAAAGGTCAGCTAACTTTATCAAGTGAGACTGTCTCAGGTCGATAGGGAGTCTAGGTCAGAAGACTAACTAGGAACCTACTGATGGCTGAAGGCTGAGGGTTCAAACTCAGTTATTGAAGGCTAAAGGATCAAACTTAGTATTTAAAGTCAAGGATATACAATCAGAATTTAGGGAAGTCTGTGATGACCTAAACTGATTACATTTACCTTGTGTACAAGGTCTAAGTTTCATATGTTAAGTGGTGATTGGAACTTAGTTATAATCATAATGGTGACTCTAACTTCACAATAAAAAGTTAGATGAGAAGCTGTTAGCTGAAGTGTTATTAAAACACAGCAGACTAAAATTAGCTGACAGATATGTACATCAGCAGACTGATATACCCCACGTGTCTGCTGAATGGAAATCTCGATTTAATCAAAGTTTACATTGAAAGATTAAATGGATTCGGATGGATTACAAACCTTGATTTTGTCAACAAATCAATGGTCATGATAAAAGGAACGTCGGAAAGATTCAGAAGATTATCCAATGGTTATAAGTCAAAGGGTGAAACGATCTGAAATCGACAAAAGTCGACTAACAATGTCGATGTAATATGAACAAAGACAAAAAGCAAGTCAAGATGGAGACAAGTCTGAAACGGCTACATTTGAATTTCAAACACAAGTCACAAGTTCCACACCTATAAATAGGGGACTCTTGACTCAGTTTGAAGATGATGAACAACATAATAATCCATACGAAGCTATCAAGTTTTTTTTTCAAAAAAATACACTGCTGACATAAACTGAGCTTAAATTTGCTGATCAAGATTTATCTTCAAGTGTAACCTGCTATCAATTTACATCAAGTATCCACACTTGAAGACTTCAAGCTGCTAATCATTTCATCCTGATCAAGCTGCTGAAAGCAGAATCACTTAATTGATTCAACCCTTCTTTTACAAAAAGTTTGCTGAAGACAGAGAAGCATCCCTTGGGTGTCAAGAACTGTTGTTTGTGGTGGAGCTGGTGAAGAGGCAATCCTACCCTTCAAGGACCAGTGGAATACATTGTAGCAGCAATCCTACCTATTTCAAGTGTTTAGTTTATGAAGCCATAGTCATTGGTGAAGGACAAACAGTTTAGGGATTTTTGTAACAGCAACCTCAAGAATTTCTAGTGAATTACCTCCAACATCACAGGAGAAGAGTGGACTGACAGGATTACACCACCTGGAACCACTATAAATCTTTCCTACTTTACTTACTGCATTTGCTTTCTGCATATTACTTTATCAGCATTCTGATCACATCAACCTAGTGAAACTAGCAACTGAATCACACACATACACTACTGAGTATCCAATACTTGGTATCATTATTTTATCAACAAGTAATAAGGCTTAATTTAAATATAATCCGCAGCTACAAATTCAATAACTTTAATAGTCAGCAGACTACTGACCTTTAAGTTTGTCAACTCCAAAAAGTTTTAAGTGTTAAGTTTATTCACCCCCCCCCCCCTCTAAACTTAACTAAAGCCTTTTCAAGGGACCAACAATTGGTATCGGTGTAGTGCTTCTGTTCTGAAGTAATCCTACTTGTTGTGCTTGTGAAAATTCTTTGATAACTTTTTCAAGTTTCTATTTTTCAAAACTTTGCATCATGGATAACAACCAAAGATGCTAGGACAATGTTGATGTGCTCTCTAGATCATTTTGATGAGTATAAACGTCGTATGCAGGCTTATTTAGCTGCAACACACGATGAGATGATGGATGTGTTAATTGATGGACCACTGGAAATCACCAAAACTATAACTGTGGATGATCAAACTCAGATTATACCAAAGCCAATGAGAGAGTAGGTTGCTGAAGATAGAAAAAGAGCAAACCTCAACAATATTGCTATTGATATCATTTACGTAACCTTAGATAGCAATATGTACATGAAAGTGAAGGATTGCAAGATCATGCAAGGAACTTTGGGAAAGAGTCAACTAATCTGTGAAGGCACCGATGCCATCAAAAAAACAAAGTCAGTGTAGCCAAAAGAAAGTTCCAAGATTTCAAAATGAAATCAAATGAAACCATTGAAAAAATGGAGTAAAGATTCAGTGCTATCATGGATGAACTCACCCTGCTGAATGTAACATATAGAAAGGAAGAGATCAATACAAGAATTTTAGAAGCCCTACCAGCAAAGAAAGTTTAGGAAATGAAGGTTACTGCCATGGAAGAGTCCAGGAGACAACATGAAGAAGACACCTTCAAATTTTTTTCAGATCTCAAGGCATATGAATTCAGTAAGGATCTTGTTCCTAATACTGAAAAAAGAAGAACCAAAAACTACTGCATTGGCTGCTGCACATAAAGAAGAATCATCAAGTGTCCAAGATGATTTGTTGGATGAAATGCAAGAGCAAATTGCTGAGTAAGAAAATCAGAATGATGAAATCTGGAAGAGTAACTTCAAGGAATTTCACCAAGAAATCAAGTGAAAATAAAAAGGAAGAACACAAGAAAGACAATGACTACTTGTGCTTTCATTGCAAGAAACCATGACACTTCAAACCTGATTGTCCTGATTTGAAACAAAAGAAGGAACCTGATTATCTGTGCTTCAACTGCAAGAAACCTGGCCATTTCAGACCTGATTGTCCAGACCTACTGAAGAATAAGAGTCAGCAAAGAAGATCTGGCAAGAAATCCCTGGTTGCTGATGATGAATCAGGATATGAAGTTGAATCAGAAAAAGGAAATGAATCTGATGATACTGCACTTATTGCACACATGGATGATTATGCTTTAATTGCCAATATGGATGAAACTAAGGAGGTATACAATTTTGTATCTATAAACACTCCTGCTGAAAGTGATTGTGAATCTACTTGTGGTTCAAATCCTAAAATTTCTGACAGTGAAGAAACTTTGGATGCCATCCTGAATCAACTGAGGAAAATAGAATCTGGTTATGAGATTGTGAAGGCTGAACAAGAGGCTCTTCAAGCAGAAATTCAAAGATTAAATGCTGAATTAAGAGCTCTCAAAGGTAAGGAAAATGAGTATGAACAGATTCAACATAAGCTGTTGTTGTATCTTCATGAGTCGCTGAATCTCATCACACAATCCAGCCCCACCACTACATTCAAATCTGGGAAACCTTATGGTGATAGAATAGGCCTTGGATTTTAAAATCAACAATCTACTAAGGGTGGATCCAAGTGGGTTATCGAACCTAGTATCGAATTGGTCCTAAGTTTGTGCTGCATAAGATCCAACTCCTAAAAGGTTCTTTGAGGTAGTAAATCCTCATCGAGAATGCTTCAAAGAAGCAAAATTAAAAGTCCAAAAGGTCAACAATGCACTAACAAAAATGGTAAATCCAATAGTAGGATTCATTGACCTTTTAGACTCTTGATAGCGCACTGGCTTTGCAAAAAGTCCATTTGGACCATAAAAGGGCAATAACCAGAGACATTCCAGAAATAAGAATCCTATACCCAAATGTTGGTCCCAGAGAAGGGTAAAACTATAGTCAGATGGGGGGTGAATGACTATAGTGGAGTTTCAAAAACTTTTCTTGTATTTAAAAGCTTTTGGACATCGGATAAGTCCCCTCTTAAAATGTTGTTTCAAAGTAGATTATGCAATCACAAATATAGAGTATGAAACGAAATAAAATGCTGTAAGGAGAATTGTTGAAAGTAAATAGACACAAAGGTATTAGTGGTTCAAGGTGGTGTAATCCCTTAATCCACTCTTCTCTTTTGATGATTGGAGTAATTCACTATTGTTTTCACAGATACAATAGTATGATTGTCCTTGACTACACAGTCTTCACAATCTTCAAGACTATCACTCCCTGGCTTCAAAAGTTTCAAATGACTCGGTCTCTATCAACGCCTCCTGAGAACAAGTCTTTCAGCAGCTATCCCAAAACTTGCAACTCCTTCTCGATTTTCTCGATTCAATTGCCTCAGTTGATGTGAATTGGATTCACAAGTTTGTTGATCAATCTCAGAGGTTGATTTGCAATTGAGGTTCTGATTCCTGAGTTGATCTCATGATCTTTCCTTTTAGTGCAGATGGAAGGCTTTTCGCTTTGACAGAGTTTCATCTTGTTTTCTTAGTCCTTGTTATTGCTTTTTTTGTCAATGCCTTCTATTTATAGCCTTGATGATCCTTAATTTGAATTTCCGTCCGTTGGCTATTTAATGTGGAGAATAATCCTTGATTTAATTCTTGATTCCCCCTTAATTGTATTCTCCTTGATTTCAGTGATTGGATTTTTCCTCAAACATTTATCAGAAAATCCGTCCTTGATTTATCCTTAATTCATTGTGCATTTAATGCTTGATCTTCATTGCTTGAAATCTGAATGAGTGAAGTTTAATTGACCGTTCCCTGAACGGTTCAGTGATTCCTTCTGACTTGGCTGTTTGGTTCTTCCTTCACTGCTCTGTCTTTACTCATCCGAAAGTTAGTTTACTTTGCCGGTTTACTGCATTGTTGTTTACTCTCATTCATTAGAGTACTTTTTGTACTTCACTGATCCTTGATTTGGGTGAGATCAGTGTACACCATATTTGACACCATATTTTATTACTTAGACTTATCCAAGGTCATCACAGACTTCCTTGGTTATAAGTCAGACCATAATGTCTACATTGCTTCTCTGCTGGTACTTGACTGGCTTCACTCAGCCGGATATATGTTCTTACTCATCCATCCTACCAACTAGTACAATACTTGTCTGACTCAACTTATACAACATGTTAGACTCTAAGTAAAGACTTATACAGAGAATTCTAACTTATTGCAGGCTTGCTATAACAGTTAGTATGGTCATCATCAAAACATAATAAAATGTTCCTAATAATTTCCCCCCTTTTGATGATGCCAAAACCCTCATAAGCTTGAACATAAGTGTAACAAATTTTTCATAATAAACAACAGAACAAAACTCAACAATTTTATTCATCCATTCAAGGGCAGTAAGATATTGCATCTTTTTATTAAAATCAAAGGCATTGAGTAAATTAAAGACTTATGAAAAGGGCTATTTCTTATTTTCTTCAATCCTGATGCCCTTCCCTTTGCCTTTGATGCCCTTGCCCTTGTCTGTTGGGCGTTCTTTCTTTCCACTAGAGTTTTCAAGCTTTGAGCTTCCTTCTCCGTTTTTGGCAACACCAAACCGTGCCTCAAGAAATTTGTTTGTTGCCTCAGATTCTAGGAGAGGGCCATATTTATTCTCTATGATTTTGTTGTTTGCTTCAAAGACATTGATGAGGGTGTCGAGTTGTTGGCCAGAGTAGTTCATAACCTCATCTAAATGGTGGAGCTGTTGTGTGTGATCATTCAAGGTGTCCACCAATGGTTTGATGTTTTAATCAACCTTTTCAGCATGAAATTTGAGATTTGTCTGGACATGGTAGGGAATGAGATCTTTGTAGATTGCAAAGTAGGTTGCCCTATTTCTCCATCACCTCATCTTGAATCTTAATGTGACTGATGAGTGCTTTAATTTTGTGATTGAAGGAGGTTGCATCACTCCTTAATGCAGCTTTCAGATTTTGCCTGCTGTGGTACTAATTTTCCATGTCCACAATTAATGGTTGAATGTCCAGATTGAAGAGTCTCTCTGGATCAACTTCTTCTGGTGCTGATGCATCATCCTTATTGTCCTCATGATCCTCATTTTCCTCTTCTTTCTCTTCTTCTTTCTTTTCTTCTTCTTTCATTTCTTTTATTACTTCTTCAGCACTCTCTGGTTCAGAGAGAGACTGCTGAGAGATGCTTGCATTTGCCTGGCCCTGGAATGGATGATTGTCTTTTTCATCTTCCGGAGACTTAATGTCTTCGGCTGGTTTTCCCCCTTGATCAATGCTAGGGGTGTGGACAAGTTCAAGTGAGTGAGCTTGATCACCGCTCACTCATTTGTTTGGCCACTTTGTTTGAGGCTTCTAAGTAGTACCTCTTGAATTGTCAGATCATCATCAGAAATGTCCATATTTTCTTTATCTCTTCAAAACTGATCCCCTTCCTGTGGTTCTTCTGCATTCTTTTTTGCCTCGCTGTCAGTAGCAGTTTTCTCATCTTCACTGTCTCATTCATCAGATGAAGTAAGACAATATTCTTCTTCACATTCTTCCAAGTAGGTGACTTCTTCTTGTTTCTCTTCCTCAGTTGCCACATCATCACCGATAACCACTGGGTTGGTCTGGTTGCTGGCACTGATGGCAAAAGTATCATCTTTTACTTTTTGAGATCTGGTTCTTCTTCCCACTACTAATATGCTGCTTTCAAGCTCTTTCCTTTTTCGACCGGTAGTGGGTTTGGGTTTCTGGGATGCCTTTACATAGGTAAACATTACCTTAGCTTTGTGTGGAGGCTGCAGATTGATGGGTTTCACCTTCAATTTGTCAAACAGATGTTGGAGAGGGAACCCATAAGATTTCCTTTCCCAGAAGTCTCATTTCTTCTGCAAACCCTTGTTTGGTGCCGTAATTTCTAGATCAATTTCCTTCTGTATCTGACCTTTCAACCTGTTGAAAACAAACTGTGACCAGTTGAAGGGAATACTTTGATAGATAATCGCCATTAGCTTCACCCGTAGCTCAGTTAGGTTCTCCATGGATCCTTTTCTCCCTTCAATGTTCTTGGTGATTACCGGTGCAAATTCAGCAAATGAACGTTTGAGTGTTGATTTTGAGAGGTTGTATGTCTTGCTGTTATTTTTGGGATTCTTGGATATTTCTGTCCAGAAAGTGTTGATGTCAATCTGTATATCTTTCACATCAGCCGGACCAGTGTTGGGAGATTCAGAAAACGGTTGAGTAGACCAGGTGTGATGACTACTTGTTAGCCAAATATTGAGCTCTTAATGCAATCGGGGTCACTCTTCTTTGTGTTGGGCACAAACTTTGCATTTTTCCAAAACGCAATAAGGTTTTCATAGCATATCCCCTCGATTGGGGGGGTTTAGGAACGTCATTAACCCCAGATTAGAACAGCCATCAACTAAGCGTCTGGCCTGTACATCGTTGTCGCAAAAAGGTAGGTAATTTTCAGGTTTAAAAACGATCCAGTGATGATCAATTTTTCGTAATATTGTTCTGTAGCGGCGTAGAGAGAGATGAAGCCATTGATGAATGGGATTAGTATGTAAGAAGGCTTTGATTTTTCAAAGAAGGAAATAGGGTTTTTGATTTTGCAAGAGAGTGCAAAGAATTCTGAAAAGACTCTAAGTGTGGTTTATATATGATGATTTTTGGTGGTGTGAACGTGGTTGAATATGGAAGGATTTTGTGACGTAATGGTGGGATTTTATGTATATGAATCACGGTATTTGAGTGTAGTGAGGGAGTGGATTTAGGTAAGTAATGATAAATCCCGGGAATCGAGGCATTTGTAATTCGAAAATAATATAGTTACCTCCATGATTAAAAACTGATCTCCACGTGTGTGATTCTTCCACAATAATCCTCCATAACTATCTGATCTTTCCACGTGTATAAAACTAATTTAGTTCAAGCTTTACTTTGTTGTTTTCCTTTAGTATACAATTCGGTGGAGAGCCTTGACTGGTCACTAAGCCGGTGTAGTGACTTATTTACTGAGCTGCTGTTTTTAATTGTTCCTAACAATCAGTGTAGTTGAATTCGCTAAGTGCCAATGCCTTACCTGCCAAATGAGCTCATTCAAAGCGGCAAGGGTTTGCATAGCTGGTGAAGTTACTTAGTTGATTACTCTAGTTAGCTGCTCCTTAGTATTTAATCAATTTCTATCATTCCTAACTCAGTTCTCAACTTGCTGAATCTTTCATGACTGAGTGGTTTTGTGAAGATGTCAGCTAATTGATCTTCAGTACGTATATATCTTAGAATAACATCTTCTTTTTCAACATGATCTCTGATGAAGTGATGTCTCACATCAATGTGTTTTGTTCTTGAGTGTAATCATTGATTTTTCAAGAATGGATATTGCACTTGTGTTGTCACACATTATTGGAATTGTCTTCTCCTCCATTCTATAATCCCTTAGTTGTTGTCTGATCCATAGTACTTGTACACAAAGAATCGCTCGCTACTATATATTCTCGCTTCAAATTGTTGATGTAGATATGGAGTTTTGCTTTTGCTAAACCATGAAACTAGTCTGTTGCTCTAGCATTTGACAAGTTCCAGAAGTACTTTTTCTATCTATCTTGCATCCAGCATAGTTAGAGTCTGAATATAATATCAACTTAAATCCTCCATCCTTTGGATACAAAATTCCAACATTGATGGTGTTCTTCAAATATTTGATTATTCTTTTGGCTGCTAGAAGGTGTGATTCTTTTCGTTTAGATTGAAATATTGCACATACTCCCACTGCAAATGCTATATCAGGTCTACTTGTTCTTAAATAAAGTAGGGATCCAATGATTCCTCTATAAAGCTTCTGACGATACCGGGTTACGCACCTCGATATATCATCATCGAGTGGACCTCATGGATTGAATACTTACCAGGGAACATGAACCAGGTAAGGCTTACAAGTCAGACTATCGACTTGGAAGCCATGACATGCATGTCGACCTTCGAGCCTGAAGTATATCTAGGAGCTCGGGGTCACGACTATCGACTTACGGGCAGTGCAGGACGTGAGTTCTGGGAGTCGATCATCCCAGGTCGGGCAGATCGATATTGAGAACGGAGTCCACACCAGCTACGTTGGCCCAATATCCACAGGATAACTTGGGCAAGGGGTAAAAGCCCAATTAAGGGTAAATAAGACAATAGCTATAAACCGACTCATATTAGGGTTAGGTCATGCATTGTCCTTATAAATACAACATTCCAGGAACTACGTAAGGCTTGATTCCTGGAATAATAACAGGATACGTAGGCACTCTAAGAATTCCACTTAGACTCAGCCATAAATATACAAAACCTCTTCTCTGTTCTTGGCATTAAGGTTCTTGATTATTCGTCAATAACATAAGGAAAAGCCTGGATCTTTAAGGTGACATAATTTGTCATCGTCATTGGTGCTAGAAGGAGGGGCCTTTCTTTTGCTGAATACGTCAAGATCATCATGCCTCCAAAGGACAAAACCGCCAGAAGAACCACCTCCAAAAACATAGATCCGCAGAACCCGCAGATAAGTGAGCAGGCAGGTATGGAGACTCAGGGAGACAAAGATCCAGCCTTAGATACCGTCCAAGAAAATCCACCAAAGCAGGCTCAGGAAAATCCAACAAAGCAGGCTCAGGGCCTCGCCCCAGAGCATCAGGCTATAGTGGATCAGTTGGCGGCGATAGATCACAATGCCCTGAGAAAAATAATGGCGGAAGCATTTACACGACAGAAACTCCAACAACAGCAGCATCAGGCGGAAGGCGGTCTGAATATGGCCGCCAATAAGCCTAAGCCAGTTCAGTTCGAAGAGATCAGCGCCTCCTCAAGTTCGGTTGAAAGGAGGAAGCGAGAAATCCAACAGAAACACATACGCATCGACGAAGATAACGTTAGGCAGGAGTTAGACGTAATCCTAAGGAAGACCCAGGGTTCGTTGTGGTTAGAGTCTCCATTCACCAAGGAGATTGAAGATTATCCTAAACCCAAGGGGTTTAAGATTCCTAAGATAGACCCTTATGATGGCACCACCGACCGGAGGACCATCTTCACGAGTATCTCTATCCCGGATGAGGCTAGGCGTATCTGCACCAGACGAGATGCGATGCCGGGCATTCGAGACTCTACTCGTAGGTCGAGCAAGAGAGTGGTTTACCAAGTTGAAACCGGGTCCATCTCCGCTTTCACCATACTCGCCTCGAAAATTTAGAGACGCCTTCATCGTCGGAAAAAGTTTCAATTGAGCGAGACGCACTCTCACAAATGTGAGACAAAGATAGGGACGAGTCGGTGTTAGATTATCTCAAGAGGTTTAACCTTGAGGCCATGCAGTCAAGGATCCACAGGATCGAGTTTTGATCACTTCATTTGTAGGGGACTTGCGCAACACAAAGCTATATGAGAAGTTAAGCAGAAACCTACCACGAAACATGGATGAGTGTGTGAATGTCGTCCATCGATTTTGTCAAGGCGAGGAGGCAGTGCGTAGGCACAACCAAGCCGAGTGGATGGACAACTCGAGGAAAGATGGTCGAGGAGCAAATAAGAACCAGTCCCGACAGCAAGATGTAGAGAGAAAAGCATCAGTTTGGGATCGCATCGAGGCTCCCGTTTCGGGCCGGTCAGAGAGAAAGGGGGGTAAAAAGGATAAAGACTTTACTCCTCTCAACCGGTCCCGTACGGAGGTTTTATCAATCATGGTCTCTAAGAACCTAGCGAAGAGGCCACCGCCGATCAAAAAACCTCGAGAAAAACGAAGGTCAACAAAGTATTGTGAATTCCATGAGGATACAGGCCACTCGACAGAAGAATGTTTCGACTTGAAGAAAGACATCGAAGCCCGTATCCAAGAGGGGAAGTTGGATGAGGTCGTCGACAGATCACGGTACTCCGAGCCTAAGGGGCAACGAGATTTTAAAAGGAAAAATCCTGACCAGGATAGAGGCCGAAGTCGAGAGAATCAGAGAAGAAGAGATCGATCCCCCAGACGAGACCGATCTGCTGATAACGATAGGGACTACTACGGTCAGGACCGCTATGATGACAATCGCCCAAATAATTACGTAAATATGATATTTGGGCCAGGAGAGAGCGAGAAAGAGCGAGCCAGTCGGGAACCAGACGACAGCTCGAGGCCACGCAAACAGTCGAGATTAACTACGGAGGTCGGGTATGGCCCTAGAGACAACGTCCCTAAATCGACGAGTCATAGTGAGGGGTTGGTAATTGAAGCAGTCATAAGTCGCGCCAGAGTATCGAGGGTATGCGTCGATAATGGTAGCGTAGTGAATATCTTGTACTACTCGGCATTCCAGGGTATGAAGCTCAAAGAGAAAGACCTAGTGCCTATAGCTTCTCCATTATTCGGTTTTACAGGTCAGGCAGTCCATCCCATGGGTTCCATAAAGCTACTCACGACAGTAGGTGATGGAGAAAAAGGGAGGACGCTAGAGCTAAACTACGTGGTCGTTAAAGCTCCCTCCGCATATAATGTCATTTTGGGTAGACCAACCCTTTTCGAAGTTACTGAGCTATAATTTCGACGTTCATAACAAAGCATGAAGTTCCCGACTCGAAATGGTTCCCACGAAGTAAAAGGGGATGTTTAAATCGCCAGAAGCTGCAATTCGATAGTGATGAACGGTAAGATGGCGGTACAACAAGTCCTCATCGAGGAGCTTATTCCGGAAGATGAGGAAGAGAAGTGTTGGGCCTCGAGTGAAGCGGTTGAAAATGTCAGCTTGTGGGAAGGAGAAGACGATCAGAGTGTCCAAGTCGGGGTCTGCGATCCCGGCTCGAAAAGCGATTATTGATCGACTTGCTTTGAAAGAGTTCAAGGACATTTTCGCATGGAAGGCATCCGACATGCCAGGTCTACCGACGGACATCGCCATCCATAAACTCGAAGTTGACCAGGCCAGAAAGCCAGTCAAACAGAAGAAGCGAAACTTCACTCAAGATCGATTGGAAGCTATCGAGTCCGAAGTCGGGAAGCTACTGTCGGCAAATATAGTAAAAGAAGTACTTTATCCAGATTGGCTTGCTAATCCGGTGTATGTGAAGAAGCCAGATGGCAGCTGGCGCATGTGCGTAGATTTCACGGATTTGAATAAGGCATGCCCCAAAGATTCTTATCCGCTGCCTAAGATCGACAGAGTTAGTTGATTCGACCATCGGTTTTGAGGTATTCACGCGTTCTCGATGCATACAAGGGTACCATCGATTCTTATGGACCCTCGGGATGCGGAGAAGACGCGTTCATTACTGAGTTTGGCACCTTTTGTTATGTTACCATGCCATTCGGACTAAAGAATGCTGGAGCTACATACCAAAGGGCAGTCAATAAAATTTTTGTGAAGCAGATTGGTAATAACATGGAAGTCTATGTGGACGACTTGCTCGTTAAAAGCCGATCGATGAAGCAGTTTTTGGTAGACGCCAGGGAAGTATTTGAAGTGTTAAGAGATACTGAAATGAAACTTAATCCTAAAAAGTGCAACTTTGGAGTGAGAACAGGCAAATTTCTAGGGTACATGGTCTCGAGAGACGGGATTCGAGCTAACCCTGATAAGATTGACACACTAAAGAACATGCCTGCACCTCGGAATATGAAAGAAGTTCAGAGACTCACAGGTCGGATGGCAGCACTGAATAGATTCTTATCTCGGTCAGCCCAGCGCACACTACCGTTCTTCAAAATTCTTCGAAGCTTGAGTCCTTTCCACTGGGACAAATAATGTCGAGCAGACCTTCAAGAGTTAAAAGCATATCTGTCGAGAACTACCTACTCTCACTTCTCCTCGAGAGGGAAAGGTTGTTGGTTTACTATCGGTGTGCGAGAGAAGCGAAGAGTTCGGTCTTGGTCCGAGAAGGGAAAAGGGCCAAGTGCCTATATATTTTGTAAGTAAAGCTCTGCATGGCCTCAAACCCGATACTCGCCAAATGAGAAACTCGCATTATCGCCGGTAAACGCGGCGAGAAAGCTTAGGCCATACTTTCAAGCCCATCCTATAGTGGTAGTTCTGGACCAACCACTCAAGCAAATTCAGCGAAGCCCGACACATCTGGTCGACTCGCGAAGTGGGTAATCGAGATGGCCCAATCGACATCGAGTTCGTGCGCGTGCATCGCAATCAAGGCTCAAGATTTAACAGACTTCTTAGCTGAAGGCATATCAGTACAACTTGAGCAAGAAAAGCAAATTCAGGAAGAACGATGGATGCTCCATGCTGATGGGGCCTCGAGCAAAGAAGGAGCGGGCGCAGGCCTCTTATTAGTCAGCCCGAAGGGGGAGGAGTTTCCATACGCTCTCCGGATTGATTTTAAGGCAACTAATAATGAGGCAGAGTACGAAGCGATTATTACTGGTCTAAAGCTCGCTCTGAAGCTGGGAGTCGAAAATCTCAACGTTTACAGTGACTCGCAATTAGTTGTTAACCATATCAGAGGGGAATACGAGGCTAAGGAAGAGACTATGAAGAAGTATTTGGCAGTAGTTCAAGGCCTCAAGCCGAGATTCAACTCGATTCAATTCGAACAGTACCTCGAACTCGAGCAGGAGGGCGGCGCTCTGTCCAAGTTAGCATCGAATTTCGTCTCTAGCAAGAAGGTGTTAGTAGAGTTCTTGGAAAGAAAGGAGCTATGAAGAGATAGAGGCCCACCGATATCTCAGCAGGCCACATGGATGGATCCGATTGTCCTTTACTTAAAGGACGGAATATTACCCAATGATAAGGTACAGTCAAGAAAGGTCCGACTACAGTCGGCTCGATATGCATTCTTCAACGACATACTTTATCGGAAGTCATTCATGAGTCCATGGTTGAGATGCGCATCGAGACAGAGGGAGAATATCTTCTCGAGGAAATCCATAGAGGAGCTTGTGGAAATCACTGTGGGGCTAGGATGTTTGCCCGGAAATGCAAGCGTGCAGGATACTTCTGGCCGTCAATGCAATGAGATGCGAACAGGTTAGTGCAGAGATGCAATTCTTGTCAAATCCACGATAACATCTCTCATCAACAGGCACAAGAAATGAATGTCATCTCGTCAGCATGGCCTTTCGACGTGTGGGGAGTCGATATTGTGGGACCCCTACCCCGAGCTCCAGGGAACAATAAGTTTGTAGTAGTTGCGGTGGATTATTTCACTAAGTGGGTAGAAGCCAAAGCTTTACCCGATATCAAAGCAGCTACAATCAAGAAGTTCCTATGGGTCGATATTTTATGCAGGTATGGTATTCCGAAGGCTTTAATCTCGGACAACGGCACTCAATTCGAAGACCGAAGAGTCAGAGAGTGGTTAGCCGAGTATCATATCGGCCAGCACTTCACCTCGGTGGCTCATCCTCAAGCAAATGGTCAAGTCAAACAGACAAATCGGCAGATTAAACTCGGATTGAAAAAAGGCTAGAGGCTGAAGGGCGAGACTGGGCGTTACAACTCCCGAGCATCCTGTGGTCATACAGGACAACTCCAAACTCATCAACGGGTGAAACACCTTTCTCCCAAACCTATGGGTGTGAGGCAGTTATCCCTGCGGAGATCGGCGTCCCCTCCCCTCGAGTTTTAGCATATAATATTGAGACGAACGACCCCGACATCCGACAGGAGAAGGATAATCTCGAGGAGCGGAGAGAAATGGCCTCAGCCAGAATGGCAAGGTACAAGCAGAGGATCTCTCAATATTACAACGCCAGAGTGAAATACAGGTATTTCAAGGTCGGAGATCTAGTCTTGAGAAAGAATGAAGCAAGTCGACAAGAGAAGATCGGGACACTCACCCCGAATTGGGAAGGCCCGTATCAAATTCTAAAAGTCCACCCCAAAGGTTCATATCAACTAGGTCGAGCAGACGGAACTACAGTCCCTAGATAGTGGCACGCGAATAATATGAGGAAATTTTACGTCTAAGCCTTAGTCGATCAGTTTGTTTCCACTTGTTTTATAAGCTTTGTAATCAGTCCATGGGACAATTCTATCTTGGTTATAATAAATGATGCTTTCTTTTTCTACTGTTCTACTAAGTTATTTTTGTAATATTCTAAGTCCAAAAGGACACGAAGTTACAATCGACAAAGAATTGAGCAATCCGAAAGTCGGAACTCCCGACAATGCCATAAGCATATGATGCAAAAGGCAAAAAGAAGACTCGCAAGGTTGGGTCAAATGTCCAAGTCAAAAGCCTAACGAGCCTAAGGGTCGAATAAGGCAGACAAAGGACGGTTCGCAGGGTCGGGCCAAACGTCCAAGTCGGACGTCTAACCAGCCCAAGAGGCAGCTAGACCGAGACAAGGACAGTTCGCAATGTCGGACTACTTCTCAAATCTAGCAAGCCTATAAGGCCAAAAAGCCAAGGCAACTAGATCGACTTAAAGCCATATAGAGCCCAAGTGTGTTATCAACTTCAGTTGATAAAACACTTGGGGGGGCAATATTATATCGACAAGGCAGAAGCGAACAGAGCCAAAGGCTCGACAAGCAAGAAAGCCAATGACAGTAATAAAGGTAAGAGTAAATAACAACAAAAAAGAGATAAAAGGGCAGAAATTTTAAAACAAATTAGGGCCAGGTCGAAATGACCAACCCTGATAAAGTAAATACTCACCCAAGTCAGCTCAAAGTTGGTAAAACTTACAAATAATTACAAAATAAAGTTCAGAACATCAAAGCTCGAAATAAACAAGATAACTAAATAGCAGCATCAGGGGTCGGATCATCGGGAGTCGGCGTAGGAGCAGAGACAACAGAAGTCGTGTTACCGGGAGTCGGGATCGTTGTAGGGCCGCCATACTTCTGGGCAAGTGATATACCCTGTTGAAATTCGTCGAAGTATAGGTCATACAACGCGCCTCCGTCGTCGGTCATAGCACCAGGTTCTTCGAAATGGTCGATCTCGACGTCGGGATAGGCCTTCTTCACTTGGTCCACCGCCTTGGTGAATCCCCCAAGTATGGCCGTCTGCATGATTACATCGAGATCCCTGCCCAACTCGTCAGACTTCCGATACTCGAGTACTGCGGCAATCCTTGCTTCCTCCAGCCGGCTAGGGACTTGATCCATTCGGCCATCAATCGATCTCTCTCTTACAGAATAGCGCTCCTCGTGCCAACTCCTGCTCGAGTCTCTTTCGTAGTAGCCTCGCCCTTCGGCCGCAGCCTGATCCCTCCTCGGCTCGGCAATGACAGCCTCTCGCTCCTCCTTTACCTTCTCTATCTCAGCAGCAGCTTCCTTCTTGAAAACGTTGAGCTGCGATTCCAGACCAGTGACACTAGCCGACTCGATAACAAGCTTGTCATTCAACCTCTGAATCTGTGTCTTCAGCTCTTCCTCAGTCTCGGACGGCGTGCTCATACGTCGAGAAGCCTCTCGACTCAAAAAGTAGTGCTGCCAAAAAGGAAAAGTTCAGGCATAAACCTCGAGAGGTGCAAAAAAGAAGGCATGAAATCGACAAGAGTTAGTGCTTACCACACGACCCAGCTCTCGGAGGGAAGAGGCCAGGACCTGGTCGTCCAGCTTCTCGACTTCTTCGGCCGACATCCTACTCGTGGCGGCAAGGTCGAGAGAGGGTTTGGTGACTTTGGCTTTTTTAGCCAGCTTTTGCTGGTCTCTCACCAGCTCCTCGAGGGCCGACCTCCTCTTCTGCAACCGGGTCGCCTCAGCGCCAGAAGTTTCCTCACCCCCTCCGACAGTAAAGTCGATAACGTCCTCTGCTTCACGTATCGACCGATGCTCATGGGTGAGTCCCCCTGAGGTGAAAGGCGGAGTCGGTTGTGCGACAAGGGTAGTTGTCTCGACACCCTCAGTCGGGTCAACAACATGAGCAGGCCTTTCCTCGGGCGCCAGGGGAACGACCCTCGACCTAGATGTATTGACAGCAGCAGCCACAACAGAAGCTTTCGGGACAGCGACCTTCGAGAATCTGCCCACTGCACAAATGAAAAAGGAGTCAATATCGGAAATAATAAAGATACAACTTCAAAGAACAATAAGACTTAGCAACAAAATAAGGAGGTTTCATACGATGTTCCCGATCAGTAGCAGGAAGGCTTATATACGGTACGGGTCCCGCCTCCTCGAGGCGGGCAAGGCCGTAAAGGAGACTCAGGTCCTGTGTAACCACCTCAAATGTGAATCTCTCGAGAGAAAGAGCTTCGTTAGGTGCGGCTTCCCGACCCAGTTTGTCATCCCTTACTTCTCTCGACCTCCATAGGCCGACATAGGGATTATCCGACCCATGTCGGAGAAAGAAGAACCTAGGCTTCCAATTTCCATGAGATGAAGGTCCTTTAGACACGAACTCATGACGATTGGCGCGCTTCTGAAACGTGTACCACCCCGAATTTGGCATCGCAGCAATCTTGTGCCACCATCAGAACAAAGGGACGGTGAATCCGATACCCGCGACTCGGCAGGCAATCAGAAAGCCCATCAGAGTCCGGATGGCATTCGGGCCCAGTTGAGATACGCCGATCTCATAATGGCGAAGAACAGCCTGGACCGCTGGACATAGGGGGAACCTAAGCCCCATCGATAGTTGGGCCTCATAGACCGTACAGAACCCTTCTGGGGGCTCATCGGCAAATTGGTGGTGGCCGGAAGGGAGCTGAGCCACCAGTTGAGGGCTAGATAGCCCATATCTCTGCCGTAGTTGGTTGAGATCGTCCATGGTGAGACAGGAAGTGCACCCCTTAGGCCCTTTTCCGTCCATTCTGGTGGACAATTTCTTAGGCCCCTGATAGTACCTAAGGGCTCCTTAGGATTTGAGGGAAGGGTTTGATCGGAAGGGGCAGATATGGGTGTTTGATCGCCGGAATGAGACTCCTCTATCCTATCAGAAATTGTAGCACTACTAGACATGGATATATTCAAGCAAGAACGGTAAGAACACAGAGAAAAAGGATAGCAGAAAGGACGCTTACTTGTGTTTTCTGGAGAGAACACGAAGAGAATGGATAGGCAGAAATGATTTTCACCGTCTGGTTCTTCTCCCCCTTTTATGCTTTGTTGATACCAAATGATAAATGATAAGACGTGTTTAGGGGGGTTACCAGCAGTTATAACCCCCTAGATATCACGAGAATCAAGGACGACGTCATTTATGGCAGAAGACGAAACGTTAGTGCGTTCTGACGTCATAACAAACGGCTGTGATTGGTCAGGGAGACAGGTGGCATACGAAGCGGTTTCACCATTTCCCGCCCAAGTTTTAGTCCAACTCGAAGATGATTTCAAATTGGCAGATCTGACCTCGGACAACGGAAGTCGCCTCTCTCAGGTCTGGGGGGCTTATGACGATACCGGGTTACGCACCTCGATATATCATCATCAAGTGGACCTCATGGATTGAATACTTACCAGGGAACATGAACCAGGTAAGGCTTACAAGTCGGACTATCGACTTGGAAGCCATGACATGCATGTCGACCTTCGAGCCTGAAGTATATCTAGGAGCTCGGGTCACGACTATCGACTTCTACGGGCGGTCACGGGGCGTGAGTTACGGGAGTCGATCATCCCAGGTCGGGCGGTCGATATTGAGAACGGAGTCCACACCAGCGTTGGCCCAATATCCACAGGATAACTTGGGCAAGGGGTAAAAGCCAATTAAGGGTAAATAAGACAATAGCTATAAACCGACTCATATTAGGGTTAGGTCATGCATTGTCCTTATAAATACAACGCGTTCCAGAACTACGTAAGGCTTGATTCCTGGAATAATAACAGATATCGTAGGCACTCTAAGAATTCCACTTAGACTCAAACCATAAATATACAAAACCCCTTCTCTGTTCTTGGCATTAAGGTTCTTGATTATTCGTCAATAACATAAGGAAAAGCCTGGATCTTTAAGGTGACATAATTTGTCATCGTCAGCTTCTGATCTACATCATTTCCATTTTCATCTTTTCCAAGAATAACTCTTGCACACAGTGGTGTATCTGATGTCCCACTTGTGTCCATGCCATACTTGTGTATCAAGTCTTTTGTGTACTTTGCTTGATTGATAAAGATGCCATCTTTCATTTGCTTGACTTGTAGTCCAAGAAAATAATTCAATTCTCCCATCATGCTCATCTGAAATTTGCTTTTCATTAAGTTTGCAAACTTCTCACATAGCTTTTCATCTTCTGATCCAAAGATGATGTCATCAACATAAATTTTGTACTAATAGAGTGCTTGTTCCTTCCTCTAGCTTGAAGAGAGTCTTGTCAATGGTTCCTTTGTTGAATCCATTGTTGATCAGGAATTGTGATAGTGTTTCATACCAGGCTCTGGTGCCTGTTTGATTCCATAAAGTGCCTTTTGAGCTTGTACACTTTATCTTCTTTCCCTTTGAGTTGAAAACCAGGAGGTTGTTCCACATATACTTCTTCTTCCAAAAGTCCATTTAGGAATGCACTCTTGACATCCATTTGGTAAACTTTGAAGTCTTTGTGGGCTGCAAAGGCTAGAAATAGTCTGATTGCATCCAGTCTTGCTAATGGAGCAAAGGTTTAATCATAATCTATGCCTTCTACTTGAGAATAGCTTTTTGGTACTAGCCTTGCTTTGTTTCTGAAAATTGTCCCTTGTTCATCCATCTTGTTTCTGAATACCCATTTTGTTCCAATGATGTTGGTTGTGCCTGGTCTGTCAACAAGTTCCCAGACCTCATTTCTTTCAAATTCATTTAGTCCTTCTTGCATAGCTGTAATCCAGTCAGCATCTTGAATTGCATCATCTATTGTTTTGGGTTCCACTTATGATAGAAAACATGTTAGCATATTCTCCATTTGTCTTCTGGTTTTGAATCCAGTATGAATGTCTCCAATGACTTGATCTTCAGGATGGTCTCTTAACCAGTTAAGATCAGGTAGAAGTTGTTCTTGACTTGGTGCTTCCACAACTTCAGTTTGTACATCAGCTTCATTTTCTTGTTCTGGTGCTTCTTCTGTTGTATGTACTGGTGGCTCATGTTGATTTCCAAAATTGTGATTCAGAATTGTAGCTGGTACTGTTGTATTCATATAAACTTGCCTTTGTGCTACTCCTTCTTCTTGTTCTTGAAGGCCTTCATCATTTGTGTTTGGTTCATCAAAAAACTACATGTTGACTCTTCAATCACCAGGGTTCTTTTGTTGAGCACTCTGAAGGCTTTGTTGGTGTCTGAATATCCTATAAATATTTCTTCATCAGCTTTTTCATCAAAAGTATGTAGCTGATACCTGTTCAAAACAAAGCATTTAGATCCAAACATATGTAAGTGTGAAATATTAGGTTTTCTTCCATTCCATATTTCATATCGAGTTTTTTCATGATGTTTGTTGATGATTGATCTGTTTTGAGTATAGCATGTTGTATTTGCTGCTTCAGCCCAAAATATCTTTGGCGAACATGCTTCTGTAATCATTGTTCTAACTGTTTCTTTGAGTGTCATGTTTCTTCTTTGTGCTACACCATTCGGTTGTGTAGTCCCTGCTGCTGATAGTTGATGCAATACTCCATTCCCTTCACAATAGGTTCTGATTATTTCATTTAGGAACTCTGTTCCTCTATCTGATCTGATCTTTATGATCTTTAGTTCTTTTTCATTTTGAATTCTTCTTAGCAAATCTGGCAGCCTCTTGAGTGTCTCTCTTTTCTTGTTCATGAATATGGTCCAGGTGAATTTTGAGAAGTCATCTACCACCACTAGAGTGTATTTATTTCCTCTTACACTTACTGGTGTGACTGGTCCAAACAGATCCATATGTAACAGATGTAGGATCCGTATTGTTGATTGATAGGGTTTTGACTTGAAAGAGCTTTTGATTTGCTTCCCTTTTTGACATGCATCTCAAAGACTTTCTTTCTTGAATGTGATCTCTGGTAAGCCTTCAACCAACTTGTTCTTTGAAGTGTGTTGATTGTTTTGAAATTTAGATGATTCAATCTTCTATGCTAAATCCAGCTGGTTGATTGTTTACTTTTGACAAGCAAACGTGTCTCTGCTGTTGCTGTCTTCCAATCTACCACATACATGTTGTCTTCTCTTCTTCCTGCCAGTACAACTGTTTTGGTTTGGCTGTGAATCACTTTGCGTCCTACCTTGTTGAAGTGCACATTGTAGCCTTTGTCACAGAATTGACTGATACTAAGTAGATTGAAATTCAGTCCTTTAACATAAGCCACATTTTGAATCTTCAAGCTGTTTTCGATCATTATGCCTTACTCCTTATTTTTACCAGGGTTTTCTTTGCCTCCAAAAGTAACTTTGGGTCCATCAAAAGCTTTAAAGTCAGTGATCCATCCTTTGTTCCCGGTCATGTTTCTGGAACATCCACTGTCTATGTACCAAACATCCTGCAAAACAAATTAATTTTGTTTAGGTACCCAACACTGTTTGGGTTCATGCCTGTTAGCAGTCATGCCTCCTACTCCAAGTGTATATCCAAATGATCTTCTCTTTGGATAGTTGAAGTCATCAACTTCATATGTATAAGGCATGGCAGAATATCTTCTAATCTTTCCACTAAAGGTATTCTGATACCTTTCTCTACTTTTTGGTGCATTTTCATCTTTTTTTCACTTTCCAATATATAGGAGGAAACTTATTTCCATGCTGCTTCTTGTGTCCAAGAATATGCCTTGGCTGGCTTTTCTTAAACACATGATGCATATTATGAAATGGTTTATTCTTATACTTTGGAGGTGTAACATTCCAATCATCCTCAGAAGGGTAAGGTCTTCCCTTACCTTTCTAAACTCCTTTTCCTTTACTTGGCTGAATTGATGATTTACTCTGATGTTTCACTACACTAGGTTTTGACTTCACCGGTGCAGGATGAGTGGTAGAAACTATGACCTGTCCTTTTCTGAATTTTGGTCTATTGTTGGCCCTAGTTTTAGATTTGGGTTGACTATTGTTTCTATTGTCATCCTGAATGTTGTAGCTAAGACCAGATCTAGATCCAAACCTTTTTGGGGGTTTGTAAGCTAGTGCACTAAGTGGTGCAGTGGTGATCTTAACTGGTAGGGAGATTTTCTCAACTGGTCTTTCAACATTGGATGGGTGATCATCTGCTGTTTGTTGATCAGTTGAGTGGATCTCCTTACTAGTTTGTTCAGCTTTTACTTTGTCTAGTTCATTCTTTAATCTTTTATTTTCCTTTCTTAGATTCTCACATTCATGTTCCAGAATTTCATGATTCATCTCAATATCTTAAAATTTTCTCATGAGATTTTGGATTAGGTTTGCAAAATCTAGTGGAAGAATAGAAGATTGTGCAGTGTTAGATGTGGATGCACTCGATGATGAGTGTGAGCTGGATGTTACCTCAGTTTCATTATATTCTTTAGCCATAAGACATAGGTAAGTGACCGCCTCCTTCCGTAGTGCTAAACCAGTCCTTAACCGACAGTGTATCGGGTCAAACTGTAGTGCTAGTATGGTGAGTCAGAGTGTCGAATCCTCAGGGAACTTGGTAATTCTTCTACGTGTGGTTAAACACCAAATAGCTGTTATTAACTCGATCTAAACCGCAATTTTATAACACAGATCACTACTATTCTAGTCAACATAAAATAAATGCGTAATTTAAAAGTTATTCTAATATAATATATATATATATATATATATATATATATATATATATATATATATATATATATATATATATATATGTACATAAATTGCAAAAGTATATATATAAATATACCAATATATTTATAGAATTAGATGAATAAGTTTATAGAACTAGCCAAAGTTTATATAATTGATTTATACGATCTTTTCAAGAGGACGGAATGTGCTCGATCTTTCATTTTATTTTAGGTCCAATTGAGTAAATGAAACGGTGCCCTCGAGGTTAACAATTCCTCCTCACACGAGCGTATGAAATTGTCATATGTCATTGTCATCGATTCAATCTCCACAATCGCCCCATGCTAATCTCGCTTAGTCTCGAGCAGTACCGAGTACAAATCTACCCCGGATAAAAGAGGTTATTCCGTTTGTTAGACGGCCGATGTTATTCAAAAGGCTCCGGTTGTCGGCGGATCGATTTAACTTTCGGTGTTAGTTTTAATTAAACTGCTGATTTTAACATTATTACGATCTCGAGCACAATTTTAATAAGATTAATCTTTCCCAAGACAAATCGCTTCGGGTAGGAAATAGGATTCCGTAGTCACGCTTTCGCACGGCCAATTTTACCCTCCGGTTTTTCTATCTTTTATCTCATATTCTAACTTCTCTGGTCAGTTCATCGTTAGGTTATATGTTGCGATTCATCTTGGTTAATTACGTCAGTCCGAATATTATCAATACGTTACAGAATAGAAAAAGATTCAATTAACTCAATTTTAGTCAATTTTACTTAGACAGCATTCCTTTACCGAAAAGATCGAAATAAAATGATTACATAACTTTGGCTAGTTATTAGAGTTAGCCTAAAAACATTATAACAACGAAAAAGATAAAAACAAACATAAATACTTAAGAAAAGTTACCCGATTACAAATGCTGAATCAGAGTTGTATTCTTCCGGACATTACAACGACTTCAACAACACTGAACTTCTGATAATTTCCCGAGCATTACAATGATACTACGAGATTATTATTTTTGGCGTAAGGCCTATTTACAAACTACAAAATAAAAAGAAAATAAAGAGGAGAAGATATATATATGATATAGTGTATATATATTGGTACATCCGTTTCTGTTTGCAAATGAGCTCCTTTTATAGACAAAGGTTCTTGGGCCGGACCGGTCCGAGATCAAGCCGGATCGGTCCGGACTAATGATTACTTCCACCTCCTGATTGCAATCAGCATGTGCGGTGATATATAATTATAATTATATATAATTATTAAACTTCTAAAATTCATATCTCGAGTTCTGGACCTCCAAAAATCATGATTCAAGTGGCATCGGAAAGCTCTCGGGAAAATATACAACTTTCGTGAAGAACTCTTCTTCAGATAACGTCGTTTTGATGAGCCATTCGTTTGTCGAAGACATTTCTCGATTACCACTTAAGTTATTCAATTGACCATTTAAGCTCGTGGCACTCTCTAAATTCTTCCAGAGATATGATTAAACTTCAATATGTCAATTCTCGGGGTCTCGGTTTATAAATCTGCAATAAAATACCACAAATACCCACGTAAATCTGACACGACACTCCGATTTACTAAAATCGGTACAAAATTACAACTTTTTACTATTATTACTACTAATTACTCTAAATTATAAAGATTAACATTTCATACTATTTATACCATAATTTCATATATTTTATATAGAATTCGTTGATAAAACATAATAATATAACGTATATTTAATCATATAAAAGTAGTATATCAGTAAGCTTTTTCATTGTCTGAGCTGTCAGCTTCATCATCATCTCCAGAATCATTATCAGATGATTCTTCATTCTTTTCACTGCTAGTCTCAACTTTGAGTGCCTCCTTGATTTTCCTCTTATCATTTGTTTTGTATTTCTTTTTATCCTCATCTTTGTCTTTTTCTTTAGGGCAATCAGCCTTGAAATGCCCTTTCTTCTTGCAGTTGAAGCATTTTGTATTCATCATCCTTTTTCTTCATGTCTTTGCTTGTGCTACACTTCTTGTATGATGATGATCCTCCTTTGAATTGCTTCTTCTTGCTAAACCTATCAAAACGTTTTACCAGTAAAGCTACATGTTCCTTCAGCTCCTGTGTCTCTTTGTTGTTTGCATCAGTTGTGTTACTTTGCTGGGGTGCAATTAGTGCACTGGTCTTATGTGTCTCTACTGGTGCACTATCTTCGCCGTTCAACTCAAATTCTTGGGCCTTTAGTAGAGATATTAGAGTTAAGGTATCAGTGTGTGTAAGATTTGTTGTCCCTCTGATTACTGATGTAATGATCTTCCATCTTTCAGGTAAGCCTCTCAAGATCTTCAGGAACACTTCTTTTTGTGGATATGTGTGTCCAAGTTGTTGTAGTTCACTGATGATGCTTGAGAATCTGTTGTCCATTTGATCAATGGTTTCACCAGTCTTCATTTTGAAGTTCTCAATTTTCTGTTTTGCAACAGACAATTTGTTTTCTTTGACTGCTTCTGATCCTTCATTGATCAGTGCCAATTTGTCCTACATCTCCTTTGCGGTTTTGCAATCTTTGATCCTCATGAACATATTACTGTCCAGAGTCTTCAAAATCATGTCTTTTGCAACAAAGTCGAGATTTGCTCTTCTCCTGTCATCCTGGGTCCAATCTTTCTTGAGTTTGTCTATTACTTTTCTTTGATCTGCTCCTATGGATACCACAGTTGTGACCTCGATTGGGCCATCATTGATTACATCCAGCATCTCCTCATGAGTTGCTGCAAGATGAGACAACATTCTTATTTTATATTCATCAAAATTATTAACATTGAATACAGGTACCTTTGACATAAAATTTGAGGAATCCATAATTGTAAATAAGAGATATATAAATAGAAAGCACAAATTTGAAAACTACTTTGAAAAACTATAGTCAATGGGGGGTGAATGACAGTAGTGGAGTTTCAAAAACTCTTCTTGTATTTAAAAGCTTTTGGGCTGCGGATAAGTCCCTTCTTAAAATGTTGTTTCAAAGTAGATTATGCAATCACAAATATAGAGTATGCAACGAAATAAAATGCTGTAAGGTAATTGCTAAAAGTAAATAGACACAAAGGTTTATAGTGGTTCAGGGTGCTGTAATCCCTTAATCCACTCTTCTCTTGTGATGATTGGAGGAATTCACTATTGTTTTCACAGATACAATAGTACGATTGTCCTTGACTACACAGTCTTCACAATCTTCAAGACTATCACTCCCTGGCTTCAAAATCAGTGACTCAGTCTCTATCACTGCTCTTTGAGAACAAATATTTTAGCAGCTATCGCAAAACTTGCAACTCCTTCTCAGATTTCTCTGATTCAATTGCCTCAGTTGATGTGAATTGGATTCACAAGTTTGTTGATCAATCTCAGAGCTTGATTTGCAATTGAGGTTCTGATTCTTGAGTTGATCTCGTGGTCTTTCCTTTTAGTAGAGATGGAAGGCTTTTCGCTTTGACAGAGTTTCTGCTTGTTTTCTTATCAGTCCTTGTTATTGCTTTTTCTGCCAATGCCTTCTATTTATAGCCTTGATGCTCCTTAATTTAAATTTCCGTCCGTTGGCTATTTAATGTGGAGAATAATCATTGATTTAATTCTTGATTCACCCTTAATTGTATTCTCCTTGATTTCAGTGATCGGATTTTTCCTCAAACATTTATTGGAAAATCCGTCCTTGATTTATCTTTAATTGATTGTGCATTTAATGCTTGATCTTCATTATTTGAAATCTGAATGAATGAAGTTTACTTGACCGTTCCCTGAACAGTTCAGTGATTCCTTCTGACTTGGCTATTTGGTTCTTCCTTCTTCATCGCTCTCTGTCTTTACTAGCCGAAAGTCAATTTACTTTGCCGGTTTATTGCATTGTTGTTTTCTCATTCTTTAGAGTGATTTTTGTACTTCACTGATCCTTGATTTGGGTGAGATCAGTGTACACCATATTTGACACCATATTTCATTACTTAGATTTATCCAAGGTCATCACAGACTTCCTTGGTTATAAGTCAGACCATAATGTCTTCATTGCTTCTCTGTTGGTACTTGACTGGCTTCACTCTGCCGAATATCTGTTCTTACTCAACCATCCTACCAACTAGTACAATACTTGTCTGACTCAACTTATACAACATGTCAGACTCTAAGTAAAGACTTATACAGAGAATTATAACTTATTTCAAGCTTGCTATAACAATTATTAAGGTCATCATCAAAACATAATAAAATGTTCCTAACACCAAAAATGTTAATCATTCAAGCGATACTTATCTCAGGGGAAAAGGTAGATTGTTCCCTACAGATAAAGATTGGAATGCTCCTCACCTCTTACCGCTAGAAACAACAGACATAACCATAATGCTAGGGTAAAACCTCAAAGAGAGGAATCGTGCAGAGGACTCATTTGATACCTCAAAGAGACTCCACAATACAGGGTTGTTCCTAACAGACAACAACCTTATGGTTGTGCTAGTGCTCCTAACAATAGAAATCACTTCAAATAGCACTATGTACCAAAAGGCCAGAAACCATATGTGAATCCTACACAACCAAATGTTAAATTTTATAGAAATGTGGGATACATATATGAACAAAAGTGCAACACTTTCCAAAGAAGACCATATGGAAACTTGACAATGGTTGTACTTACCACTGACCATTATGGACCCAAACAATTTTGGGTACCTAAAACACACTAAATCTATTTTGTAGGGTGTCTGGTACTTTAACAGTGGAAGTTCCAGGCATATGACAAAGGATAAGCACTGTTTAACAAATTATGTGGCAAAAGATTGTCCAAGAGTCAATTTTGGAAATAAGAACACACGAGGACATACAAGAGGATATGGAACACTGGTGAGGAATGGATTAACAATCAAGAATGTTGCATATGTTGAAAGACTGGACTACAACTTGTTGAGCACTGGACAATTATGTTACATGGGTTACAAGGTCACTTTTGACAAAGGCTACTGTATTGTCATTAGTGAAAGAGGGAACAAGTTGTGTTGGCTGCAAGAAGACAACAATGTTAGGAAATCTACATGGGAACGCAGCGGAATTCAAAATTTTGATTTCCTTTTACCCAAGATCGACTTCGTTTAAGCAACTAGCATAAAAGAAGTAGACAATAGAATACCTTGGTTGATCCAATTGGATCGACGCTTTGTATACGGTTGTAGTTTCTACATGAAGCCGTCCAAGCGTTCGGCCTCTACCGGTGATCCACACGAACACCTCGCCGGAATCCCATCATGGATTGCTACCAGAAAAACTCAGCTACTAGACAGACTTTTTCTCTCTCTAAATCTCTCCCTAAGAAGCTCTCTATTTTCAAAAGAACTATTAGCTCTTGGAATTGTGTTGTACAAAAGAGCTAGCCAAGCATCCCTATTTATAAGGTGACATGCGCCCTTATTGTTCCCAATCTGATTGGGATTAGCATCCTAGTAGATTGAGGAGAAAGAAAAAAAAAACCCAATAAAATAAGGAAAATATATTTGATTGATTTATCTCATTTAATTTAATGTCCTGTATTAAATATTTCCAATATACTGTCAATATCTTATATTGACTATATTTATTTTATTACCATAAGTCTATTTTTTTCAAAATCAATTAATATCTAATATTAATATTATGGTAATCTTATTAATTAAATTGCACAACTCAAATGAAATATGCGCCCCTTTTGCCAGAGATTTGGCATCCTGAATATTCTTTAATTAATATAATACTATGATTAATTAATTAGCAAAATACATGTATATCAAATATATCCATATTTCTAAATATATGTATCAATATACATATTTAATTAATCAACACAGTTAATATCTTGTATTATATTTATTCATAATAAATAAATATCACCATATTAATTTACCACTATAACCTTTATAGTCGTGAGATAAATTCCTTCCTTATTTGGTTATCAACTATAACCACATTTTAATCCGACTCGATGTTCATATGTGTGTGAACTGATAGGCTTCCGAATATGTTGGCCGTAGGCACAAAGTGCAAACTACGAAAATGCCTTTCATACCTAACGATCACGGGATAGCATCTAGCAACACACTGTGACCCCCAATCATCGAAAGAGTCATATGCAATGACTACTACCTTTCATGTGAAACAGTTACCGTAAATTACAATCCTACCACAGTAATAATATCTATACGATCGTATCTCGAGTGTCAATACATTTAACGATCATATCTTATAATTTGGATATCATGCTCTCTCGGAATAACACATTTACTCTCACTTTGCAAAGATTCACGAGAGCTAGATATTCCTTATAAGAAGGCCATTTCAAATATTCGATCCCAATCATAGGATACGCAATTCCCGGATGAACTAACATGTATACTCTGCATGCTTCAGTATCACACCCAATCACTACCGTATGATCGCCCCATGGCTAGGGGAAACCTCAATAGTGTCAAAGCATGACAATCCACACCATGATGCCAAGTAGACTCTGCTCCTAAGGATAATTACACAACTGCCACATAGCGCGACACTTAATGTAAGTGGGTTAGTCTAACGTACGCAGTCTCTAATACACATCCACGTACAGTCCAAGTGTCTCTACACTTCGATAGACGAGATCTATCCACGCCTCTAAAGGCAGAAGACATCTAATACGTGCTAGCTTGCTCATACTATCAATGCCCTGTTTAATAGTACATCACCTAGAGACATTTAAGTATCAAACTTATTAAAGTGATTAGAGATCTCATCAACCATAATCGCTTATCATGGTTTCTCTATCACGCTTTAATACTAAGGACGTTATATATAATAATTCATAATTGGTTCTTTAAAATATATATATATATATATATATATATATATATATATATATATATATATATATATATATATATATATATATATGACAACGGAAAAGCCATTTAATATATGTATAATCATAAAGAAATAGTAGAAATGATCCGACCGGTCGGATCCGGTCCAACCCGATTGGGTTTAGGACACTATTTCAACAATCTCCCACTTGGCCTAAAACCAATCACTCGCTTTTACACAAGACCAAGTTGAAACACAAGAATCTCATGCAATACTCCCAACCAAATTTAGCCGTAAACTAATCGAAATCCGTGGGTACTCGGACTATCTTCATATCATGCTCCAAATGATCAAGTCAAAGAAACCGCCTCAACACACACATGAATCTCCGACGAGACCCTGGTCCTTGCTTCAAGCAATGAATCCACTTACTATATCACTTATATAGAAAAGGTGGAAGAACCGTACAAGGTTCAGGAATGAACCTTCTAGATCCATGTATCTTTGCTCATTTCGCGCCTCCAAGGCACTATTGTGTTTTGGCTAAGTTGTAGAAATTACAGTGACCCATAGGCAAGAACATTTCCAGCTCACTGTATCACCTAATCAAAGTGACTGCAAACCCAGATTGTAGCTCCCACTCGCCTTCATAAGACACAGGATACATGTCTGTATAACTATATTTATCTGATTCCAAGTTTCGATAAACTTGGAAACCATCCTTAACTTGTTTAAGGATATTCTCGACATTGACCAGATTTAATTTCATGCTTGCTCATGACTCTTCATAGACTATGAACATCTGGCATTACTTTTATGATGGTTCCTATCGCAGTGGCAAAGGAAACCTTTCATAAGCATCATCTTTCACCTTATCTTTAGGACTAACGTCCTAACATAGATAGATCTTGAGAATACTAGCTAGTAGTATCCCCTGTCGCGATCTATGCTAAACTCTTTTAGCATCACATCTATAAGGGTGAACTATAATATACCAACTGTTAAATCTATTATAGATTCTTATTTCCAAAAATAAGAACTGCTAATCCAAGTACTTTTGTAAAGAACTTGAACTACCAAACTTTAATTGACTGTGACATAGGGTGATAATTCTCGAGAGAGATATCCAATGCCTTACTCAAAAATCGTAACACACTCCCATTATCCATATTGCACATTGGGCATATCTCTTCTTTTGACTAAATCAAACTCCTTTGATTATAAAAAAAAGAAATTGTCTAGAGAAACTTGTTTGAGTCTATAAATGGATCTCATGGGCTCACATATCATGTTATCATCTAAGAACATCGAGCTGTTAGCCCAACTTTTTCAACACTATAATATAGTCATGATACGAAGTTATAACAAGCATTATCTGAATAGAACTGGGCCCAGCTGGCAGCATAAAGATAATTACAAGGTTTACACCCCGTACCCTTCAGCCGTCACTATAGCCTTATGGTAATCATATTACTATCCATGTCAGTCTTTCAGGGACATTCCCCTTAAGTAAGACGGACTAGGTTCACCACCTGGTTGTCACTGATGGAATCTAATTCAGATATTATGGCTCCTGGCCATATCTCTCAATATTGCCTTTCAAACATTCCTTCATAAGTCGTGAGATATTCATACTTCAAGATGGACATACCAGCAGCCTTTTCAGGCTTGAGGTTATCCACAGACTTATAGAACTTTTGTGTGCACTGAGCAGTGTTTTACACCTCATCACTATGCGGTGTCTGCTCATGTTCCAATGGTTGAATGTATCTTTGTGATTCTCAAACTCTTTTGAGATCTTATTTACTCCCACTGTCTCTTTTGGAAGAATCACTTCCTCTAGAAGATAGTATGTTTGGAGACAAACACCTTTTGCTCCGCGGACAAGTAAATAATATCTAGCGTACTTGCTAAGACATTCCACAAATTTGCATATGTCGTACTAGGCTCCAAGCCTTTCTGACTTTGCCTATGACAACTTCAAATCATCGGTTAAGATAGATTCGACATTATCTCCTTCCATATCTAATATGGAATTTATTAAACCTTTATTCTTTGGAACTCGGTTAAGTATAAGGGCACTATCCCGAAACGGGTAAGGGATACTTCGTATGGCTTGCGTCACACATTTATCATATAAAGTATTGTTTCCAATTTAGAAGCACAATCTGATTGCGTATCCAAAAATGGTATCCTTCAAGGGGAAATCTTATTCATTTTCAGACAACTTCTGAAACACCCTTCATGTATTAATTACTTCAATCCAATTGAAGATTAATTCCTAATTAGCTCATCAATCTCATATTCGTACTAGCTCGAACTTTTCGGGCTTTCCGAATTGTTGTACTTCAATAAGTACATTCAACTATTTCTAAAAATAGTCCAAGAGAGAGATAAACAATTATTTATGGTATAAATTGTCATAAGCCAACAAACATCAATATGTTTAGGCTCTAGTCAATTTTCTAGATTTCTTAACCTTTTCATAAAAGGGTGTTTTAGTCATCTTTAGATAAGATACGTATTACCCACATGATTCATAATCACATGGTTCAGACATCATCTGAATGACATTTGATTACACGTTTCTCTTCAGAGAGTCGACATCTAGAAACCATAAACATCAAGGATGACAACCATACAATTATTTAGTTGAGATTTCATCACTCATATCAACTATATGATGACAATAATCTAGCATGTTAGATTCATGGATCGCTTCAACCTTATCGGAATAACATTTATTCCTTACAATTGAATATGTCTACTAAATAATAACAAATAACTGAACTCGTGTTCTTTATAAGAGCCGGAACACAATAATGTTTATTTAGTTCCTTTATCAGCTTACCAGATTCAGAATACAATACCAAAAATGTTGCAACGTTTGCTTCACTTTCGTTTCTAAGTGTATTCTGTATTTAATCTTTCTAATTTAATCTTACTCGTAAGATATCATATATCTAAGAGTTGACTTGTACTTAGATAGATTTATCTCAACTCACTTGTCTAGAATAGAGACTTTGATAAGATCTCTCATTTTAAGCACATGCCCTAACTTTCCTTTTTAATCATGTAAGCACTTGTAAATAAATTGTAAGTAGTCTTCATAAGACTTAAGAAAGATCACTGGAGCTATGTCTGTAATTTCCTTTCATAAAGAAAATCTAAAGTTTATTAAATAGTTTATTCAACCTTTTGAATCGTATTCAAAACATTAACTATTTAATTAACCTTCAAGCAATGATTAAAGAATTAAGTCGTTACTTAAATCTTATAATTTTGAAAACAATCTTTCCAAAATTCGATGCGGTCATTCTTATTCAACGTTTGAATTTATTGTCATCGTATGACTAAATGATCATATTGGATCGTATCTAATATCAGGAGCTTCCACTTTTCTTTAATAATTAAAGTCTTGGAGCACTGCATCAAATATATAGTCTCCCTGTCTCTAACTACTATAACGGGGTTGCTTATGTCGTTGCGTATTTAAAAGGATTAAAATTTACTTAACCATTTTGAAAACGTTTCTCAAACAGTCATAATTTGGTTTTATTAATCGATAATAAATACATAAATATAAATGTTTGCTAAAAACTACAACATAAAAAAATGAAGATAAAAAGAGTGTTGTTGTTTATACACGCAAAATCAAAAATGGTCTTTTGGTTTATGATTTTGCTCCCACTGGTCAACTACTCCCAATTGACTTTCAAGAATCATTCAAAATTCTTTAGTGACCAAGATCCCTTCTGGTTACCCCGATTCCCGACGAGGGCCGATCAACCGGAATAATTTGAAAGGTAGGTGCACTTTACCAATCACATCTCTATGTGACTCTTGGTGATTGACTAGTCAACTCTTTGACAATACACATCTTTATGTGGTAATAAACCCATTGCCTCTAGAATAAGACGGTCCTGACGAGGGTCAATTACCGCAATACTCTAGTCAATTCATAACCCAATATTCGCGAGATCTCATGCGATCATATCTCAATAATGACGATATACCCGAGGTAGGTCAACTCCCGACGAGGGCCGATCAGTTGGATCCGAACAAGGGCTCTTCACCGTCGCTATAATATTGGGAGACAATATTTCGACTTGATTTTTGATGTGGAGGTATTTACGTAAATTAATTCACTTAATTAATTTTAATTATAGTCTCATCAAATATATATATCTATCTCTATAGACATACATCTTACACATTTATCTAGATCGTGCCTGGTCATGCATCTATCGTATCATATAAAATAAATACAAGCACAAAATAAATAAATGCGTAAAGTAACCGGTATGATCATGGACTTTTCCTAGGTGCGGTTTCGAATAAAAACTGACGAAACTGCGGGTCACAATATAAGGGTAGCTGCAACCGCAAATAGGATCTTTAATGTGTCATCTCCAATGGAATCTTTATTCTTCTTTCTTTGGTCTCCATCTTATGCTCTATTCTTGTTACATTTAATTCTATCTAATAAAATAAATACACCCGCCGCACACGGGGGAGCTAACGGGAATGGGATAAATACAGAAAATAAACTAGGTCACGTTCTTCATAACGGCCTAGGATACTTTTAAAACCAACAGAAAAATTAAATCATTCACATATATCCTATAGGTCGAGTTCATGATCAATCGGAGTCCATATAATCATATTATATCGACTATATCTAATACATACAATAACATCTTATGAAAAAGATAAAATTAAAATTTTAACTACTTGGGTCTTAATTAATCAATTAACGTTTAATCTATTAAATAATTTTATCCAATCAATTAACTAATTAACATTTAATTAATTAAATTATTTTTATCTAAATAAAATTAACGATTAATTTTAACCCGATTTCAATTTTAATTTTAATTAATTAGAACTATTCCAAAAATAAACCAAAATTAAAATTAAGTCTCTTTTATTTCTTTCTTTTTGATTCATAATCAAAAGGGATGCCTCTGGTTTCCAAAACCAAAAGGCATCTCCCTTGGCCCTTTCCAAAATCAAAATTTTGAAAAGGGCCTAGGCTTTTTCCAAAATCGAATATTTTGAAAATAACCTAGGCATATTCCAAACAAAATTTGGAAAGGCCAATATTTTGGTTGATATGTCTGGCCACTTTTCAAAATCAAAATTTTGAAAGTGGCCTAGACCTAAGCCTTTACCCAAATCAAATATTTAGAAAGGGCCTATGCCTATTCCAAACAAAGTTTGGAATGACCATTATTATTTTAATGTCATGTGGCATCCCAATGGTGGCCTAGGCCTAAGCCTTTTCCCAAATTAAATATTTGGAAAGGGCCTAGGCCTATTCCAAACAAAGTTTGGAATGGCAATAATTATTTTAATGTCATGTGGCATCCCAATGGCCCAAACTATTTGAACCATTAGTTACCCACTTGACACCAACTAAACAATAAGAGATTTCAATCACAATTATGAACCATATTGAATCACAAAATACACAAAACAAAATTTGGAAATCCACTAGCTTTGACCGGTCAAACGACGCTGGCAGCAGGCTGCCCTACCGCTGCCGCCAATCGACCGAGCACCACCAGATCTTGTTTCTTTTTTCGTGTATCGTTTTGCGAATCAAAAATCTTTCATCTTTTAATTATGTGATTTAAACGATAAAATTAACTACGCAAAATTACATGCTTATTGCTTAAGCTTGAAGTCGCTCTGATACCACTGTTAGGAAATCTACGCGGGAACGCAGCGGAATTCAAAATTTTGATTTCCTTTTACCCAAGATCGACTTAGTTTAAGCAACTAGCATAAAAGTAAGTAGACAAAATAATACCTTGGTTGATCCAATTGGATCGACGCTTTATATCGATTGTAGTTTCGCGCACGGCCGCCCAAACGTTCGCCTCTACCGGTGATCCACACGAACACCTCGCCGGAATCCCATCATGGATTGCTACCTGAGAAACTCAGCTGCTAGACCAACTTTTTCTCTCTCCCTAAATCTCTCCCTACGAAACACTCAATTTTTCACAAGAACTATTAGCTCTTGGAATTATGTTGTACAAAAGAGCTAGCCAAGCCTCCCTATTTATAAGGTAACCTGCGCCCCTATTGTTCCCAATCTGATTGGGATTAGCTTTCTAGTAGATTGAGGAGAAAGAAAATATTTTCCCAATAAAATAAGGAAAATATATTTGATTGATTTATCTCATTTAATTTCATATCCTATATTAAAGATTTCTAATATATTGTCAATATCTTATATTGACTATATTTATCTTATTACCATTAGATCTATTTTTTTCAAAATCAATTAATATCTAATATTAATATTATGGTAATCTTATTAATTAAATTGCACAACTCAAATGCATTCTATACACTCAAAATATGCGCCCATTTTGCCAAAGATTTGGCATCCAGAATATTCTTTAATTAATATAATACTATGATTAATTAATTTGCAAAATACATGTATATCATATATATCCAGATTTCGAAATATATGTATCAATATACATATTTAATTAATCAACACAATTAATATCTTGTATTATATTTATTAATAATAAATAAATACCACCATATTAATTTACCACTATAACCTTTATAGTCGTGAGATAAATTCCTTCCTTATTTGGTTATCAACTATAACAATATTTTAATCCGACTCGATGTTCATATGTGTGTGACCCGATAGGCTTTCAAATATGTTGGTCGTAGGCATAAAGTGCAAATTACGAAAATGCCCTTCATACCTAACAATCACGAGATAGCGTCTAGCAACACACCGTGAACCCCAATCATCGGAAGAGTCAAATGCAATGACTACTACCTTTCATGTGAAACAGTTACCGTGTAAATTACAATCCTACCGCAGTAATAATATTCATACTATCGTATCTCGAGTGTCAATACATTAACGATCGTATCTTATAATCTGGATATCATGCTCTCTCGGAATAACATATTTACTCCCACTTTTCAAAGATTCACGAGAGTTATACATTCCTTATAAGAAGGCCATTTCAGATATTCGATCCCAATCATAGGATGCGCGATTCCCGGACGAACTAACATGTATACACCCAATCACTACCGCATGATCGCCCCATGGCTAGGGGAAACCTCAATAATGTCAAAGCATGACAATCCACACCGTGATGCCATGTAGACTCCGGTCCTAAGGATAATTACACAACTGCCACATAGCGCGACACTTAATGTAAGTGGGTCAGTCTAACGTACGCATTCCCTAATACACGTCCACGCATCACGGTCAAGTGTCTCTACAATTTGATAGACGAGATCTATCCTCGCCCTTAAAGACAGAAGACATCTAATACGTGCTAGCATGTTCATACTATCAATGCCTGCTTAATAGTACATCACTAGAGACATTTAAGTATCAAACTTATTAAAGTGATTAGAGATCTCATCAACCATAATCGCCTATCATTGTTTCTCTATCACTGGTTTAATACTAAGGACGTTATCATATAACAATTCATAATTGTTTCTTTAAAAGAACATATACATATGACAACGGAAAAGCCATTTAATATATGTATAATCATAAAGCAATAGTAGAAATTATCCGACCCGGTCGGATCCGGTCTAACCCGATTGGGTTTAGGACACTATTTCAACAAAAAAAAACATGTATGTTGTGGATTGGTCCACTACAGTTCCAAAAACATGTCTGATAGTACACACCAATACAGAATTAAATTGGTTGTGGCATAAGAAATTGAATCATCTCAATTTTGATGATATCAATCAGTTAGTGAAAAAGAAGTTGGTGATTGGTTTACCTGATATCACATTCAAAAAGGATGGTATATGTGATGCATGTCAGCAAGGTAAACAAACAAAGTCAAGATTCAAGTCAAAGACCAAACAATTAACAAAAAGATTTTTGGAGCTGATGCATATGGATTTATTTAGACCAGTAACACCAACAAGTGTATCAGGAAAGAAGTACACTCTGGTAGTTGTGGATGATTATTCAAGGTACACTTGGTAATATTCATGAACAAGAAAAGTGAGACACTTCAAAAGATGCCTGAACTTTTAAAGAGATTGCAAAATGAGAAAAGTTTGACAGTAATGAAGATCAGATCAGACAAGGGTACTGAGTTCCTAAACAAAGTCAGAAGAGAATACTGTGAACAATATGGTGTACTACATCAATTAGCAGCTGTTGGAACACCTCAGCAAAATGGGGTTGCTGAGAGAAGAAATAGGACTTTAAAGGAAGCAGGGAGGACTATGATTTATGAAGCATTACTACAGAAGATATTGAAATTTGAAGCAATACAAAGATGCTACACCCAAAATAGGACCTCAGTAAACAAAAAGCTGTTGAAGACACCTTATGAGATATGGAATGGAAGAAAACCAAATATATCTTATTTCCATCCATTTGGAAGTAAGTGTTTCATCTTAAATCATAAGGAACAACTGAAGACATTCCAACCAAAATCAGATGAAGGAATCTTTTTGGGATACTTTTCAGTCAGCAAGGCATTCAGGGTACTGAACAAAAGTACACTGAAACATGAAGAATCTATACATGTTGTTTTTTATGAACCTAAGTTCACTGGAATGGAAGATGATGAAGTTTCGAACTCTGGCCGAGAATCGTGAGATCACCGATCCGAGAATATGTTGATGTTTTGAAAAAGATAAGTGACTTAAAAGTTTCTGATTCTAGTAGTAAAGATGTACCTGCTGAAGAACCTGCTGATAACTCTATTGATGCAACAACAGATGCAATTCATGGATCTGCTAATCCCTCATCAAGCAACAAATGACCTACCAAGATGAGGTTCTCAGAATCAAGTAAATCAAGATTTACAATAGTTGAAGGACCACCCTGTTGAACAAGTAATCGGTAATATACAGCAAGGTGTAAGGACTAGAAGACAATTAGAAGCAATGTTTACTTGTTTTCTGTCTCAGATGGAACCTAAATTTGTTGAAGAAGCAATATCTGATCCAGATTGGATAATTTCTATGCAATATGAATTGAATGAGTTTGAAACAAACCAAGTTTGGACTCTAGTAGAGAAGCCTAGTCATGCAAATATAATTGGCACTAAATGGATATACAGAAATAAGTTGGATGAATCTGGTACCATTGTTAGAAACAAGGCCAGACTGGTGGCAAAAGGCTATTCTCAAGCAGAAGGAATAGACTTTGATGAGACATATGCCCCAGTTGCAAGATTGGAAGCTATAAGATTATTTTTGGCATATGCTGCATACAAAAACTTCAATGTATACTAGATGGATGTCAAAAGTGCATTTTTGAATGGCATTCTAGAGGAGGAGGTTTATGTTCAGCAACCTCCTGGTTTTGAAGTAAAAGATCAAGAAGATAATGTGTATAGACTCAACAAGGCACTTTATGGTTTGAAACAAGCACCAAGAGCATGGTATGAAACCCTATCTCAATTCTTTGAAAACAATGGTTTTACCAAAGGTACCACTGACAAGACTCTTTTCAGAATCAATGAAGGGGATAGCATCCTGCTGGTCTAAATTTATATGGATGACATAATATTTGGTTCTAAAAATGAATTGCGATGTGAAAAGTTTGCTAATCTCATGAAAAGCAAGTACTAAATGAGTATGATGGGTGAAATAAACTAATTTTTGGGATTACAAGTCAAACAAATGAAAGATGGAATCTTCATTAATCAAACTAAATATACCAAGGAGCTGCTAAAGAAATTTGGTATGGAAAATAGCACCAAGGTATCAACTCATATGAGTACACGCATCAGATTGGATGAAGATAAAGATGGAAAAGATGTTGATCAGACATTTACAGAATGATGATAGGCAGTCTGCTGTACCTTACTGCCAGCAGACCTGATATATCCTTTGCTATAGGTGTTTGTGCAAGATTCCAATCTAAACCCAAGAAAAGTCACTAAGCTGCAGTTAAGAGGATTTTCAAGTATCTAAAAGAGACTTTGGGAGTAGGAATATGGTATTCAAAAGATGGAAGTTTCAAAGTTATATCCTACTCAGATTCTGATTATGCTGGATGCAAGATTGATAGAAAAAGCACCACAGGAACTTGTCAGTTGATGGGAAATAGACTTTTTTCCTGGTTTAGCAAGAAACAGAATTCAATATCCACTTCCACCTTTGGTGAGTACATTCTTCTTGGAAGTCATTGTGCACAAATACTATAGTAGAGACACAAATTAAGGGATTATAGGATTGAAGAAAGAGAAACTCCCATAATGTGTGACAACACTAATGCAATTGCAATCACAGAAAACCCTATCTTGCACTCAAGACCAAGAACATTGATGTGAGACATCATTTATAAGAGATCATGTGGAAAAGAAAGATGTGGTGGTTCTTTACATCCCTACTGAAGATCAACTTACTGACATCTTTACAAAACCATTGGACAATGAAAGATTTGCTAAGTTAAGAACTGAGCTTGGCATCATCAAAGTTGACTGACATTTTACTAGTCAACAGAGTACTGGAATTCACCAAGGGAATTAGTCTTTGCCCTGCTGGGTGCGCTCACTTGGCAGATTAGTCATTGGTATCAACAATTCCTAAGTACTTCTATAGTTTGAAAGATTGAGCAAATGAAGTAGCCAATGGGATTGGTCATTGTCCTGTTGGGTGAGCTCACGTGACAGATCAGTCATTGGTATTAAACTTCATCTTGTATTATCAATTGGACAAAAGTATGCCTGATGAAAATCAGCAGAGTATTTTTGTCAGCATGTTGCTGAGCCAAAAGAAGATCAACAGAGCAATTTTGATGTAACCCTGCTGCAGTTCAACTTTACTGAAGACCAAGTCTGCTAAATTATACGTTATGAAGACAGTCAAAATTTAATGAAAGTCAACAGTAAACGGATATTATTCTTATCCATCATAACTGCGGTTACAATATCCAACGGTTACAACTCATAATGGGACAATTTAGTGGGACACGTGGCAACATTACATTTATTCCAAGATTAATTGTGGTTAAATGCTACAGTACGTGCATAATACTTGCCTGATAGTTATCAACCACTATCTTTCCTTATATATACAGACATATACACAGAAGTTACATACAGAACTCAGATTGATTTTCTCTGAAAATAAACAAGTGTGAACACAGATTTATAAAGTTTTCTTCTTCATCCTTCTCAAATTTCTACAATGACAGACAAAGAAATTCATCTTGGCAAACGAGCCAAAGTGTTAGAGGTTTTGTAGTTGATGCTAACAAGACTGAGTTAGCCATCAATATTGGAAGAAGAATCAGACGATATGAAGGATTGGAAACTGTCCTAAATCTCAGATTGAAAAGTATCTCATACACCAAAGTTATCAACTTCTAGAGGAATATGGTGATAAGAGATGATAGAGAAGCATTTACAACGACTGTAAATGGCAAGGAGATTGAAATTACATCAGATCTACTGAGAGAAGTTTTTTGATTTGGACCAGGAAACAATGCCCCTACAAATCCAGAATTGATGCAGCTATCAAGATTGGAGTTCGTTGAATCAATAAAGACTAACAAGTCTATAACAACAGCCCTGAATATCAATGTGAAGAATATTGGCTTGAAATATAACCTGCTGAGCAAAATTATTGCCAAGAATATTCTGGGATTCAGTGGAAGTCTTGATACACTTTTTGGACCAAAGATAGACCTGTTGATAATCATTTGCAGAAGGAAGAAGTTTGATTGGGCTGGATTCTTTGTGCAATACATGAAGAAGGTTGTGTATGATGAAAGAGATGGCACAAGAAAATCAAAGACAAAGCCCTTAGGTCTAATAATTCAGACCCTGCTAAATCATTTGAAGATACCTGATATTGCACCTTCCAAAATAAATAAGTCAAGATACAAACCAGAAATCAGCTATTCTATCCCTGGTTTAGATGATGATGAAGATGGAGATGATGAAGAAACAGAAAGTGATGATAATGATGATGATAACAATGATGGTGGGCAGGAACAAAGAACCAAGGCTAAAAACGATGTGCAACCTGCTACACCAAAGAAGCATGTGGAGAAAAGAAAGGCTGGTGAAAGAAAGATTACTGAGATGTTGAAACCTAAAAGGACAAAGCATCAATCAATAGACACTGTTGAGTCTACTGAGGCCCAAGTTGAAGTTGAGGCTACTGAGCCTACGGGAGTTGCAAAGAAGACTGTTGCTGAGATATTAAACGAACATATCAAAGAAGATTCAAGAAAGAGGAAAGCTGCTAGCAAAGAGCAACTAGAAAAGGAACTTTTTGAGGAGGAACAACAACTTGCAAAAAGAAGGAAACATGTTGTGAAAAAGAAAGGCCATGGAAAAGGCAAAGAATTGAGTGTTCTGGAGGCCTAAAATAAATCAGAAATAGAAGAAGATGTTGCTAATGCAACACAAGTTGTTGAGCCTACTGAGGCTGTTGAGGTTGTTCTTGAGCAACCAGTTGAAGAACCACAGCACACTGCTGAACCTGAACCTTCTGTGGAAGTAAATGAACCAGTTGTAGATCCTGCTATTGCTGATACAACTCAGGGAAGGTCAATCCATGAATGTACCTGCTGAAGAACATATAACTCATGGGGAAGCTGATGTGGTACAGATAGAAGTAGTTTATACAAACTTGCAAACTGCAGAACCTACTGAAGTGTTTGTATCTGCTGAAGAAACTTTAAGTCATCTTGTTGAGACCTTTGGAGGTCAACAAGTTGAACAACCTGCTCTGAAAAAGCCATCAATGCCTTTTGAGAGAAAAGAGAAGAAATCCAAGAAGGGATATGTGGATCCTAACATCAGAAGGGTTGAAAAATATTTTGAATGGAAGTTTGGATTCTTTAAAAGGCAAAAATCAACAAGAGAGCCTATGTCTGGATTTGAAGAATAGGCATTTGACAAGTTGGGAGTAGAGAGTTTACTTGGATTGATTGATACTTCTGAGCTAGGTGTAAGGCTGCTGGCAATCATTGAAGATGAGAAACAGAAAGGAAGTATCATGTTCAGAGATCCCAAATATACACCTGACAGTGATGATTCATCGTCTTCATCTGATTCTGATGATGATCATCTCATGCATTCAGGAGAATCCAGTGGTACTGCAATGCAAAGACCAAATGAAGAGACAAGACAGGGGTCTACTGAGCAAATAACATAATAGTCTACTGAAGGTGGCAAGTCTGCTGGGGGTCAGCAAACTAATAATTTGAATGAGGAGCTAGATGTTGCTTACAATGAAGATTTGAAGACACGGCTTGCTGTAGCAACATCACTTGAAGATGCTATGATGACCGTTATTTCCAATGTTGTTATGGTTGAACAATCTAAGGATAGCTCAAAGATTCAATTCGATGATCGTGACAGTCACGGACACAAATGTAGTTTTAGCACAAGCCTCAAAATTCTTGAAGAGATAGATGCAATTGGTGGTGTGCTAGAAGAAGAAAACATGAATGTCTTTATGGACACTCTTGTTGAGATGGGGTTCGATCTGTTTGAAGTGCAGACAAAGAATCAACAAAGGTTGGACTTGATATTGGGATTGGAGGAATCCCTCATGCGTTGTGTAGAACAGTTTCTTTGAAGAGAAAGGTTCTTCAAGGCAAGATGATCGCAGACCGCTATTGATGATGAAAGCAATTTGCTAGACTATGATTTTAGTGATGAGGAGTTTCAAATGCCTGAAGAAGAAGCTGAAGCAGAGCCCTAACAAGCACATGTACCTATATTTGAAGAAGTACTTATTTTGGAAGTTGTACAAGAGCCTCAACCTGAGCAAGAACTTGTACTTGAAGAGATTTTTGGAGATGTTGTTGAAGAAGGTCCTGAACCCCACGAATGGGACAGGACAAGAGCAATTGTTGTGAGGCAACCCAGGACTGAAGATAATGATGAACAGCCTGCTGGAGGATTTACTGGAGGTATGGCTGGGATGAGTGATATTCCAGCGCATATTTTGGATGATTTGAGAGCTGTAAGAGATTATATAACTCAACTGAGGACTCAACTGAATAGAAGTGAGAGGAGATTTGAAGATTTGGTGAACTTAGTGGAAAACAGAGGGAGAACCACTGAGACAGCTGTATCAAACAACACTTCTCTTCAATTTTCAACTAATGACCTGCTGAGAGAGGTTTCTCGTGTCGAGAATGAGGTTATAAACAGAGATAAGAATAGGGCAGAGCAGATTACCTCATTACACAAGAAAGTTGACAAACTTGCTGAGGCACCTAAACCTATTGAGGTACCTCACCCTGCTGCTATTTATCCTAAAATGACTGAAAGGATCAATCTGCTGAAACACTATGGAAGGCCGAATCACTACAGTTGACACAAGGACTGAAATTATGGAAGGTCAACTGGAAAATTTGGTAATCACACAGGAAAGTGTTCATGGCCTACTGAACCGGTTTATTGATGATGTCAATAAGAGGGAATAAGGTCTTACAGCAGAAGCAAATGAGGTAGCAAGGATATTCAGCAAAAAGAAATGGGAGGCTGACATCAATGAGTTTAGAAAGCCAGCACCTAGCAGGATACAGCTGACTGATGACCTACTGAAAGAGTACAAGAAGCTGTACTAATCAAATAAGAGACCCTACCATGACATGGGATTTCAGGAAGGACTGAATTCCTTTCTGGGACTTAAATTTTGGGAAGTAAGGGTCAAACCCATGAGAGCTACTAGTAGAGGTGGAAGAGGTGGAAGAGGTCAAAGGATGGTTTGTTGGACGACAAAGTGGATTCACCGGGATATCGAGCGAACGATAAATAAGGCACGCCGGCGCAACGCGGCAAGCAAAGCGGAGGCCGAATGGCCTTGTACAAGGAATGAAAAATCACACGCTAAGTACTGCGGAGTGCGAAAAAGTACGAAAAAATGTTTGTAATTCTCTTTGAAATCTCGATGTGATATCGACCCGAAACGATAAATAAGGCACGCCGGCTTAACGGCAAGCAAAATGGAGGCGAAATGGCCTTGTACTAGAATCAAAAATCACACCGTTAAGTACTCTATGGGAACAAAAAAGAGTACGAAAAAAACGTTTGTAATTCTCTTTGAAGTACGGTGTGATATCGACGAAACGATAAATAAGGCACGCCCGGCGCAAACAAAGAAGCAAAACGGAGGCGAGAATGGCCTTGTACAAGAATCAAAATCACACGGTTAAGTACTCATGGGTGCGAAAAAAGTACGAAAAAAATATTTGTAATTCTCTTTGCGATCGATGTGATATCGACTTAAGCGATAAATAAGGCACGCCGGCTCAAACGGCATTCCTACATGGGAGAAGGCTTCAATATTCATACTATAAGGTTGACTCTACTAGAAGCCTGGAAATGGTGGAAACAGATACATACCTGGATTGACTTTTCCACTTTGGAAAATCAATGGATGCTAGATATAGTCGTGAAATCGTGGAGTATCAAGAGAAGCAAGAACAAGACGAAAACAGAAACTAGATCAGCACACTTACTTATACATTTATCTTTTGCTGATCCTAGTTTGTAATACCTTTGAACAAATATGATTTTAATGAGATATGACTGAATTTTGTTCTGTTTTTGTCTTTATCTTTTTGCTTTGTTGTAAGGAGGGTATTTGCATCATCACTAAAAAGGGGGATATTGTTTGACATATTTTAAGTTTTAATGATGAGTGCCAGACTAGCTGTTATAGAGCAAAGGCAAAAAGATGTCTAGATTTAATGTATAGGTTTACTAGAGTTCCATCTTTGTATAGGTTTGATCAAACAAACATGTAAAGAGGTCAGTTGACCTTATCAGCAGACCTGTCTAGATCAGTAGGGTGTCTAGGTCAGTAAACTAACTAGGAACCTACTGATGGCTAAAGGCTGAGGGTTCAAACTCAGTTATTGAAGGTTAAGAGATCAAACTTAGTATTTAAAGTCAATGATATGCAATCAGAATTTAGGGAAGTCTGTGATGACCTAAACTGAGTACATATACCTTGTGTACAAAGTCTAAGTTTCATATGTTAAGTGGTGATTGGAACTTAGTTATAATCAATATGGTGTACTCTAACTTCATAATAAAAAGTTAGATGAGAAGCAGTTAGCTGAAGTGTTATTAAAACACAGCAGACTAAAATTAGCTCATAGATATATACATCAATGATGATATACCCTGGTGTCTCATTGAATGGAAATCTCGATTTAATGAAAGTTTACATTGAAAGATTAAATGGATTAGGATGGATTACAAGCCTTGATTTTGTCAACAAATCAATGGTCAAGATAAAAGGAACGTTGGAAAGATTCAAAAGATTATCCAATTGTTATAAGTCAAAGGGTGGACAGTCTGGAAACTGACAAAAAGCTGACTGACAATGTCAGTACTATGAACAGTGACAAAAAGCAAGTCAAGATGGAGACAAGTCTGAAACGGCTACATTTGAATTTCAAACACAAGTCACAAGTTTCACACCTATAAATAGGGGACTCCTGACTCAGTTTGAAGATGATGAACAACATAATAATCCATACAAGCTATCAAGTTTCTTATCAAGAAAAATACCTTGCTGACATATACTGAGTTTAAATTTGCTGATCAAGATTTATCTTCAAGTGTAACATGCTATCAAGTTACATCAAGTATCCACACTTGAAGACTTCAAGCTGCTAATCATTTCATCATGATCAAGTTGCTGAAAGCTGAATCAATTACTTGATTCAACCCTTCTTTTACAAGAAGTTTGCTGAAGACAAAGAAGCATCCTTTGGGTGTCAAGAATTGTTGTTTGTGGTGGAGCTGGTGAAGAGGCAATTCTACCCTTCAAGGACCAGTGGAATACATTGGAGCAGCAATCCTACCTATTTCAAGTGTTCAGTCTGTGAAGCCATAGTCATTGGTGAAGGGCAAACAGTTAAGGGATTTTTGTAACAGCAATCTCAAGAATCTCTAGTGAATTACCTCTAACATCACAGGAAAAGAGTGGACTGACAGGATTACACCACCTGGAACCACTATAAATCTTGCCTACTTTACTTTACTGCATTTGCTTTCTGCATATTACTTTATCAGCATTTAGATCACATCAACCTACTGAAACTAACAACTGAATCACACATATACACTACTGAGTATTCAATACTTGGTATCATTATTTTATCAACAAGTAATAAGGCTTAATTTAAATATAATCCGCTACAACAAATTTAGTAACTTTAATAGTCAGCAGACTACTGACCTTGCTGAGTTTGTCAACTCCAAAAAGTTTTAAGAGTTAAGTTTATTCACCCCCCCCTCCTCCCCTCTCCCCTCTAAACTTAACCAAAGCCTTTTCAAATGACCAACAACCATAACATAGCACAACATGCATATATATATATACACAAGGCATACCCAAAAACACAGAGCATTTATTGCACCGGAAAGAGGGAGAACGAAAGGAGCTACCTGATAATTTTTTGCAGAGAGATAATACCCAATAGATGTATTAATAAAGAAAAACGGTAAGCTAGAAAGTTTATTGAGGGAAAATCGTGTAGCTTCATAGGGAATGATGAGATTTTCAGTAGGCACAGAAGACTTACGAACCGCAGCATCCATTGAATCTAAGGCAAACTTCACCTGCCATGGTACGAAAGTGCATATCAAGGGTCATTCTGTTGCTTTCCCTCTGTGAAAAAATCGCCATCAGCACTAGTGTGTAGAAAATTTGGAGTAAACATGGTGTGCAGTAGCCACAGTACGGCAAAGCAGGGGACGGTACGAAAAACCGAATGAAACGGTTTCTTTTTTTTTAATTTCTTGGATGATTGGAATGGGATAATGAAGATTGGAAACGGTTTTTCAACTATGGGCTTTTTCCTCTACAACAGGCCAGGCCGAAATAAAGAAGCTTGGGCTCCCAAATCCAATTATTTAGCATTCTAAAGCAGCGGACGAAATGAAAAAATTATCAGGTCCTTGCATTTGATTTAGCCACATGGAAGGAGGGGTTTAAACCCTTCCTTTCTCTAAGATAGGTAGATTCCCATTTGAATTAAAGAAGAAATTGCTCATTGTCATGCTTTCTCTTTAGGCATGAGTACCAATTCTTCATGTGCCAAAACTTTGTAACTTAATATTTTATTTTATTTTTGGAGAACTAATTCAATAGCTAAAAGGTTATAATACTACCCTAAAAAAATTTATAAAAAAAAGTTATACAACCATTGGTATCCATAATTTGAGGTCCACCCAGGCCCAAGCAGGGAAGCCGAGGCCCATTGTGAGCTTAAATACCAGTTGTCCAACAACGAAAAAATTGGATTTATCCCTTCTATATTAATAAGAAGAGGATTTTTGTCAATTGGTGACACTTGTTTTTTTTCCATTGGTTGTTTTTTTTTTACTGTTCATGGCTTAGCCCAAAATATTTATTTTTCTTCCCATTACTGTTTATGGCCCAGTCCAGAAATAAAAAAATAAAAATAAAAATTTTGAGAAGAAATGTTTGAGTTAAATTGTTTCATTTTGGAGGACTCAATTGTATCACCTTTTAATATGCGAATATATGTAGCAAAGGTATGACTATTTTCAAAATATAAGGCATTGACTTGTTGCCGACACGATCTTTGTATCATACCAAAAAAATTGTTATCGACGCGTTCTACACTTAAATCTTATAAATTTCTTAAAATAAATTCATTTCATAAAAAAAAATATCGCTTGTTTATACTGCGATTTATATGACTTATTTCAAGATATAAAGCCACTTATACGTCAGATACACGATCTTTATATCATGCCTAAAAATATTTGGTTTAATGATTACATGAAATATTAAAATTCTTGAAATGAATTTTTTTTCGTAAAAAAACATATCGTTTATATAAAATATTAAATATCCTGAAAAAAAAAATTATTTCGGCCACAAATATTGTTAAACTGGCTATAGTGTATTGTTAATTTAATTTCTATGGAAATTCGAATTGTGTAGTTACCATGGCCGTTAAAATTAGCCTAGATCCGAAAATACAAAAAAATGGTTCGGTAGTGTCGAAAGGTGTCGATTTTGTGTCGTGGAGTGTTGACGGTGTGTTAGATTTTAATTAAAATTTTAATTAATATTCATTTCATCAACCGACACTCGCTGGATATGGCGTCGGGTGTATCGGCGTGTCGTGCCGTGTTTTTGGTAAAACACGTGCTGTTGCAAATAATGTCGAAGATAGCTTCATTTTTTCGATTAAAATAGATTTAAGTATTAATTGAAAAAAAATTGTTCAGTAGTGTCGAAAAGTATCCATACGATGTCGTGAGGTGTCGAAGATGTGTCAGATATTCATTTCATCAACCGACACGTGCCGGACATGCCATCGTAATGTATCAAAGCGTATCATGTCGTGTTGGTTGTCGGACACGTATCGTATACCTTTTTATAGTTTACTCGGGTTTATTATTTCAGTCCTCTATGATTATTACATTTGTTGATTCACTTTTAATTTTTGCATTTCGGTGATTATAAAAATAAACCGGAGCACTAATAGTGCAGAGCACGTATGCTTTCTTCCTAATTGACTCAATAAGAACCCTTTATTCACACATCTACAAATTTACTGTTGCATCACATTATTTTTACACTACGTTGTTAATCTTTTGAAAGTAAATTATTTAGTTAATAATAATTGACTTTTCGAAGTTCGATTATGAATGTCCAACATTTGAAAATTGATTCTAGCTCATATAGTTGATCTTCTAAAATTTGATTCAATATGATATTATTGTTATATAGTGCCATAGTAAGTTCTGTGTGATTATTATACAATTAAAAGTACCTTCATATATCCTAGAGGTTTTTACCATTGAAACAAGTCCACAACATGATAGTATTGCTTGCTAGACAAGAATAAGGAAAGGGGAACACTAAACAGCACCATTAATCAGAGTTATGAATAATAATAACAACAATAAACCGTTAAAACTTTACATGGAAGGTTAGTATTTATCCCCTGAACAACAACTACTACTACTACTACTAAACACGACGAAGAAGAAGAAAACACTACAATACGCCTAAAAACCGCCATAGCTATATGTGCATTTGGAAAAACACACAAAAGTCTGTCCCCGAGTGCAAAACCGTTACCAACAAGAAGCCCTCCCTCCCGTCCGTATATATGATGGCTTGATCTTCATCACCTACTACTTGAGATGACTCCTCAATTCTTCAGATCATCGATCAACACTTCACAATTGCAAACCGGACATGTCTGAGAGATCCGAAAGCACAGTAAGTTAATACAAGCGTGATGCCATACGGAAATTATCGTACAATAAAATGGACGAATGACATTTGTGTAAAAAAGAATAACACGTTTCGTCTTTTTGAACAAAATGGCACCCACCTTATGGTCTCTATTGCACACCGGACCAATGGATGAATGGCATTTGTGTAAAAACAATAACATGTTTCGTCTTTTTGTACAAATGGCACCCACCTGATGGTCCGGTCCGGTGTGCAGTGCAATAGATAGACCTTCTACACCCAAAAAATTCTCCATGTTTATATACAAGAATTAATACAGTTATAATACAATATATTTTACTCGCCTTGTTAATGCTCAGCCATTTGGATCCACAATGAGCATGGTACACATGTTTGCACGGTAAGTTTATCTGCCGGTCACCTCTTTTGTATCGTGTCTGACATATTACGCATCTAATACAAAAAACAGTACAAAATGGGATGAAAGATAAAGAATGGTAAGAAACGTGTAGATTTACAAACGGATGGTTGTGTAAAAGTTATGCTCTGGTTAGAATATATATATATATATATATATATATATATATATATATATATATATATATATATATATATATATATATATATATATACACACAGTAAAAAGAAGAACCGAAGTGAAAGTAAAGATTTGAGAGACTGAAACCATCATATGGTAATAATATTATATAGTACCTCTCAGAAGATCTTTTCATGGAGAAAATTCCACCGGACTTGAACTTTGATATAGGAAGCAAATCAATAGCCTCCTGGGAAAGGCCTCGACTTTCAGTTCCAACCGTCTCCCCTAAATCAAGTAATTCCTACAAATATTAAACAGAAGCACAATTTCGATGAACCGATAAGTTTCACACCATGAAGTTAATTACATAATTATCCAGCATATGCAAGTTAGCACTTTATCACTTTTATGCTTATCATGAAAAAACTCAGTCTTAATGATGCAATAAATTTAACAATTTTGCGACAACCATAATCACTGTATACCACAGAAAACAAGTCTCTGTACTTAAAGACAGTGACATTAATATAATGCATGAACAAAATTGAAATGTCTTAAAAAGAATCCAAATTCCAGAAGTTGACAAAGTCGATTTTCTGCTAATCTGAGATTTCTCCAATTCTCCACTCCTCCGAATTTGGACAGAGAAATGTTTTCAACATGATCAAGGACACACGTAACCAAGAAAACGTGCTACTCTAAAGAAAATAAAGGTATACCTCATAAGTCATATTATCAGGGTCAATGTCATCTTCCCAAGCAACCTGCAACCAAGTATGGACAATAAACGTCTTACAAATACAAAATACTTCTCCAAAGAGTACGCATATACAACATGGCGGATGAAATTAGGCCGAAAATGTTGGACCACAGACATACTTAAACTGAATGAAACTAGCCCTCTCTACTTGATCCTGATACATATACCATATGCACAAAAATTATACTATACTATTTCCATCTCCATAAACTCCGTCTTGCTACCACGGTTAGTGGTTAGAACAGGGAAAAAGAAAAAGCACCATTCATACAAAAAACGAAGGACAAACTACAGTTTCCATTGCACACCTGAGACTCAGCATCCTCTTGTGGACTGATTGTACCTGTCGGTGTCGACACTGTTTGACCACGTAAACATCAATCATATTAGACCGCAAAACAACGTAAAGGGATAAAAGAAATGCAAAAATATTGTATTAAACTGATTTTGCTCTTTCAAATGGCATATGGCAAAGATAAACTCACTCTCTTCTGGGATAGGCTGCATATTGGCAGCTGTATTTTCTTCATAAGGCATTGCCACTGTCGGCGTTTCCTCGATATTCATACTTGAAGGATACTGCCAAGCTCTTCTATTGAAATCCATCCTGGATAGATCGTCGTTTATCTCATACGGATGATAATGAGAAGTAGTCTCAGGCATAGGTACTCCAATTCTGTAGGAATTCATGTTCATTGGCCAAAAGGCAGAATCCTAAATGAAAGCAAAAAGATGAAATCCTTCAAACTAAATAGCGAAAATTATCCTCCAGAATATAGCAATATGATCAAGCAAGATATTTGGGATTAAAACAATTTAACAAAAGTATTATGCAAGTAAACTTCAGACAGGGACAAGGAACTGAAAATATACCTGATGATGCATTGGGGGAGGATGAGGATAATGGACAGGTATATGATGAGGAAGACCTCCGAAAAAGTCGACATAATTCTCTGCATCATTGTAAGAAAACCCTGTGTTGGTATAGTGCATTTGCATTTGTTGATTTCCATTCATTTCTATGGACCAAAACAACCTCCAGAATTTTCAAGACAGCTGCAACAAAAGCAGAATACGTAAATCAATAAAGCCCGTTTCATTTTGAAACCTTTGAAGATTAACAAAATTAGGCTCAAATCCAAACAAAACATAAGCTAAAGTTGGAAGATTTTCTAATTTAAAGAAGTTGTTTAAACAAAATTAAACTTTTATATCTCCCCCCCAATGAATGTATCATGAAAGCTGCTAAGTAAATTACCTGCAGATGCAACAATTAAACTAAAAGTAAATCAAAACAACAAAAAAAAATCTGTAACCCTCCAGAATACTAAGAAAATTGAGCTGACAAACATGAAAAATCAGAATGGACAAGGAGAAGCCCAAAAAATCATATCTTTTTGTTCCCAATATGAAGGAACGATGATAAAGCAATACAAATGAAACCTACTTGGTGCAACTGAGAAATAAGACAAAAATCGATTAATTCTGATAACAGCTTACATTGAAATTAGGGATGGAAATGAGATAGAAAAAACAGAGTAGGGAAGAGGACAAAAGCACTAATCAACACATAGTAGCAAACAACAAAACCAGTAAATCTCCTTAGTGTCACAGAATTAAGATGCCAAACTAATGCCTTTAAATATGAAAATAAGAAAATAGGAAAAAATGACAGAGGAAAGCAGAGGTGTATCAGAGACTGTACTGAGAAGAAGAAAAAGCACTTTCTTCCACTAAGAATTCACCACGAAGTCTACACACCCAGAAACTGGCTGCAGACGCAATATTTAACAGAAGTAACAAAAACCACACAATCTTCTTTGAGATATCAAAGAATTAGTTCAAGATTTGATGCATTTTGGCATCCCAAAAGTAATAAAACTAGGAGGGAAAAGCAAAACTAAAACCAGCCCACGAGAAAATCATGAAAACCCCCCAAAAACACTGATAGATTTTCAGAATTAAAAATAACCCCAAAAAAGTGAAACAGAACACACATGGAAAACGAAGAAGGTAAAATGCAGCAGTTTTCTACCACTCTCAATGCACGACGATAATTACTCCCAACATTTTAGTAAACAATAAAGAAACAAAACCCACAAAATGTATTCCAAAAACAAAGCTCTAATAATAATGCATTTCGAAATCTAATAGCCCAAAATCAGTCAAAATCAAGAGCAAAAATTACCCAAACAAACGTTGAATGGAACGACAGAAATGTTGAAAAGGAACAACGGAGGAGATGAACTGACAAATTTTTGTAGATAAAGAAAGACCAAAAAGTAAAATGGGGTTGGGAAATGCAGAAGGGTCAATGGAAACTTTTTTTTTTTTTTTTTTTTTTGAATAATAACAAGAAACAAAGGGTGTGGGGAAGGGGGGTGGGGCATAAAGGTAGAAACCGTCGTCGTCACATAGTGGGCAGCATAAGGTAGGGTGAGGGGTTGTACATAGGGGGGGTTGGTTTACAACCTAGTGGGCTTGTCTGGTACTAGTTAATTTCCCATTTTACATTACTTATCCTGTCATAGTTGTTTTTCTGACGTCTCGTCTCCCTACAAATATAAACATACAGAGAGAAGTATGTATGTGTCGGAATGTGGGAGGGGAGAAGAATGTGGGTCAGCCGCTTTTTATCCGGACTTGAGACACACGCCACCTTCTTATTTTACCCCTTCTGTTTACAGCTCTCTTTTCATACTATACACACAGAATTAGAAGGCACGCCGATCAATTCTTTACATGCTTTAGTCCATACGGTCCCAAGAAAAAGAAAAACGCTTATACTCTACTGGCGCTACACTTTTAATTTCGACACTACGTTAACATGACACATTTTAAATTACTTTTAACACCATAAGAATACTTTTAATATTTTTTTACAGCATCCACCATAAAAATAATAACACAAGCACTTATTATACCACAATTTTTAAAAATACAATTGACTCCTCTAAAATTAAACAATGTAACTCAAAACCTTCTTTTCACCTAAAAAGATCCACAATCTCCTCCTCCTTCTCCTCACCTTCTACCCCTAATTATCTTCCACATCCTCCTTCTCAAAATTGCCGCCGCCGCTTTCATCTCATCAAACCACCTAACCCTGCTCCTATTGCACTCTAGCCACATACCAAGCCGCCATCGTCCTTTTCCCCCACCCCCTCTCTCCGCTGCTGGAATTCCCTCCACCCTCAACCCCGCAGCTGAATTAATCCCCTTCTCCATCGTCATCCTTCCCCCATTGTTTAAAACCAGGGGCGGAACCACCCTATAGCTAGGGTGGTCTCAAGCCTCCCCAAATGTTGTCAAGCCCCCCTCCATATGGTCTCAAGCCCCACCCCCACCCCCCCCCCAAATTTTTATTATTGTATTAGTAGTAGTGTTAATATTAGTATGTTCTGTGTCCTTTTTTTTTAACAAAAGACCTTATATCCTAGTGGTTTAAGAACAAACCATTTTCAGTCTCCATAATTCTAGGTTGTAAATTCAAATCTCACTACAAACATTTTTTATTTTTTTCCCGTATTTTTTTTAGCTTTATAGTTTATATACCAAGACCATCCCGAAAATTTTTTCTGGTTCCGCCACTGTTTAAAACCCCACCCCTAAACCCGCTAGTAACTCAGCTCTCGTCGTCGTCATCCCTCTCGCATCGATTTTATTTGTTTTTTTGTTTTTTTTTATGCTGCTACAGATTCACAAAAAGATGTGTTGGTTTAATGGATTAAGGGTGGAGATGTAGTGTTTAGAATATGATGGGTTTGGTGGAGATGGTGGTTGCAGCGGTGAGACAGACCAGAACTTGTAAGGGTGGGGGTGCATGACCAGATCAGTATGTCTTTGTTAAATGGGAGAAACTTCCTGCGTGGAGTGGGGAGAAAAAAAATCTTTTACTAGTAAAATAAGGAAAATATCTTTGATTGATCTCATTAATAACTAATATCTTATATTAAATATTTTCAAGATATATATTGTCAATATCTAATATTGAACATATCTTTAATGTATTACCAAAAATCAATTTACACATTTGTGCAAATCTATACTCATTAATATCAAATATTAATATATGATAATACTATTAAGTAATTTGCACAATCCAAGTGTATCTTATACACTTCAAACTTGCGCCCCGTATTGCCATATATTGGCTTCCGGAATATTCTTAATTAATTAATATAATATTATGATTAATTAATTTATAAAATACACGTGTATCATATATACATATATATTTTGACATACATATATAATATATGTATATTTAATTAATCAACATAATTAATATCTTGTATTATACTTATTCATAATAGATAAACAATACTATATTAATTTATCACTACACTTTAGAGTCGAGATAAAACTTTTCTTATTTGGTTAACACTATAACCGCATTTTAATCCGGTTAGATGTTCTTATCTGTGTGACTCGGTAGGCTTCCGAATATGTTGGCCGTAGGCACAAAGTGCATTTACTAAAATACCCCTCATACCTAACAATCATGGATAGCATCTAGCAACACGTCCATGACCCTCAATCATCGGAAGAGTCAAATGTAATGATCACTACATTTCATGTGAAACAGTTACCATGTAAATATAATCATATCGTTGTTACAACATCCATACGGTTGTACGTCGAGTGTCAAACATCAACGACCGTATCTTATAATCTGGATATCATAATCCCTCGAAGTAACTCATTCACTCCCACTTTGTAAAGATTCATGAGAGCTAAACATTCCTTATAAGATGGACCTTTCGGATATTTACTCTTATACATAGGACACGCGATTTCTGGACGAGCAATATGAATCCTACGCATGCTTCGGTATCACACCCAATCACTACCGCATGATCGCCCCATAGCTTGGGGAAACCTCAGTAGTGTCAAAGTATGCCAATCCACACCGTGATGTCATGAAGACTCCGGTCTCAAGATAATTACACAACCGCCACATAGTGCGACACTTAATAAAGTAAGTGGGTCAGTCTAACGTACGCATTCTCTAATACACGTCCACGTACAGTCCAAGTATCTATACACTTCGATAAACAAGATCTATCCATATCTTCATAAGATTGAAGACATCCAATACGTGCTAGTCTAATCGTACTATTAATGTCCCATTTAACAGGACATACGACTAGAGACATTTAAGCATCAAATCTTTTAAAGTGAGTTGAGATCTAATCAACCATAATCATTATTATGATTTTTCTTTCATAGTATGATACTAGGGACGTTATCATATATATAAAATCACAAATTGATTCATATAAATAAACAGAATATATGAATACAGAAAAGTTATTTAATATATGTACAAACATAAAGAAATATTAACAATAATCCGACCTGGTCGGATCCGGTCCAACCCGATTGGGTTTAGGACAACAAAAATGACGAACCCATAAAAATTTCTCAACGTCGAAACAAATTTGAAAATCGAGTAGACATTTATGGTTTTTTTACATTTATACCAATAAAATTATATCATTTTTTGAATCTTAGTGAGGGACTGACCCACTGTACTACACTTGGGTCCGCCCCTGGTCCCAAAGGCATAGCATAGTAGTCAAAAAGTTTGTGTTGTAGTTACAGTTTAGCATAGCTGGAGAATGGGGTTCGAATCATGTATAGAGTTGTCCATGTCAATGTTGAAATAGTGTCCTAAACCCAATCGCGTGGGACCGGATCCGACCGGGTCGGGTCGGTTAATTTTAGTTCATGTAATAACTTTATTATGATTAATAAAATCACTTTTGTTATTATGTATATTTTGTTTATCTTCATATTATTGAATATGTATATATAGTAACGTCCTTAGTATTATACTGTGATTGAGAAACCATGATAGTGATTATGGTTGATGAGATCTCTATTCACTATAATTAGTTTGATACTTAAATGTCTCTAGTCGTATGTACTATCAAACAGGACATTGATGGTACGATTAGACTAGCACGTATTGGATGTCTTCTATATCATTGAAAATAGTGATAGATCTCGTTTATCTAAGTGTAGAGACACTTGGACTGTACGTGGAAGTGTATTAGAGAATGCGTACGTTAGATTGACCCACTTACATTAAGTGTCGCGGTATGTGGCAGTTGTGTAATTATCCTAAGACCGGAGTCTTCATGGCATCACGGTGTAGATTGTCATGCTTTGACACTATTGAGCTTTCCCCTAGCCATGGGGCGATCATGCGGTAGTGATTGGGTGTGATACTAAAGCATGCATAGGATTCATGTTGCTCGTCCGGAAATCGTGTATCCTATGTTTATGAGTGAATATCCGAAATGGCCTTCTTATAAGGGATGTCTAGCTCTCGTAAATCTTTACAAAGTGGGAGTAAATGAGTTATTCCGAGAGAGCATGATATCAGATTATAAGATACAATCGTAGATGTACTGACACTCGAGATACGATCATATGGATATTATTACAGCGATATGATTCTATTTACACGGTAACTGTTTCACATGAAAGGTAGTAGTCATTGCTTTTGACTCTTCCGATGATTGGGGGTCACAGTGTGTTGCTAGACGCTATTCCGTGATCGTTAGGTATGAAGGGCGTTTTTGTAATTTGCACTTTATGTCTACGGCCAACATATTCGGAAGCCTATTGGGTCACACACATAAGAACATGTAGCGGATTAAAATGCGATTCATGATGATAACCAAATAAGAAAAGTTTATCTCGACTATAAAGTGTTATAATGAATAAATTGATATGACGGTATATATTTATTATGAATAAATTAAAATACAAGATATTAATTATATTGATTAATTAAAGAATATTCCGGATGCCAAATTGATGGTATTTGGGGCGCCACTTTTGGGTGTATAAGATACACTTGGATTGTGCAATTTAATTAATAAGATTACCATAAATTAATATTGGATATTAATTGCTTTTGGAAAAATAGAATTATGGTAATAAGATAAAGATATTCAATATAGTATATTGGCAATATCTTTGATTTATTTAATATAAGATATTAAAATAAAATAGATAAATCAATCATAGTGATTTTCTTTATTTTATTAGGAAAATGTTTTTCTTTCTTATCAATCTAATGGAAGCTTCTTCTCTTAATCAGCCAGGAGGCAATAGGGGTGCACACTCTCTTATATAAGAGAGGGGTTGGTTAAATTTTTTTGTGACATCATAATTCTAAGAGCTAATAGTTCTTGAGAAAAGTAGAGAGCTTCTTCTAGAGAGTTTTAGAGAGAGAAAAAGACCGGTCTAACTACCGGATTTTTCTTGTAGCAATCCAAGGAGGATTCCGGCAAGGAGTTCGTGTGGATATGGACATGTGGACGGCTCGCACACACTACTACTCTCTGTTGACGGTCAAAGCGTCGATTTATTAGATCAACCAAGGTAATCACCGTCAACTATTTAATGTGTTTATTGTATTAAACGAAGTCGATCTTTGGATCGGAAATCAATTTTTTTTAAATTCCGCTGCGTAGACTAGTTGATTTCCTAACAGTCGACAATAAAAGTTTAAAGACATTTTGTGTATGCTGAATCGTTGAGAAACATTTCTCGATTTATATCATATACTCATTAAAATTTATCTCAGCAATCATTTTTTCATCTACACAAATTTCAAAATAAGATTTCAAATTTTTAATCATTGTTTCACTTTATTTAATCTCACTTTCTCTCTTCAGAATCGATTCAAGTCCACAATGATTTTACCTGCTGCATCATATTGAATCGAATTTCCAAATGTAGAATGTAAAAATCGATTTTAAAAAAGATCATTTTTTTAGGAAATCTATTTGGTGCGATGCATGATAATTGTGGTGTACCGGTAAGTTTGGATGTTCTGCAAGATTCTAAAAATTTATCGAGTAAGTTATTCTATTGGGCAAAAATATCGGTTCTAGCACAAAGGTGCATCGGTCTAGTGGTGAGCTAAACTATAACTTGACGTGAAGACCAATGTCCTAACCCCGTTAGGGGAAAAGAAAATACCGGTTCTCATTAAATTAATTTTAAGAAAAATGACTTATAATCTTTTCTTTAAACAAATTGCCCTACATGTATACTATATTGGTTATATTGATAATAAATACTCAGTTTTTAATCACTTTTGATCATATCAATGTGTAGCTCTGTTTTTATGAGTTTATCGCAATTAACAACTAAAAATGGATTTTGAAATTCTCTTTTAATATCAACTTTGACCAGGTATACAATATCAATTTCCAAACCATGATTGCCAATGATTTTGAAATTATTTTTTACGTCGTTTGTTGTGTTGAACACTCACAAACAAAAGTTACATTATGGCCACATAAAAGGCATATCGTACACATAGTATCAGGGAAATAATGATTATGGGCCGATTTGATACAAAAAGTTAGAATAAGGGCCATTTTAATAAAAACTAAATTAGATAACATCACCAAGTTAAAGGGCTTGTTTCTTTCTCCATTCATCTTTTCCGCTGAATGCATCATTCTTCGGTAAAAATATGATATATGCAGGTGTGACGCCCACTTTCTGGCTATTGATTCATTATCCGAAAAATAACGTCTAACACGTATATAGTTAAAATTTAATTAAATTATATACATAGGTCTTACGTAATCAACATCATAGTTAAAGAGGAAAGACTCATGAAAGTGAAACTTAAACGTTATCTCAAACTAGGGAAAAGTAAATGTTGTTCCGTACAACAATATCCAACTGAAGTAAAGGAAATACGAACGTCTACTAAAGTTAATTCCAACCAAAAGTCCAAAAGCCAGCCTAAGCCAAGTACTAATGTCTCAACTCATCAACTCCTAAGGGTATAAAAGGACAAAGACGATAGATAAAAACTCCGAGCTCCATCATGATGAACTCATTCTTCACAATACACATCATCCTCAATACATGTGTCAATTTTTGGCGAGAAACAAACATACAAGTATACAACAATTAATATAAGGAGTGAGTACAAAAGCACTCAACAAAAGGTAGAAGCAGCGAACCTATAATAACAAGAACAACAATAACAACTACAAGCATTTTACTGACTTCCAAGTATGTATACTAGCTCACTCTCATATACCAGTCCAACTAGTAAAATTCAATCATCAAAAGGATGAAAGTCCAGGGACAAAATGCATGGTGAAGACTACACCACGACACATTCAGCGGCTCATGTGGCATGAGGCTCCCCGTCCCAAGTGAAATCAAAATCCACGAGTCTCCCCGGCCCCAACCCTGTGGCATTAAATCTCCCGATTGCGAAAAGAAAACGTGTCTCATCAAGGGCTAAAGTGAACTTAATATTTTAGAGTTCAAGTATGTTTTTGTGAGTTTACTCTAACCAGCTATTTTTGTTTCACATAAAGGCTTCATAGGGACCACTAACCTTGGACCATTCTACATTATACTACGCACCACACAGCACAAAGATGTTTACTCCTAAGTCCAACATCCCATGTAGTTAGGGTGTTTCTCCCTGTTGAGGATCTCCACATGGTGCTGTGCTTTATACACTAGATTTCAAACCCAAAACTATGTCACATAACACATAAGGCATATTTGATACCACTAACCAAATAAAAAACATCAACATAACACAAAATGACCCCAGGCATGTGCTTCACTGTCTCAGGCGCACGTCTGGGATTTCTTGAAGCATTCTACATGTTTCAGCATTGTCAGGTGCAAGCTTCAAGGGTAAAAGGCGCACGATTAGCCTCTCAAGGGCACGCCTGGACCATCAGACGCTCGCTTGTCAAACCAGAAACTATTATGGTCCAAAATTTAAGCTGCAGGCACACGCCTCCCAACCCTGGTGCACGTCACTGATCCTGAAAATCATCATGCCCATAATTTCGTGTCACAAGCGCATGCCTCTAGCCTCGGGCACATGTCTGAGTGCAAAATAGAAGAATTTTGCACTTTTTCTTGTAAGAATGCAGTCCCAAAACCAATCAAAACTACTCGATTCCATACCCAACATTATAATCATACCTGCAAAATTAAAGAGCATAATATACATATTTTTAGGCACAATTAACAAAGATAGGTATGGTTGAACACCCATTTATCTTAGATTTTGTAGAAAATTTTGAAAGCAAAAAACAAAACTTGAAATCAAGCAATCCTACGGCTGATCCATCGATTCCTACAATGAAACAACAAGATACAATTAATTCTACAACACCTATAACATGTAATTGCTACGAATTCCTCAAGAAAACATCTAGATTCTTAAAGGGCTAAATTAAATTGCCATATGGATTGACGATGCTGGATCTCGTCTATGAATAAATCTGGGTCGTATTTCTTGTAATGACAATAATCAAGATCCCAAAAAAACCTAGAAGATACTAAGAACAATGGGTGGATTTTGGGTGTTTTAGACTGAGCCTGGGTATTTTCCCAAGTTGCCTACGTATCCAATCTGTGCAATTGGAATCAAGTCTCTCATAGTTTCTTAGGGATCGTTTATATAGAGGGCAATTCACCTCTTTTTCTTGTCCAACAAGTATTATGATTTATCTCTTAACCCCTAAGGATTATGTCGAGTCAATCCCTTCGATTTTTGGATAATTAAGAACATATTTAAATGACATTTAATGATAGGATTAGAGTTGTATTATGAGAAGGATCTGTGGGATCTTTTCATAATTATCGTATATTTTACATGTGTGTAAATCAGATAAGAAAGGCTCTAGCCGACCTCTGCCGAGCCTTTCCAAACCGACTCAGCCCGTACTACGTAAACCCGAGCTCCCTAGCAACCTAGCCGACCTGCGGTGGTGAAAACGGATAAGACCTCCCACCTGGGGTTCAGGTCTGCCCTTCAGTTAAACTTGAGGCTCCTGTCCTTTACTACTTATTAATTCTCTGTCTTCATTTAATGGTTAGCCAATATAAAGATGACACGTGGCGAGACTTACTTCGACCCTTGTCATAATCCCCATAGATCTGGCCGAACTACTCGTTGTGAGGTCGGATCTGGTAGAGGTGTTGTTCGGCCACTGTTATCTAGACTTGTAGAATTTTTACAAAGGCATTCTCTGCCAAGTGGCAGAGTTACCGTTATGACGCTGTCATAACTACCCTGGGACTCGAGTCATTTTTGCCCACGTCGTTTGAAATGGGACGATTTCCGAGAACATGACATGCGGTTCATACCGCCGTCGAATCAGTTGTACCATGTACTTTAACTTAGTAGTGTCTCTCATATTTGACAATTCATCTGTACAAAGGTTCTTTGTCGGCCAAGAGGCCTTTGCAAAACTTGTTGCATCTTCTGCTAGCAAGGTGAAGTAGAAGAAGAAGATTGACGATCTGGAGAAGACGGCCTCTGACCATTGGCAGAAACTCAGGGACGTGACTAAGACCGAAGATCAAGGAATTGGAGCCCTCAAGGAGCAGCTTTATGGTCAAGAGACCAAGCTGAAGGCCCAAGATGCCAAATATAGTGCGAGCCTCCAAGATGCGGAGGGAAAGTACTCGGGGGAACGGACCGAGCTGGAGAACACCATTGGAAGGCTCCGAGATGAGAAGAATGCACTGGAAGCTACTGTTCCAGGCCAAATTGCTGAGGCGATCCGGGATTACAAGGCTTCGACCGAGCTTTCCCGGGCGACTAAGACTTTGCTAGCCCCCGTGCTGAATTATGCTTACACCTTAGGAGTTGAGGAGGCCAAGGCGCGGTTTACAGAACTTTCCATGGCAGTCTTTCCCATAAGACTCTGTACAGACCTGACTTAATGAGTTTGAGTTGTCAAACATTATTGAGTCCGACCTGCGCTTATCTTTTTGTCTATCCTGCAGACTTATGAAGTTTTGCTTATGCAAGCTTTCCGAGTCTGACCTGCAGAGCTCAGCTCATCTGAAGGAGTTCAAGGAAGGAATAGACATTGTGCAAGTATTCTTCCCGCCGCACTGCAGCTCCTCGTCCATTGCCTTCTTCGGCTGTTGTTTCTTTCCCATTGGTCCTACCGAGCTGCCCCAGGCTAGTGCAACATTGGAGAATCTTACTCCTGCTACAGAGCCTGGGAGTAACTCAGTACCTAAGGCTTCTTAGGTTTTTGAACTTGCATTTCGCTTTCGCAATTTTGCATTTGAAGAACCTCAAAAATTGTAATTTTTTCTCTTTTGAGTCCGACCTGCAGAGTTCGGAAAGTTGATATCTGTCCTTTAGACTGAATGAGTTTTGGCTTTTGTAGACTTGTTGAGTCCGACTTGTAGAGCTCAATTTTTTGTCTGTCCTACAGACTTATAAAGAGTTTGTCTTCCCAACTTCTTGAGTCCGACATGCAGAGCTCAACTCTTTTGGTCCGACCTGCGGAGCTCAACTTTTTGGAGTCCTTCCTACGACTTAAGAAAACTTTTTGAGTCCAACCTGCGGAGCTAAAGTTTTTGAGTCCGACTTGTGGAGCTCAAGTTTTGGAGTCTGTTTTGCAGACTTTGGAGAAAAGTTTCAAAACTGTGACATGTACAATGTATTTATAATATATACAATATTTTATTAAGTTCTCTTGCCTTAACCTTATTTTCAGCATTGACCTGAACTACTTTGATCCGTAGCGGGGTGTCCTGCCCCCTAGTATGCCATGCATTAACTAACAATGTTTGGATGACATACTTGGTTGTGTTGTGATTTGTTGTCCTTGAGTCTGACTTGTAGAGCTTTGACCAGCTCGGACTGTCTGTCCTGCAGACAGTCTGACTTGTGAGTTGACTTTGTGAATTTGCTAAATCTGACCCGCAGAGCTCAGTTTGTCTGACCTGCAGACTTAATGAAATTTGTCCTTAGCAAGCTTTATTCTGTATGTTTGTCCTGCAGACTTAATCAGGTACATTCACATTGAAAAAATCAAAATATAATCGAAATAATCTAAATTTGGCACTCAATGGGTGATTCTGACGTGTAGAGCTCAGTTCGATGTTTGTCGTGCAGATTTTGATATTTTTTGAGTCTGTCCGGCAGACTTAATTTTTTAGAGTCTCACCCGCAGACTTAATTTTTGAGACTGACTTGCATACATAATTATTTTTGAGTCTGTCCCGCAGACTTAATTTGAGTCTGACTTGCAGACTTTATTTTTTTGGAGTCTAACCTGCAGAATTAAATTTTTTGAGTCTGACTTGCAGACTTTATTTTTCGAGTCTGACCTACAGACTTAAATTTTTTGAGTCTGACGTGTGCAGACTTTATTTTTTGAGTCTGACATGCAGACTTAATTTTCTAAGTTTTACCTGTAGACTTAAATTTTTGTGAGTCTGATCTGTAGACTTAATTTTCTGAGTCTGACCTACAGATTTAATTTTTGTAGTCTGACCTACAGACTTAAATGTTTTGAGTCTGACTTGCAGACTTTATTTTTTTGAATCATCATGCAGACTTAATTTTTTGGAGTCTGTAATGCAGACTGAATTTTTTGAAGTATGTCATGTAGACTTAATTTTTTGAAGTCTGTCATGCAGACTTAATTCATTGGAGTCTGATTTGCAAACTTTATGTTTTGAGTCTGTCTTGCAGACTCAATTTTTTGCTGTTGCTGACTTATATTTTTTGCTGAGTCCGACTCGCGGAGCTCAGTTTGTGAGTCCTGCTGACTTACATATTTTTTTTCTTGCTGAGCCCGGCCTGTGGAGCTCAGTTTGTCATTCCTGCTGACGTATATATTTTTTTTTCTGAGTCCGACCTGCGGAGCTCAATTTTTCGATTTCGACTTATATTTTTTTGTCAGTGTCCGACTGCATGAGCTCGGTTTATCGATCCTATTGACTTATATTTTTTTTGAGTCCGACTGAGAAGCTCAATTTGTCGATCCTGCTGACTTATATATATATATATATATATATATATATATATATATATATATATATATATATATATATTTCTTGAGGCCGACCTACATAGCTCAATTTTCCAGTTCTGTTGACTTGACGAGTTTGTCTTTTGCAAACTTGAATAAAATCATCATGCATAACGGAGAAAACAAAAATATATTGAAATAACACAGCTAAAAAATTGAAATAACATATAAAAGTCTGGAACTTGTCATAGACGTATAACTTGCGGAGATTGTTGTCATGCCAACTCCGTGGAATTGTCCTGCCATTAGAATTAGCCTATGAGGGATCTCCTTGATCCTTCTCTTGGACTGCTGCCTGGATAATGGCCTATAGGATTGGTCCATCAACGACAGCTGGTTGTTCCACCGGCGCTTGTTGTGCCGGAGTTAAAGCGGGCTTTGCTCCTTGCTAAGGCTGGTTAGTGGCTGCGGGATCTGCTGCCATCCCTCATCCAGCGTTTTGACCACCATCATTAGCGGTTTCCCCTAGTGTTTTCTTGTTATTCTTTTTCGGTGGCATGATGATCATGAATAACTGTCAGTATGAGACCCTACTTATATTGCCAATTGACAATGCTGGATCTCGTCTATGAATAAATCCGGGCTGTATTTCTCTTAATGGCAATAATCAAGATCCCAAAAAAACCTTGAAGAGACTAAGAACAAGGGGTGGATTGATGGTGTTTTAGACAGAGCCTGGGTATTTTCCCAAGTTGCCTACGTATCTAATCTGTGTTATTGAAATCAAGTCTCTCGTAGTTCCTTAGGGATCGTTTATATAGAGGGCAATTCGCCTCTTTTTCTTGTCCAACAAGTATTAGGATTTATCTCTTAACCCCTAAGGATTATGTCAAGTCAATCCCTTTGATTTAGAGATAATTATGAACATATTTAAATGACATTTAATGATAGGATCAGAGTCCTATTACGAGAATGATCCTTGGGATCTTTTCATAATTATCGTATATTTTACATGTGTGTAAATCAGATAAGGAAGGCTCTGGCCGACCTGCGTCGAGTCGCTCCAGACCTACTCGGCCCGTACTATGTAGACCCGAGTTCCCTAGCAACCTGGTCGACCTAGGATGGTGCTGTTCGGAAGAAAGGATAAAACCTCCCACCTGGGGTTCAGGTCTGGCCTTCAGTTAAACTTGAGGCTCTTAGCCTTTACTACTTAATAATTCTATGTCTTCACTTAATAGTTAGCCAATACAAAGATGACACGTGGAGAGACTTACTTTGACCCTCATTATGGGTCATGATGTTTCTTATGTCAAAACGACCCCTTCGTCTTCCTGATCGCATTGACGTGAATTATTTAGATAAAAATCTGACGGATTAGCTCCGTAGATGAAGATTCTCTTTGCCCTCTCTTTTATCACTTTTCTCCGTAAAAGTCGACTGCTCTCTCTTAAATTCTTCAAAAAAAATGATCGTTTAATGGAATGGAGGGAGGGGAGGGGTGGGGATTAGTTACCATGATTGTCCTAATTAATAATTAGGGTAAAATATAAATTATGAATTATTAGAAACAACTACCAAATTTACCAATTTACCCTTGATTAAGAATAGGGATATTACAGCAAGATACCCAACACAGATGGTATGGGATGAGCCAATGATGGATCTATAAATGTTATAGAAAATTAGGTAAAAAGACACATTTAAAAAAAAAATTAAGTAATTTGATACTCAAATATTTTTTATGGAGAGAAAAACAATTTCTATAATTATTATAATCTAAAAGAACAAAAAAAAAACAAAAAAAAAAAAAAACAAATTCCTCCCGCTGTGTATGCTACCTGCATCAGTTTTTTTTTTCCTCATCCATTTTCAAACACTTATATTTTTTTATCTAGATCTTCAAACACGATTAAAATTTCACTGAATTTTTTTATACTCTTCGTTTTGATACTATTATGCCGGACGGAGATAACTTCAGATTCAAGAAATAGAAACAGATACAATCAAACGCAAATAATCAAAGGAGATAACAGAAAACAAGAAGCACACAGATTTAACGTGGAAAACCCCTCTCAAAGTGAGAGAGATAAAAACCCACGGGCAGAAAAGATATCTTTATTATTATGCACTGAGTTACAAATTTCACACACATAGACAATGCAACAACAACTGTATTTATAGGCACAAATCCCTAAACCCTAGCCGTTAGGAATCTTTGTCTGAAGCACTATAAATACCCCTACACGTGTCATCCATTTAATGACACTGTGTAGCTGTCACATAACAGAATTAATGATGTGGGACCTCATCAGTATTCCAAGACTCGGCGAGACTTCACCTGGCGACGAAAGCTTCGATGAGACTCCACCCTACCGACGCATTGCAATTGAATACACTTCTCAGTTGTCCATCACACAGTTGAGTCTTCAGATTGGTTCCAGCAGATGTAGAGTTTAAGTCACTTTACTGACAAATCTCCACCTTGACTTCAACTCTCACTAGAGTCAAATCAGATTGCATAACCAGATGTACTTGAACCAGATGCATTCGTCAATGCCATATGTACATGTACCAGACTATCTCCATAGCATCCACTCCACTGATCTGCCCTCAATAGAGTTTCCAGAAACAGATTACAAGCTTTGAATATTCAGTAAGTCCAGGCAAAGCTAAAACTTACTCTGCTGAACTGGTTTAGTGAACATATCAGTAGGTTTATCCTTGGTGATGATCTTCTTCACTACAACCCTCTTCTCATTCCACAAGAAATGATACCTGACATCAATATGCTTGGTTCTCTCATGATGAACCTGATCCTTGGCTAAACATATTTCACTTAGACTGTCACAATATATCTCAGCCTGATCCTGATGCAACCCCAAATCACTGACTAGCCCCTTCAACCAGATACCCTCCTTAGCTGCTTCAAGAAAGAGCCATGTATTCTGCTTCAGATGGTTTATAAGGCTCATCAGTAGCCTGAAGAGTAGCTTTCGGTGACCACAAAGATTTCCCAATGTAAACACATAACTAGTCATTGATTTTCTCTCACAACATCACCGCATAATCAAGATCACAAGAGCTTTGTGACCGCACTGATATCACCTCTATAAATGAGACCAACATCGCTTGTACCTCTCGTACCTGAATATTCTTTTAACAACTTTCCAAAGTGTTCCTTTCCGTGTTGAGCCATAAACTCTGCCGACAACACTGATTTGCTCGAGCGGATCGGGCCTAGTGCAAACCATGGCATACATCAGACTGCCAACTGGACTAGCATAGGGAAATTTTGACATGTATTCCTTCTCTTCAGCTGACTGTGAAGCATAAACAGACAAATGAACATTTGATGCCATATGAGTATCTATTGGTTTTGCAGTGGACATACCAAACTTGGCCAAAATCTTCTGCACATAACCCTACAGAGACAAGAACAATTTCTTCTGACTTCTATCTCTCCAGATCTCCATCCCCAAGATTTTATTGGCTGCACCCAAATCCTTCATTTCAAATTCAGCACTGAGAAGGTTCTTCAGATTTTGAATATCGACTTCCTTGCAAAGAAAGAATCAACATGTCATCCACATACAAGACAAGATAGATATGAGATCCATCTTTCAAATAGATCGTGGTATACACAATGATCATAAGGACTTCATTGTAACCTGCGTGAAGCATAAAACTCACAAACCTTTTATACCATCGCCTTGGAGCTTGCTTCAAACCATACAATGATTTCTTCAACTTGCAAACATAATTTTCCTTGCCAGGAACTTGAAAACCCTCAGGCTGTCTCACGTATATCTCCTTATCCACCTCACCATGTAAACGCAGCTTTCACATCTAATTGCTCAAGTTCCAGATCTGATTTGTGCCACCATTGCTAGTAACACCCTGATTGAAGTGTGTCCGACCACTGGTGAAAATATTTCATCAAAGTCAACCCCTTCCTTTTGACTGAACCCTCTTGCAACCAAACGTGCCTTATACCTGACCCCTTCTTTCCTTTTTCTTGAAAATCCATTTACAAGTCACAACTCCCTTGTCAGTAGGTTGTTTGACCAATTCCCAAGTCTGATTCTTCAACAGCGACTCCATTTCATCTCTCGTGGCTGCATGCCACTGAGATGCTTCTGTACATGTCACTGCTCCTTTGTAAGTAGTAGGTTCAGAAACTTCCACCTCTTCTGCAACTTGGAGTGCATATCCAGCCAAATCATCATACCCATATCTCCTTGGAGGTATCCCAACATTGGATCTTTTAGGCCTGCTGGCAGCTAGACTCTGCTGATCAATGTTTGTATGACGCCCTACTGAGGTCACAGTAGACTGGCTTGGATCAGATTCTGGTTTGTTATCCAAATCAGTATAGTGTTGATTTGGATCCACTGATTGTTGCATATCGATGACTCCACCAAGCTCCACTGCTTCTCAACACTATCAGTTGCAATCGTTTCAGATTCAGTAGACCTCCTCACTGATGAGTTTAACATAGAATTTTCATCAAACACAACATCCCTGCTGAGGATTACTCTGGACTCTGTTGATGACCAAATCCTATATCCCTTCACTCCATCACCATACCCCACAAACACTCCCTCCTTGGCTCTTGGCTCCAACTTCCTTTCACTAACATGATAGTAAGTTGTACTCCCAAAAACCCTTAGAACTGAGTAGTCAGCAGGTTTGCCTGACAACATCTCAAATGGTGTCTTGAAATTGATCCCTGTGTGAGGACTCCTGTTGATTAAGTAGCAAGCTGTTTTTACAGCCTCTGTCCAAAATCTCCTTGATAAACCAGCTTGAGAAAGCATACATCTTGCCCTCTTCAGTAGAGTTTGATTCATCCTTTCAGCTACACCATTCTGCTGAGGTGTATTCCTTACAGTATGATGTCTGCCAATACTCTCAGCTGCACAAAATGAATCAAAATCATTCCAGCAGAATTCCAGACCATTATTTGTACGAAGCTTCTTGATTTTCTTGCCTAACCGATTCTCCACTAGGGCCTTCCATTGCTTGAAGTTACTGAATGCATCACTTTTGTTCTTCATCATCACCACCCAAGTCATCCTTGAATAGTCATCTATGAATGACACAAAATATCTGTGACCACCCAATGACTCAACTTTTGATGGACCCCAGTAATCTGAATGGATATAATCAAGTGATGCCTTTTTGTTGTGCAACCCTGTTGAAAACTTACTTATATGCAATTTCCTAAACACACAATGTTCACAAAAGTCCACATTCTTGACCTTATATCCTCCAAAAAAAACCTGCTGAAGAAAGAATCTGCATACCCCTTTCACCCATGTGACCTAGTCTCATGTGCCACAGCTGAGTCTGCTGAGACTGGTGAACAACTGAGGATGCAACAACAACAGTGCCAGATACAGTAGATCCTTGCAATATATACAAGGTTCCCCTCTTGATGCCTTCGAGGACTACAACTGAATCTTTGAAGACATTCAGCTGTCCAGTAGACTAAGAGATACCAAATTCTTGGTCATCTGTGGAACATGTCTTACATATTTCAGTGTACAGAATTTACCATCCTCTGTCCTTAACTTTACTGAGCCAATTCACACAACTTTGCAAACCTTCTTGTTGGCCATATAGATTTGACCACCATCCATCTGCTCATAAGTGGAAAACCACTCCCTGTTTGGACAAATATGGTAGGATGCTCCAGAATCAAGTATCCGCACATCATTATGGTGTGTAGAGTCCCCTGCAACTAGAACCAGATCCTCATCAGATTGCTCAGTAGCCAAGGCTACTGTGCCAGAATTGCCTTCCTGTTGTTTCTTCTTCCTTGGACAATTGGACTTCCAATGTCCCTGCTCCTTACAATAATTACAGACATCAGTAGACTTAGGACCTTTAGACCCTGACTTCTTTTTCTTCTTCTGTCCATATCATTTTCCACTATTGCTGCTAGCTACTAGCCCAACAGCCTGACTGTCTGTCCCAACAGCCTTGTGTCTAAGCTCCCTGGCATGTAAGGCAGACCTTACATCCTCTAAAGCTACTGTATCCTTCCCAACTATGAAAGACTGCACAAACTTTTCATATGATGCCAGTAATGACACCAACAGGATTAGGGCTGCATCTTCATCCTCAATTTTAACATCAATATTCCTTAAATCAAGTAATATTGTGTTCAGCTGGGCAAGATGGTCCCTCAGTGGACTCCCTTCATGCATCTTCAAACTGAACAACATCTGTTTCAACAACAACTTGTTGGTCAGTGACTTGGTCATATACATGCTTTCAAGCTTCTTCCACAACTTGGCTGAGGTGTCTTCCTCAGCAACCTCAGTGATAACATCATCAGATAAGCACAACATGATGGTTGAATGTGCTTTCTCTTCTAGACTAGCAAAATCTGCTGCACTTGTATTTGGTTTGCCAGATAAAGAACTCCACAAACCCTGCTGTTTCAACAGTGCATGCATCTTGATTTGCCACAGACCAAAACTGTTCCTTCCTGTAAATTTATCGATTTTCACGTTTATTACTGACATCTTTTCTTGCTAAAGATCACAACTTTATCATAGATCCTAGCACCTTACTAAAGGTCTTAGTGAAGATGAAGTTGAACGTACAGATTGTTTTCTCCAGAACCTATCTCTGATACCACTTGTTATGCCGGACGGAGATAACTTCAGATGCAAGAAATAGAAACAGATGCAATCAAACGCAAATAATCAAAGGAGATAACAGAAAACAAGAAGTACACAGATTTAACGTGGAAAACCCCTCTCAAAGTGAGAGAGATAAGAAACCACGGGCAGAAAAGAGATCTTTATTATTATGCACTGAGTTATAGATTTCACACACACAGACAATGCAACAACAACTGTATTTATAGGCACAAATCCTTAAACCCTAGCCGTCAGGAATCTTTGTCTGAAGCCCCATAAATATCCCTACACGTGTCCTCCTTTTAATGACACTTTGTGTAGCTACATAATGTAATTAATGAGATGTGGGACCTGCTTTATTCCAAGATACTCGGCGGACTTCACCCTCACGATGAAGCTTGATGAGACTTCACCCTACTGACGCACAAAATTGAATACACTTCTCAGCTGTCCATCACACAGCTGAGTCTTCAGATTGGTTCCACCAGATGTAAAGTTTAAGTCACTTTACTGACAGATACTTTGCTCGATATCATTAGATCGTTATTCGTGAGATTGACTGTCGAAATTCACCCGGTTAATCTCGACAATGAATCCCAAAAAATAGTGAATTTCGACATTGACTTTCTAATAATAGTGAATTTCGAAAGCGGATTATCGGAAATTACGTCGAAATACGGTGAATGTGGTCTTAAAATAAAAAACATGTAAAAAAAATTAAATTGATGAAAGAATTTTCAAATTTAAAATTCCAGATCGAGAGATATAAGTGTTTAAGAAAATAATAAGAGAAAAAGTGGTGTTAGTTTTTTTTGGGTTAGAAAAATGCGCCCAACTTTTGTGCCAAAGACTTGAATGAAAAAAACCCAACATTCTGTAATCCGCCATGGAACACCATTGAAAGCTTCTTGCCACACCAACCAAAATAAAAAAGAAAAAGAAAAAGAAAAAGAAAAAGAAAAAGAAAGAAAGAAAATGTTTTCCATCACCACAAACCCCCACCTATAAAAGAAAGCGGATAATTTTTCCCCAATCACTTAATTTGTACCGTAGAAACACGTGCATGATTATGGATCATACACTTTAAATTTAAGTTGAAACTGTGTAGTTCAGATTCATCTACATGTTTTACTCTTTAAATGGACTGACTATAAAAAAAACTTTCCAAAGAAAGATATACCTAAATGATTATTGGATTCATTGTTACTCAAACCAAAAATCCATATGCATGACACAAGTATCGTATCTACCACCCAAGTTATGGGAAGTTATATACAACCTACGACATAGATAATGTCCACATTTAACTAGAATAGAAGGTTATGGTTCCATTTATTATGAACGATACATGTTTCTCTTAATAAGTGTAGTTTTAACATATTTTTTGGGTTATATATATTCTATCATTTCAAAATACCGTTAAATCTTATTATATGTTCTTTTTATCTTCTTGTCTATTAACCGTTTCATTATCTTACTATTATTGTATTAATGGAAGTTGAAATATATATAATCTCTTCAATGTCAAGGTTTGAAAAGCTTAAGGGTATTAGTAGTAATAATGGATAAGGGGTATAATAGGCTTTATAGTACATGTGTACTATACGTTTGTTAGACCTTGGTTAGTGTGTAGTGTATTTTATACACTAGATAGGCCTTAGATTCTCTTCAATACGTTGTAATCTTTGAGAGCAAGATATCTTCTTGCATCATCTTCTTCTTCATTAATGAAAAACTATGGCAGCTCTTTGATCTTTCTTTAATCAAATTTGGTATCGGAGCTTTTAGACCATCGTCATGAGTGTTACAAGTTCTGGGACCGTTGTCCCGCCAGTGACGACTGTAGCTGCAAACTCTGGAACGGTTAGTCCGACGGTGACATCCACAGCTGCTGCGACAACGCAGATAAGCAGTGCTCCGGCATCAATCGGAGCTGGTGCACCAACTACAGCTGCAAATGCATATCATCAAACACTTTTTGGATCGCTTCCTTATCCGGGTTTTATCTATCCACCTCCGGAGCTTTCTGGTGGACTGCCTTTCACTCAAATCAGTGGTTCTGTTCTTCCACCATCTTTTCCGGTGATGTCGTCTCCATTCAGATCACCATCTCCTGGATCTTACATGCAGACCAGCTCTCCCTTTCAAGGCCATCTCAGTCAGACATGCACTGTTAAATTGAAGAGGGACAACTACCTTCTCTAGAAATACACTATTCTTCCCATTGTTAGAGGTCATAAGATGGAAGATCTTCTTCTTGGAACCAGACCAAGACCTCCGGACACTAGCAGATTCAGTGCTCTTCCAAATGATGCTTTAGAAGAATGGAATAATGCTGATCAACTGTTGATGGGGTGGTTACTCAGCTCTATGACAGAAGAAGCCTTAATCGAGGTAATGGTATGTTCTACCTCTCATGAAATATGGTCTACTTTGGAAGTCTTGTTTAATAGTCAATCAGAAGCTAGGATGCTTGAGTTTAAAAATGCCTTGACTAGAGCTGAAAAAGGTTCAAAATCTATGAGTGACTATCTTGCACAAATGAAATCTTATAGTGATAGTCTTACTGCTGCTGGATATCTAATGTCTAGATCAGAGTTAATTCTGGCTGTTTTGGGAGGTCTGGACAAAGATTATGAAGCTGTGATAGTCAATATTACCTCTTGGGTTGGATCTCTCACCTGGCCTGAGGTCCAGTCTCAACTTTTGACTCATGAAAGGCTTCTTGCTAGATTTAATCCTCACATAACTGTTGGAGGAAATCAAGCACATCCCTCTGCAAATTTTGCTTCATATAATCAAAGTGGCTCAGGAAATAGAACTAATGTCAGGCCTAGTTCAAACAATGGTCAGAACAACTACAGAGGTAGAGGGGGCCACAAAGGTGGAAGAAGTAATAGGGGTGGCAGGTCTGGTGGTAGAAATGGAAATGGAAGTAGACCTACATGTCAGCTATGTGGTAAAAATGGTCATACAGTTATTGACTGTTGGCACAGGTTTGAGCAAGATTTTCAGGGCCCTAGTAACAACAATGCTCAAACTGGAAGTCCCAAGCAGATATCAGCTTTTGTGGCCACTCCTAACACTGTTTCTGATCACTCATGGTACATGGATAGTGGTGCTACCAACCATGTAACTTCGTAAAAGCAGTAATATGACCAATTGATAGTTGGTATAATGGTAAAGAAACTCTTATGGTGGGTAATGGTGAAAATCTTGCAATAGCTAGCATTGGTCATCTTGTGTTACACACTCCACACGCAGACACTTATACTTGAATAATATTCTTCATGTTCCCTTATTACTAAAAATCTCCTAAGCATTTCTAAATTAATTTGATACAATCCTATATTTGTTGAGTTTGATGGTTTGTCTTGTATTGTGAAGGACAAAGTCACAGACAAGTGCTTCTCGTGGGTCGATTGCGCGAGGATGGTCTCAGACACAAGATAGCAATGCCTCTTGAAGATCAGGACTCTCTTCACTCCAAATCCTTGGCTGTTTGTCTTCATGTTTCTAGACAGTCTGTGAGTTGTAATAAGTCTGATTTGCATCCTGATATTTGGCACAGGAGACTAGGGCATCCTTCCAGTCAAATTCTATCTTTTGTTTTGAATGGCTGTAATGTTAAACTTTCTGGGAATTTATCTTTCTGTGAACCTTGTCAATTTGGAAAGAGTCATAGTTTGTTTCATCCTGTGTCCACTTCTCATGCTAAAGCTCAGTTTGATCTTGTTCATACTGATTTGTGGGGGCCTGCTCCAGTTAAATCTGTAGAAGGGTATTATTATTATGTTCATTTTATAGATGATCATTCTAGGTTTACATGGATTTATCCATTAAAGTCTAAGTCTGATACTCTTCATGCTTTTCAGAAGTTTAAGGCTCTTATCGAGACTCGCCAACTAATATTAAGTGTCTGCAATGAGTTGGGAGGTGAGTATAGGATCCTTCGAGACCTATCTTGATCTTTGAAGGAATTAGTTTCGCACATCCTCATCCCACATGACCATGCTCAACATGGTAGGGCAGAAAGAAAGCATAGGCATATTGTTGAGACATGATTGACTCTTCTAGCTCAAGCAGGCATGCCCTTAAGATACTGGTGGTACAGCTTTCAGGCTAGTGTCCAACTTATAAACAACCTTCCTACTCCTGTTCTTCAGCACAAATCTCCCTTAGAATGTCTTTTCCATGTCAAACCTAATTATAAAGTCTTTAGAGTTTTTGGTTGTGCTGTCTATCCTAATCTCAGACCTTATCAATCACATAAATTTCAATTTCACACTAAAAGATGTGTGAATCTTGGGCTAAGTCCTTCTCATAAAGGATATATGTGTCTTGATGATACTGGCAGGGTTTACATATCACAAAATGTTGTGTTTGATGAAACTCTATTTCCCTTTCAACATGGTTTCAGTCAAGGTCCATCCACACAAATTCTGGTTGATCCTACCCTTTTTCTCCTTCTTCCTCCTTTACCTTAGCAACTTCTCAGCAAAGGGGGGGTAATACAGACATCCTGAGCAGATTGCCTGGTGAAGACATTGTTGCTGCTACTTCTACCACTGATCAGGTAACTTCTAGCACACCTGCTCTCATTCGCTTCGATCATTCCCTGCTCACACACACTGTTCGATCATATTCTTGAACATATTTATTCTCATACACCTTCTCACAATATGAGTCCAGCTTCACCACGCAGAGACAAAGTCCTGATAATACTATGGTGCCATCAAACACCGAAAGTGCTTCACCTTCACCTAGTCTTTGCACTCCCAAGACTTACACAATCAACTGCTGTCCACCACACATCTCATCCTATGCAGACTAGATCCAAGAGTGGGATCTATAAACCTAAAGTCTATTCTGCTACTATTGCAAGTGCTCACTCCTTGCCTGTTGAACCTGTTAGTGTGAATGAGGCCATGCAAAGTTCAGAGTGGAAAGAAGCTATGCTTCAAGAATATAGAGCTCTGTTGCATAACAAGACATGGGATTTGGTAAATCTTCCTCCAGGACAAAGTGTGGTTGGAAACAGGTGGATATTCAAACTTAAGCTCAAACATGATGGTACCATTCTGAAGCATAAAGCCAGACTAGTGTCTAAGGGATACAGTCAGAATTATGGGATAGACTACAATGAAACTTTCAGTCCTGTGGCAAAGTCCTCAACTATCAGGATCATGTTAACCTTGGCAGTGTCCATGAATTGGCCTATAAATCAGATTGATATAAATAATGCCTTTCTCAATGGACCACTGAATGAACCTGTATTTATGGAACAACCAGAAGGGTGTGTTGATGCTGAAAAGTCACATTTGGTGTGCAGGTTGAATAAGGCTTTGTATGGCTTGAAACAAGCTCCTAGAGCCTGGTTTGATGCTCTAAGAACTCAGATGCTGAGCTGGGGATTCACACAATCTGTGTGTGACACATCTTTGTTTATGTTTAGTCTTGGTGATAAAGTTATATTTGTGCTTGTGTATGTAGATGATATTCTGCTTACTGGGAACTCTACAGATCGATCGACATGTAAATTTATCAAGGTTTTGGATGCTAAATTTTCTCTTAAAGACCTAGGGCCTGTTTCACATTTCCTGGGAATGCAAGTCACTAGAGATAACTCAGGTTTGTACTTGACTCAAACTCATTATGCATCACAGTTGTTGAAAAGGATGAATCTGGAGTACTTGAAACCCTGTCCTACACCAATGGTTGCTGGTAAGCATCTGGTGCCTAAACAAGGTCAACCTTTGGTTAATCCAAGTGTCTACAGAAGTGCTATAGGAGCACTACAATATCTTACCTTAACAAGACCTGACATTGCCTATGCTGTTAATACCTTGAGTCAGTTCATGCAGGAGCCCTATACTGAACATTGGCAGGCATTAAAGAGAGTACTTAGATTTGTGCAAGGCACACTGAGACAGGGGCTGCACTTCATTCCCAAAGAAGGTTTTAGAATCACAGGGGTTTGCTGATGCAAATTGGGCTGCTTGTCCTGCAGGTAGAAAATCTACAGGAGGGTACTGTGTTTACCTAGGCAAGTCCTTGATCACATGGAGTTCTAAAAAGCGATCAATGGTGGCAAAGTCAAGTCGTGAATCTGAGTATAGAGCTCTCACAAATCTGAGTTACGAGATCACAAAGGATTATGCAAATACTGGGGGAGATCAATTTTAAGTTACCTGCTGTCCCTATATTATGGTGTGATAACACTGGTGCAACTACTCTTGCCCAAAATCCAGTGTACCATGCCAGAACAAAACACATTGAAGTGGACGTTCACTATATCAGAAATCTAGTGCTTGAGAAAAAGCTGAAAGTGTGTTATATACCATCAGAGGCTCAGATTGCAGATGTGTTTACTAAACCCTTACCTATTACAGCCTTTTGCAGATTCAGAGACAAACTCAATGTTGTTGAACCACATATGAGTTTGAGAGGGGGTGAAAAGGTTAAGGGTATTAGTAGTAATAATGGATAAGAGGTATAATAGTCTTTATAGTACATGTGTACTAGTTTGTTAGACCTTGGTTAGTGTGTAGTGTATTTTATACACTAGATAGGCCTCAGATTCTCTTCAGTACGTTGTAATCTTTGAGAGCAAGATATCTTCTTGCATCATCTTCTTCTTCATTAATGAAAAACTATGGCAGCTCTTTGATCTTTCTTTAATCAAATTAGGTTATTATTACATGTAGGAAACTTGAAATGACACCAGGGCACCCCTGGAAGAGGGCCAAGGGCCATGGCCCCTCCCCCTCCTCCCCCCAAAATCTATGAATTTAAGGGTCCTGCGAAATTTTAACTCAATAGTATATATATATATATATATATATATATATATATATATATATATATATTGCATTTTTAAAAATAAATACGGTATTAGTCTAATGGTAAGCAGTCAAATATAACTTCACAAGCGACCAGTGTTCGATTCTTGCTAGAGGCAACAATAACATTTTTTTGGTTAACCCATTTTTTAGAAGGGCCTAAAATAATATATGGCCCCGATTTTAAATGTGGATAGGGGCGCCCCTAAAAGACACACACATCCACACCCACACGCACACGCACACGCACACGCCTACACACACGCATGCGCACGCGCACACATATCTATATACATACACACACACACATTGAGACGGAGGAAGTAGCACATTGTTTTTATTAAGCCAATATCCTCTCAAATATCAGAATTAAGTGCAGGGACAAACCCAAGGCATGCACCCACCCGGTTTTATTTTCGTATATTGAAAATCTTTTATAATTCAGTCCATCACAGTTAATTGTCTTAGTTCAACCCGCCCGACCTTACAAATATAGTCTATTAGCCCACCCGACTACCAATTTCTGTTCCATCCCTACTTAAGTGATTTCTTGAGTTAAAGTAATATAAACACACATTCGAAATTTGAAAATGATCTAGCCGTAGATTTTTTTCTTCAAAAATATGTTGTTTTTGTAGATAATGTTTTAAACCTTTGTATTTGAAAGATTACATAAGGTTAGTATATATTTAAACTTAGAAAATAAGGATAAGATTAATCTTGTTTCATTGATTAAAATGTTCCAGAATTACATCATTATAATAGCTCTTGATTCCTAACATAATAACAAACTCATTCTTATCTAGATACTTGGGCTAATCTATCACACTAGGATTCTGATCATAATAATCTAGCCCAAATATAACACACAGGCCCAAACATATTTCTTCCAAGACTAGGCTTATACTTCAACAGCCCCCCTCAAACTAAATGGGGAGTGGTCCACATTGAGTTTGAATCTCGAGAAAGTAAACTGTGCTCCAGCCACTGGTTTAGTAAGGCAATCAGCCAGCTGATCCACTGATGACACATGTGAGACTTGTAGATGAGCAGCTAGGACATGGTGTCTGACAAAGTGAATATCGATCTCAATATGTTTTGTACGGGCATGAAACACTGGATTTTGAGCTAGTGACTCAGCTCCAATATTGTCACTATACAGCTATGGTTTTCTGGGAAGGAAGATATGCATTTCCCTGAGTAGGGACTGTAGCCATAACACTTCAGCTGCCAAATGAGAAAGTGCTCTATATTCTGATTCAGTGCTAGACCTGGACACCACTTGTTGTTTCTTGGATGACCAGGTGACTAGAGAATGCCCCAAAAAAACACAATAACCTGCTACTGACTTTCTATCAAAGGGATTGCATCCTCAATCTGTATTAGAGAAACCTTGAATTTGCAGGTTACCAGAAGATTTGAACACTAGACCTAGATGAACTGCCCCCTTGATGTATCTCAGCACACTTTTTAGAGCTTTCCAGTGTTCAGAGGTGGGAGCATGCATGAACTGTGACATTGTGTTCACAGAAAAGGATAGATCAGGCCTTGTAAAAGTTAGTACTGCAGCCCTCCAATAGCACTCCTATAAGGTGTAGGATTTTGTAATGGCTCCCCTTCATCAGGTCTCAGAATCTTCCCAGAGATCATAGGAGTTGGACTTGGTTTCAGATTTCCCATATCCATCTTGTCGAATAACTGTAATGCATACTGTTTTTGAGAGAGAACAAGTGTGTCAGCAGTCCTATGAACTTCCATCCCTAGGAAATGTGAGATAGGACTTAGATCATTGAGAGGAAACTTGGAATTCAGCACTTTAACAAACTTTTGGATAGCATTAGATGATTTACCTGTGATCAGGAAATCATCTACATAGACAAGGACATATAGCACAATCTGATCATGCTTGAATATAAACAAGGAGCTATCTGATACTGACTGTCTGAAACCCCACTTCAACAGATGGTTCTTCATCTCATAAAACCATGCCCTAGGGGCTTGCTTGAGGCCATATAATGCCTTGTTTAGCTTGCAGACATGTGAAGGTTTGTTAGGGTTTACAAACCCCTCTGTCTGAGCCATAAAGACAGTCTCATGTAGAGTACCATTCAAGAATGATTGTTTATGTCTACTTGTTGTGGATGACTTGTGGCAAGTGATAGGACAACCCTGATTGTGGATGTGGCAACCCTGGTTGTGGATGATTTTGCAACTGGACTGAATGTATCATTATAGTCTATCCATGGCTGTTGATGGAACCCCTTTTCCATAAGTCTTGCCTTATGCTTCAGGACACTGCCATCTGGCTTGAGTTTTAGCTTGTATACCCACTTGTTTCCCACTATATGTTGTGAGGGATCTGGTGGCACTAGATCCCAAGTGTGATTATCACTCAGTGCCTTATATTCTTCCTCCATTTCCTTTTTCCAATCAGAGTCAGCAAGAGCATCAGCAACTTTTGTGGGTTCAATTTGACCTAGATAGGACTGTCTTTGAGCTAGTCCAGAGAACCTCTTTGACTTGTAGATCCCACTTTTTGCCCTTGTTTTCAGAGGGTGGACAGGTCCCCTGTTCTAATTGACAGGTTGAACTGGAGCAGCAACCTCATTAAGCTGTAGCTCAGGTCCTGCACTGGCAGTGCTACTAGAAGATGTGGAACTACCAGATTGTGTATGACTACCTGAATTAAGTCTTGGACCAAAAGTTTGTATACAAGGAGACAGAGGCAGTGGTGAGGATGTTGTGCTCTCATTTCTCTCACTTGTAGTATTCTCTACTGGTGACTGCTCCAAGTTGTTTGTATCAGGATCTAGAGATGCCAGCACATGGAATTGGTTAAGTGTAAAACCAAGATTTGACTGTTCTGTGGCTTGAGGTTCAGGTTCTGTCAGGGGTATGTTTTGACTCTTGTAGGGAAAAACTTTTTCATTAAAAGCAACATCTTTAGAGATGTAGATCCTACCACTAGGATCAAGACATAAATGACCTTTGTGATGTGAACTGAGCCCTAGGTAGGTACATTGTTGTGTGTGATACTGAAATTTATGAGTATGATAGGGCCTTAGAAGAGGGTAACAAGCACAACCAAAGACTCTACAACTGGCATAGACAGGTAGCTTTTTATAAAGGGTTTCAAAAGGAGATTTATCCAGTAAGACAGGAGTAGGGAGTATGTTGATTAGGTGGACAACATGTTCAAAACTGTTCCACCGGTACTTCATAGACAGAGAAGCTTGTGCTAGGAGACTCAGACCTGTTTCTGTAATATGTCTATGTTTTCTTTCAACAGTCCCATTTTGAGGATGTGTGTGTGGGCAAGGATGCCTGAAATGTATGCCAAACTGACTAAGGTGAGACTCAAATGATATAAACTCTCCACCCCAGTCAGACTAGAGCTATTTGATCTTTAAATTCAGTTGATTTTCAACAAGGAACTTAAATTTAAGGAACATGTCTAGGGCATCAGATTTGTATTTTAGTGGATAAATCCAAGTAAACCTGCTAAAGTTATCAACAAAGGATATATAGTAGGAGTATCCATTTACAGATTTGACTGGAGATGGTCCCCACAAATCTGTATGGATAAGCTCCAGTGGCATGGTAGACACAGACTGTGATGAGGTGTATGGTATGGAGTGCAATTTGCCCATTTGACAAGCTTCACAGAAAGGAAAAGTTTCATTGATATCAAAGGATTGATTACAATTTTTCAGAACATTCTTTAACACCTTAACTGAAGGATGCCCTAGCCTCCTATGCCAAAGTTCTAGAGACTTGGCAGTACTAACTACAAAAACAGACTTATTGGACTGGACTGGAGACTGATGAGGATTGGAAAGAACTGGCACCTCTTGAACTTGATACAAACCATCTTTAAGTTGTCCTTCCAGCAGGGTAGTTCTGGATTCCTTGTCCTTCACACAACAACCAGAATCAGTAAACTCAATATAAACATCATTGTCAATAAGTAATTGAGAGATACTTAGCATATTCTTAGCAATTTTAGGCACACATAGCACATTACTCAAAAACAGGGTTGTGTGTGGGACTAGAATACTAGCAAAGCCAGTGTGTTATTTGTAGCTTCTCACCATTACCAACAACAAAACCATATGATCCATCATAGGGTGTGCTCAGGCTCAAGTTATTCAAATCTGATGTCACATGGTTGCTAGCTCCACTGTCAAGGTACCAAGAGGGATCAGGCACTGTTTCTGGAGTGGCAAGATAAGCAGACACTTGCTTGGCTTGTGGAGCTGCTGCAGTAGGTGCTACAAAATCTGTTTCAAACATATGCCAGCATTCAGCAGCAATATGGCCAACCTTCAAGCAGATTTGGCAAGTTGGTCTTGGGCCTTGACTACAACTGGACTGATTTGCCCTTCCATTAGACCGGCCACGACCCCTGCTACCTCTGTAAGAGCCTCATCTTCCTCTATTTCCTCCAGGAGGTGACCCATGTGCCCTAGACTGATTTCTGCTAGTATTTGACTGTGTGAACGCAGCATTGGCACTGGGACTTGCAAGGTTGACTGCTGGAGAGTTGTATCGCAAAATTAGGCGTTCATGAGTAAGAAGTTGAGCTTGTACCTCTGGCCAGGATAGTGAGGTGACCCTGGAGGTGATATTCACAACCACAGATTCATATTCTCTAGGAAGGCCACCCAAAGTTGCAAGAACAAGCTCAGAATTAGGAATGGAAAGACCTGCTGCAGCCAAATTGTCAGGATAACTTTTCATTAGTTCAAGATGGTCAGCCATACTCTTCGTTCCTTTCTCTGATTTGGTCAGGGCGTCTTATATTCAAGAATCCGGGCCTGGGCTTGGCTAGTGAACAAGGTTTCCAATGTTCGCCAAACTTCAGCAGCTGTTGTGCAACCTATAATCTCTTGTAGAGCCTGTTCAGTCATGGATCCAATAAGCCATCCAAGTAAGAGTTGATCGGTGGTGTGCCATGCTCAAACGCTGGGTTGATTTCCAGACCGGTGGTGCCTTGGACAATCTGAGGCGGCGGTGGTGTTGTTTCAAACAGGTGACCATCTAGCTTGTGACCACGAATGACTGGAAGGATTGAGTACTTGCACAGGAGATAGTTTCGTCGATCAAGTTTGACACTGCAGGACTGATTCAACGTCCCTCCAAAGGGGGTAACCACAGGTGTGGAAGATGCAGTCAGAGAAGAAGGATGAACACCGATGGTTGGTGTTAGTGTGGGAATTGAGAGCTGGGCAGGTAGAGAACCAAACAAAGAAATGGTACTGGGATCAGCTCGAAGAACGGAGGGTGTAGCTCGTTCTGTGGTGAGAAGGGGTGTAGGAATCGGAAGAGTAAGCTCAGCGGTGGTGCCTGACTCTGATTGGCCATTTCTGGGCGGAGTTGGATCTCCGGTGGACATTTCCACCAGTGTCGCTCTGATACCAACTTAGAAAATAAGGATAAGATTAATCTTGTTTCATTGATTAAAATGTTCCAGAATTACATCATTATAATAGCTCTTGATTCCTAAGAGAATAACAAACTCATTCTTATCTAGATACTTGGGCTAATCTATCACACTAGGATTCTGATCATAATAATCTAGCCCAAATATAACACACAGGCCCAAACATATTTCTTCCAAGACTAGGCTTATACTTCAACATTTGAGAGGATCTTTGCTCGTTTTAATTTTACACCTTCAATTTGAGTAATATGTGTATACGCAAGGTATACGTATTTCGTATTAGTATAAGACATAAATTAGGGTAATTCTTCCATAGCCACTCTATTTGCACTGTAGGCACACGTGGATGATTCTGGACCGCACAGTTTGAATTTGAATTGAAACTGTATGGTCCATATTCATCCACGTGTTTTACTACTCAAATGGACTCACCATAATAGAAATTTCTCATAAACTAATAGAAATTGTATATAATATATAGTTAATTGTGAATTACGACATAGTTAAAAAAAATGTCATAATTTTAGGACCATAAGAAAAGATTTTTGTCAAAAATGACATTTCACTAGTGAAAGTGGAAATGACAATGATTTTGTATGTGAATACGTTGGTTTTGTGCTGAAAATCAACGTAATTCACTTTCAAAAATCACTTTCATTAATTAAATGTATTTTTTGACAAAATATTTTCTTATAGTTTTTTTTATCTGATATTTTTCATATTGTGTCCTTTAAAACACATATCCTTAAAATATATGTATATGTATATGCACATTGTATTTGGGGGGTCCATTATAATTTGTCCTTCATGCGTCATCTAAAATCCATATAAAACTTAATCAAAACTATATACGTGATTCACGAGTAATAAAATAGTCACCTTAAGATTCACAATGTTTTGCAAATTTATTTTAATTCAATTTATTTTAGTTTTTTTTGGGGCGGGACAAGACAAGACGATAAAGTTAATTTATACACTATTTTACACAAGACAAGACGATAGAGTAACTTGGCATACTTCTAATATCCAAAATTATGTAAGCATTCAATAATGGTAATAAAATAATAAAACAAAAAGGAAAAAAAAATAAAGACACAGAAAAACAAAGAGGAAAAAGACGAAAAGAAGCCCAAGGCAACAAGGCACGACAATAAGCACGTGAAGAAAAAGCCGGTTTCACAGCCGGTTGAAAACAGAGGAACGGGATGGGTTTTTGTTTGGTTTGGGAGCTGGGGTGGGCCCTGGATGAGCTGGGGTAGGGATGGGGAGGAAATTCTATCCTAAAGACTCAAACATAGGGAATCATCCATGTGGCACAATATGGACCATACAATTTTATTACAGAATAAAACTGTGTGGTCCAGATTATGCCATACGGATCATTTTTCATATTGGAGTCTCCGTGTTAGAACATCCCAGGGATGGGGTGGGGTGGGGTGTGGTGACTGGTGAGGAAGGTTGGGGTTGGGGAGAGGGGGCTGGAGCCGCATTCCCAGAAGCTCTGTCTGTATGATCTTTGCCGTACAGCTGTAGGAAACAGCAGACCCCCACAGGGAAAAAGCTGCAACTCTATAACATGTACTGGGTATAGTGGTCCCTACAAAATCCATGCTCTTTGGTCTTCTCATTGTACAAGTACATCCACACTTTCCTCATAATTATCTAAGGAGTTTATATGATTATAATAATATTATGGCATAACATTAACTATATATGTGTTTACATTTAATATCAATGCATTAATGTAGGTGTTTTTATTATTTATTAATTAATTGATAATGTTTAAGTATGTAGTGCTATAATTGTGTAACAAATATGACGGCCATGTCAAGTTTCAGCATAGTCATTGATTCACCTTCTTGTTCTGGAATCAATTTTGGATTAAATTGATAAAATGACATATAACTATAAACAATGTTAAAATAATTCAAATCACAAAATTCGAAAAGGTTAAATAGGTACTACCTCCGTTCCAAAATGTAAAGTTTATTTGAGTTTTTTTTACATAAATTAAAAAAGTTGGTTAAATTTATTATGTGTCATTAATTTTAATTAAAAATTCTAAAATAACATTTGATTAATGTTTTAATGCAGAATAGTGAAAAATAAGAGAGTGAATAATAAATAAGAGGTAAAAGAAGAAAAATACTTTATTGGTTATTTAAATTGGCTTACATTACGGGAAAAAATAAAAATAAAAAAAACTATATAGACTCACATTTTCTGGACGGACGAAGGTACTATTTATTAGTGCAATAAAGGAGAGAAATAAGCGAAAGATTTATTAGCTGAAATTGTTTCGTAAATTTCGGAAGGAAAAAACAAAAACAAACCCAAATCAACTCTATCTAGACGAACCTGATCTTAGTATGTTACGACACATAGAAAAGAGGTTAAGTAGTAGACATTTCTTAGCACAATATAGGAGATAAATAAGCGGAAGATTTATTTAACCAAAACTGTTTCGCGATTTCGGAATGAAAAAAAAAATAAAAAATCAAACCCAAATCAACTCTATCCAGACGAATTCGATCTCAATTTGTTACGACATTGGGAAAATTGGTTTTGGCATCGATCGGTATGAATAAATAAGAGACAATCGAAGAACTAGACTTGGGAAGAAAAAACGATTTTGTAGAATATGCAGGCTTTGTTCATTGTGACTACATCTCACAAAGCATTTGTGAGATTGGACCGAATCTGTTGTGTAATTTGTAATTTTACAGAAAAGGATTCATTTCAATGCACTTGACTATCAAGTGTAAAACAATACACAAAACGACATCGTTTTATGCATAATTTACACATGAAACGACGTTGGTTTGAGTGTAATGTTGTACTTGACGGTTAAATGCATTGGAGGGGATCAATGTCCGTATTTTTACCGCTGTTGGTAAGGTGTATCGTGTGTGGAGTGATTTACGGAACATATCCGTAATTCACGGAAAAATAAATGCAGAAAATAAATAACTCGAAAATAAAATTTAATTTATTATGTAGATCTACCAAAATAAAACTATTACAGTACATATCTGACTCGAAACAAAGAAAAAATAAAGTACAATGCATAAATAATGGACAAACCGAGGCGAGTATGTTACTCTTTTCTTATGACAGATTGTTCCGGTATGGACCCCACGATAGTAGCAACTGCCTCCCAATTTACAACGGCTTGCGTCTTGGATTGAGAGGCACTTCAAGAATCCAAGCTCCGGCGAACTTACAGAGCGATCCGACTTCTCTTCGACTCAAGAACTATAACTAGATGCTTGACACTTTGTAGTGGAAGACACGAGAAAACTGAATGCTTAAACCTTCATCCATGTGGTTCTTTATATAATGAAGATGATGAGCCAATACTTGAACGTTATTGGCTAAAATACGTCATTAAGTCGGCTACCTTTTCCTTCCCCTTGGAAAAGTCACTAGGCCGGCTCTTGCTTAACCACATTGGTTAAGCTTAACTGACTTAATCACCGCTTCTGATCGGTCGGATGACGTGTCTTTTATATTCTGATTGATCAGATGATCTAATCGCTAGACTATTCCCTCAAGACAAGCCTATTTCGTCCGAATTAATTTAATTCCGGGCCGACTTAATTAATCAAAATTCGTTTCCACACTATTCTGGAATCTTCCACGCCTCACGATTAAATAGTTAATTTAAATTAATTTTCGGTTAATTTCAAAAGGAATTTTGTCCAAAAACTTAATAGTAAACCCCCAAGCCCGAGCCAGACGGCCGGCGGCACGCGTGTGGAATTATCTAAGTCCTCCATCTATCCCTCTACACAAAAGTGCTTTGCCCCTTGGGGCACATCTATAAGAGCCACACTAGCTCTTATTACTTGAGCTTCCAATCCTCAAGTTACCTATGTGGGAGATTGGGTTGAGGTCCTCCCTTCAACTCCTATCTCCTACACATTTTCAGCCAATTTTAGGCATTAATTTATCATTCATCCGATATCCGAATCGAGTGATTCCAAAGCCAGATATTATCTACTCCGTGAGTAGAATTTTTAGATGTAACAAACTCTCGATGAATCACACCGGAGCGTATCCAAAATTCGTGTTAAAGTTGATCGTTTCAACACATTTTACCCCCATTTCATGGGATATCTCCGACAACCGCATCTTAGAATACACTGGCATTATATTATTACTTCACCTTATAATATTACTATAAATATGATGATGTTTCATCTTGCACCGTTACTTATGCGTATTATGTCACTATAAATTCAAGTAAATAAGATCCTTGGAAAAGAGCAAAGTAGAAAACCTTTTAGAAAATACATGTTCGAAAGTAAAGACGTCGTAACCTTCTGTGTATTGTGTACAAAGAAATGTAACCTTCTATGTAGTTTTTGCATATGTGAATGTTACTACATGTTAGAAAAAATTGGGGCTAGCTAGTACAGCAAATGTTCGTTTTTCGCATCAAATTACATCTTCGGTGCAAGAAAGTGATGTTATTCTGGTACTGTCAGACGGAATATGTTAGTTTGTTGTCTATGTTTGTTTGTGAAATCGTCTATATATTGGGTTAGTTGAGAGTCGACGAGTGTATGCTACTGCATGATTTAGCATTTGGTCCTTGATGCTTCAGGCTACGAATCCGCAATGGCAATAAAATGGATCTAGTGTTACTTCATCATACAATGTTACTGCAGCTACTTAATTATAAAATATAACTGAATGAATCTGTTGTTACTGTTTCACATGTTCAAGTATTTAAACGAAATGACTAATCTTGTGTCCCATTGCTAGACTGTTGTCCCAATGTGTATGTAATGTGACTGCATCATTATATGTGATCGACTATATTGACTTAGATCTAGCAGAGATATTACCAAAATCTTTCATAATTAATTAATGGGGGAATGAGGGAGAAGGACAAAAATATTTCATCAATTGAGTAGAAGGACAGTTTTTTGAAACTTTTGCATAAAGGACAAAACTATTTATTCACTGTCGAAATTCACTTGTGAACGAAATTCACCGCTTAAATTCAATTGACGAAATTCATCGTCGAAATTCACTAATTTTCAAAATTCAACGTCGAAATTCACTAATTTTCGGATTCACCGTCGAAATTCATTGTCGAAATTCACCGATTTCGGGATTCACCTTAAGATTCACCGATTTTCGGATTCACTTTGTTTGTCCTTCTCGCTATAAAATTATGCAGTTGTCCTTCTACCTATAAAAAATATGTAAATTTGTCTGCATTACTTAAAAATATTTGATTGTGTCCTTATCCCTAATTTTCCATTAATTAATCTTATTAAGCCTTAGTTCATCTTCTGCATTTAAATTAATTTAAGCTCTCGTTTATATATACTAGTAAAATACACGTGCATCCGCACGTGGTTTTGTGGAATGAAATTTTAAATTTTGAAAAATAACAATATTAATTAATACATAATTATAAAGTATTACTTCCTCATCATTAAAAATAAATATTGATTCATTGTTTCTTATTGTCAAGACCGAAACCGTAATTAGTAAACCCACCACTTTTTCAAATTATTGACTGGGAGCGGGGAAGGCGACAGCCAACCCCACGGCCTCTACTATAGATGCAAGCACGTGAGAGAAGGGTGACGCCTCTAGCCGCTTTGATTTCGGCCCCCTACGGATGGTGTTCACCCCTATCAAAATTCAAGGTTTAGTCTCCGAAAGGATAGGATTTTGGGTACTCGTTGAGTCACTGACCGACCCTACGGCGGCATACTCGGGGCGTACTTTGAGATCTGATATAGTAGGTCACACTCTTTATGGATATTTTTGAAATATCTAGGCTAGAAAAATGAAGGTAATCAATGATTAAAGACCGGGATGTCTGATTCCCGTCGGATGTTTGATTCTCAAAGTTTAATCATTGAGAGAGATTGTCTCAGTTTGATCGTCGCCTCTTTGACTGACCCTACGGCGGCACTGAGGTGTGAGATTAAATCCTTGGAATGGTAGGATAGACTTTTTAACAAGCTTATTATTCCTAAAATAAAAATCTAGTAGTGAAAATTTATTTTTGAATTTAACTTTCATCATGTTTTATTTTACAACTTTAATCTCTAGGCTAATGAATTAGTAATAAGACTTCATTAAAAATGTGGAAATAACAAGTACGTTGTAATTATCAAAAGAATGCAGATTAATGTTTCGAAGAGATTTTTCCTTGAGCCTTTTAAAACTTAAGTGACATAGTATATGTATGTCACGGATGTCACTCGTGTTGAACGAGAAACAACCATACTTAGTTTACAAAAGATGATATAGATCTATCGAGATAAATTCATTTAGTGAATTTTAAAAGATGCATTTGTTAGGTATAGTGCCTGAAAGACAATTATCTAATTGTTTTAGGACGTAATTAATAATTCATCTTATTATATGCATGTATGCTTATAATTAAGACACTATCGAAAACCCACGAGTACCTCGCTTATGTAATCACATAACTCGGTGTATGGCTATACACAAGAGGATTGAGTTAGTGAGATGTACTTAAAATTAACTTAGTCCGTAGCGTTGATTAATCTGAGTGCGAGTCTCATGATTAATATGCTAATAATGCGCCTGAACACTTTACGGTGTGACAATCTTATCCGGATCGCGGTAATAGGAAGTACCTAGTGGGGCATTTATATATGATGATAATCATATAGAAATTTGGACCGATTTGATTTGAGTTCTCGATATAATTCTGTGATCGAGAAGTCTTATCGAATCACAAGATGATCATACATGAATTAATCTCAATCCTGAGGTGATAACAGACAACTGCTTAGACTAGGGTAGAGTTTGATGTGTTAGTGAGGATCACTTCGAAGTATGTGGTCCAACACTTCTCGTTGGCTCAATTCTGGGATGAGTGAGTCGTCTGTGCTATCACAGATATGGAATCCACTCCTTCCCTCAGGAAGTAGATAGATAGTTCTCTTATTTGTTAATCCTAGAAACTGATCGATCCGCGGAGTTCATGTTAGACTAATTAGCTACTAGTCTGGTATTTGAACTAATTGATCACTAGGGGGTTAATGGTAAATAAGGATAATATGTTTCGAGAAAGGTTTACGGAAATATCCCGACTTAAAATGAAAGCAAATATGGAGGATTTATCCGTATGTAATGATTATATCGGTGGACACCTTATCAACTCATGGTTGAGTGTAAGTTCTCTATATTCGGCAGAGTTCGGGCCGGGTTTATGGTGGTGTAATCCCGAATTAATAGATTGAATATTATTGTTCGGTCCGACGGATAATATTATTTAATTTATTGTAATTTATCGAATACGGGTCCATTGGTCCCGACGTGGCTTCTAATATAGCATATAGGTTTCTCGTCATTGCACTCAATTATAATTAAATAGTTGGATTGGACTATTTAATTGATATGTGATTAATTGTTTAGTTGACTAGATAATTAAATACACGGAAAAGAAATTTTTCGTGGACTCGGCCCAATGTGTCAAAAATGTGTGTGGACCTTTATTTAATTAAGGGGGGCGCATTTTATGATTATTTAATTAGAGAGAAATTAGTTTTCTTGGATAATTATTTAATGTATGATTTAATCATTTATTTGTAAAGTGATAATTCATGGAATATTAGATAATATATTTATTTATCCTAATTTGTTTGGGATATATATTATATTTATCTTTTATTTGGAAAAATGATTATTCTAATAATTATCTCTTAATTATTAAATCCTTGGAGGATAAGGATTACTCTCATATATAAAGAGAGTTCTCCCAAACCAAATTAGACACATAATTTTCGAAATTATTGAGGAGTATTAGGCTTGGATATTTCGGCCTAAATACTAGGGTTTTCGAGTTGGGAAAATCTTCGGGATTTTCCGGGTAGCATATCGAGGAGGTCCGGCGGCTTGAAACACCATCCACCTGGTGGTGCTTGGAGACACACGTTGGAAGACTTTGGCTTCTCAACTAGGCTCTCAACTTGTTCTTGACGTTTTTCACCATAAAAAGGTTGGTGATCTAACCCCCTCGTAGGTTAGATCTATTTATTTATGTATTTTGGTTGACTGGATCTAGATCTTGTAGTTTCATTAAGCGTAATCGGGTGGATCTTTGATCCATCCGAGATATTACATCCTACAAATTTACAAAGCAAAAATTTCTAATTGAAAATTTGGAAAATCATACATAAGGCGTTTCTTTGGTTAGGACGGTATTTGGAACCGATGAACTAGTGGGAGCCTTAGTCTCATGATTGTTTTTTTTCTAAATCATTAGAAATGTGTAATAGACTACACAAGAGTTTTTTCATTCATTGAAAAAACGAGAATAAAGCGTTACTAGTTAGACAATATTTGGAACTGATAAACTAGTGGGAGCTTAGTTCTGGAGATTTTATAATCTTTGAAACATCATGAACACAACATTGCTAGTTAGGCAGATTTGGGCCGATAAACTAGTGGGAGCTTAGTTCTGGTGATGTTCCAATCTTTGAAAAATCATAAATACAAAGTGTCGCTAGTTAGACGGTATTTGGAACCGATAAACTAGTGGGAGCTTTGCTCTTATGATTTGTCGATTAGAAAAATTGAATAGTCCAAGCTAATAACACTATCATTAGACATCACACGCTTCAAGAGTAGTGTCTACTCAAACGAATCGCTAGTTCAAGATCTGCTTTCCATTTAAGGAAAGTCGAGAATGGGAAAGAATGTTTATACATGTTAGTCATCTAAACTAAGTAGTTTTAAGGCTAAACCGGAAAATTAATGAATTGGAAATTAGAGGATAAGGAAAGTGATTTCAGATCACTGACCAATGCATCCTTAGCAATTTTTTCAAAAGACAAGTTCTTTGGAAGAACTAGGTATCTTTACATTAAACGATAAATAAAATAGACAACGGGCAGTTATTTCAGATAGACTAGTGGGAGTGATATAAGGAAATGAATCTCGGATTCAATTCTTGATTATCACAGAAAATTCATTTTCTGTTTTCGGATTCGTTGGAATGAACGTATTCATTTTCAATAGGATAATTTGTTTGTCTTATTGATGATAAATATAACATTCGTAGCACGAACCCAAGACTCGGACTTTTGTTTGATAAAGTAAGAACCACTAAGAAATGCTGAATAGGTATATGTAACACATCTTAAACAATATAAACGCAAATGGTTTCCGTATTTAGATAAACACTTCTTTATATACTATTAATTAGTGCATATTCCCTAACGACAAGATCTGTAGACTGGCTTAGGGTGATTCATATCTCCCAATCAAAGGAACCCTGTCTCAAAGGAACAATGCCTAAGTTTCCTTTCTATCGGGAAAGGGTAATAGATTTAAAGAAGTTACATAGCTTGTTCATATCGACCTTCGGGGTCATATGAAAGATACAAGCTAGTAAGAGCTTTTTCAAGTAGTGACATCTAGTCTGACAACTACTCGAAACTCCAATAAGTTTATCCAAAATATTAGGAGGAATCTCTGATTTCACCAGAGATAGGGTATTCCATACTCAAGTATAGGCTTTCACATAGTCTTCGGGACTGATAATCGGCCTACCTCCCAGTGGAATGTTTTCACTAAAGGATACACCATAAATTTGCCTTATATAGTTATTGATGTGCTACGATACACTGCTTAACTCATTTAAGATATTAGTTGCAATAATAACGGCTTACATTATCATGTGGAACCGAGAAGTCTATCTAGAAGATGCCTACACATTTGTGGATACGGAGTGAATTCGGTTCATCCCACTTCCACAAATATAAACATTTAGCACTTAGTGCTTGAAGGTAGGACTGGAAATTTTGCGTACACGTTCAGAGCGTGAAATATCTTAATACATTGAGTAAAGGTTGATTATAAAACTCGTAAAATCAGAAAATAACGGTTATACTGTCAAACTCGGTCTGATAGAGTCTATAAATCATAGCTTTGGATCTTGAAGTATTTGTACTCAAGATGTTACTAACTGATTTGTTCAGTCCACATCCAATACCGGCAGTTAGTGATAACACTAATAAAAACTACTAAACTAGATCGGTATATCAATCCACCCTGAAGAGAGTTTGAGAATGTGTTAACACAAGAGTAAACTTCAACTTAGTTTATTCATTGATATGAGAGGTGTATAAATAGATACAATTGAGAGAGAGACTAGCTAGCTAGCTTGGGCGGCCACTTGAGTATGTAGATGTGGGCGGCAAGCATGCAAAAAGTAAAAGTAAAAGCTATGTCTATGACATAAAGTAAACTAGAGTTTGACATATTAATTGTTTATATGTATCACAATTAATATGTCTTTTACAAATAAATAAAGTGTACTAATAATATAATACACGAAATAGAGATCTGCTTGAACATGTTACTCAAATGAGGCATAAGAGCACCTCTTTGAGACCTCACTGAGGTCGCACCTGCTGAGTAATATTTCCACACCCCTCAAACTGGGTCAGTATATATTAATGCAAAAGTTTGCTACTTAGTCTCTATTGAACATAAGAGGTGGAATAGCCTTGGTAAGGATATCGGATTTACGATCAATGATGGAACATACTTGGAGTTGAATAATCTTGGCATCAATCTTCTCCTTCAAAAATGTCTCACAATGTCCACATGTTTTGTTTTGTCATGATGGATGGATCCTCTCGCCATGCATAGTCTTTGAGTTATTATCACAAAGCAGAGTGTGATAGTTCTTTGAAGAGGTCTCTTGAAGTTCGATGAAAGTACTCTTTTGAGCCAAAGAGCTTCACAAATGCCTAAGACAAGTGCCCTGAGTTCAAACCAAAGATCGCTTCTAGACATCGTAGGTTGTTTCTTGCTCCTCCAAGTAACAAGATTGCCCCATACATATGAACAGAGAGCACGTGGTCGACCTTCTATCTATGTGGCATCCAAATTGATCAAAGATCGGTGTAGACCTTGATGGATCTATCAAGAGACTTGGTGAAGTGTAACCCTTGGCCAGAGTGGACTTTAAATACCTCAAGATCCTATTCACGAGATCCCAATGTTGCTCAAGAGGCAAAGGTGCATGAACCGACTAACCAGATCGACACCATATGCAATATCGGTCTTGTATGGGAGAGGTAGATGAGTTTCCTACAAGCCTTTGATATTGTTCTTTCTCCCAAGCGAAGTCACCATGTAGCAGGGTATGGTAGGGTCTCTACAGGGGATATAGCAGTTTGCACCCCAAAGATGCCGCTTCTTCAAAGCAGATCCAGTACATATTTCCTTTGGGAGACAGAAATGCCTTTGTCAAGTTTCTTGCTACTTCCATGCCAAGAAAATATTTGAGAAAACCCAAGTCCTTCACTTGAAACACCTTTGCCAAAGCAGAGTCTTCAAATGTTGGATCTCGGTAGAGTCATCTCCAGTGAGGATGATATCATCCACATAGACAATAATAATAGACCTCTTACGGTTGGTTGTCTTGATGAACATAGTGTGATCGAAATTGCATTGGTGATATCCAGCAGCTTTGACCACGATTGTTAATTTTCCAAACCATGCCCTTGGTGATTGCTTCAGCCATATAGAGATTTCCTCGGTTTGCACACCTTGCCTTGAGTATGAGGATTGATAAAACCAGGAGGTACATTCATATAAACTTCCTCGGTGAGGTCCCCATTTAGAAAGGCATTTTTATGTCCAATTGGTGAAGAGGCCACTCAAGTTGGACAGGTAGAGAGATCGTAACCCTGACAAGGTGTTGAGTTTTGCCACTGGTGCAAAAGTTTCCTTATAGTCAATGCCATAAGTTTGAGTGAATCCCTCGGCTACCAATCTGCTTTGTACTTGTCAATAGTGCCATTAGCATTGTATTTTATAGTGAATAACCATCTGCAGAATCGATCGTCTTCTTGCCTCATGGGGAGAGGTGTCAAATCCCAAGTATGATTATCCGAAGTGTTGTCATCTGCTTTTAACAAGAAACCTTCCATTTATCATTTTGAAGGGCCTCCTGAATATTTTTAGGAATAGAGTGAGAGTCCAGTCCTGTGAAAACATGGCAAAGCGCAGAGATAACTTATCATAAGATAAATAAGAATGAATAGAATGATCGAGTGTATGATCTCTTTCCTTCCTAAGAGCAATAGGCCTATCATCAATGTCGTGAGTCTTTGAGGATCTGTGAGATTGCCGAGTGTCGATGAGCTCGGGATCGCAGGCTCTGGGTCGATGACTCTTGTTCGGGAGGTTCTTTGAGGAGTATTAGGCAGTAGAGAGTCGGTAGAGGGTACCAAGTTCGATCTGTGAGGATCGATGAGGTTCTTGAGGTTAAGAGTTTGCCGAGGAAGGGGTTTAGGTCAATTTCAATCGAGTTTCCATCGTTGAATGGCTCAATGGGTTTGTTTGTAATAAGGGTCCTTTCAAAGAATTTTACATCCATAGAATTGTAAAATTTCTTTTCAATAGGGGAATAACACTTGTAACCCTTTTTGTCCTTTGCATAACCTAGGAAAATGCACTTGTGAGCTTTAGGATCAAGTTTACTTCTGTGTTGAGCATGGATATACACAAACACAGTACAACCAAAGATCTTTGGAGGCAACTGGGAAACAAGATGACGGCAGGAGTGTGTGGTCAGTAGGGTTTGGAGTGGAGTTTTGAAACCTAACACTCTGCTGGGAAGTCTGTTGATTAAATAAGTTGCACGATCAGATAGCTTCACCCCACATATATTTAGGAACATGTGTGGTGAACATGATTGATCTCGCCATTTCCAGCCAGTGCTGTTTTTCTCTCAAAGAACCCCATTCTGTGAGGTGTTTCCACACAACTCTTGATATGAACAATTCCTCTATCTCACAAGAAGGTACTGAGATTAGACTCATAGTATTCTAGAGCATTATCGCCTTTAAGATCTTGACCTTAGTATCAAATTGAGTGGAGACCATATGATAAAATTCTTGAAAGATAGGGCCAACTTCAGATTTGTCTTTCATTAAAAACACCCAAGTGTTCTGGTATGATCATCAATAAAGGTGACAAACCACCTTTTCCTGTTATACTTTTCACCCTAGAGGTCCCCACACATCACTGTGTATTAAGGTGAAGGGTGAGGAATGCAAATGAGGTAACTTAGCATACACAGATTTTGTAAGTTTAGCAAATTGACAAATATCACATTGAAGGTCATTCAGATTACATCCTTTAAACAATTCAGAGTTAAAGATTTTAAGTAACCAAAACTTGGATGTCCTAATCTATAATGCCATAACATGATATTGTCTAAAGTCCAGGAGCAGTCTTTGAGGCGGTCGAGTCTTGATCCTCTGTCTTGGCGAGGTTGACGAGAAACAATCCAAATATGAGGTTTAGCCTTCCCAATCACTTCTGTGAAGTAGGATCCTCGAATGTGCACCGATTCTCCTTAAAAACAACAGTCCAATTCAAATCTTTAGTGAGTCTACTTGATGAGATATAAGATTGCAGTCTAAGTTTGGAACAAATAGGACATCCTGTAGGCATATCTTATTAGTGAGTTTAACATTTCCAACACCTTTTGCGAGAGATAGATCCATCAAGCCAGCTTTAATGTTATGAATTTGGTGACAAGGCATATAGTTGGTTATAAGGTTTTATTACCCAGTCATATGGGAGGATGCCCTAATCAACAATCCATGTTTCATTGCTAAGGAAGAGTAGAATTTACTCAGTATGAGTATGAGTAGCAACATCAAGTGAGAGTGACTACCTTCCTTTTGTTGATTCAGAAGGCTTTGAATGCGACAAATTGAGCATTCATCTGTTGTCATTCTCCTCCTCACCGATGTGTATCGCCTTGACTTTCCGTGATAGGTTTTGAGGTTTTGAGGAGTTAGGCTTGCCATGGAGCTTCCAAAGCGCTTGTCCTTGGTGTGATTTGTGCGTTTGCGATGATCACGAGCAGTTTTCCAGTTCTCTCGGTGAGGCTTCCTGTATGTCTCAAAGAACCTCAAGCAGCCTTCCCGACGGTCACAGGCAGCACCCTTGATAGGGTTGTCGGTAGGGGATTTGAAGCATGACTTTTCTCCTACTTTCTTCATGTTTGACCTCGGCAAACATGGATTTGAGATTTGGAAGAGGTTTGGTGGCAAGAATTCTTCCTCTAACATCATCAAGAGTAGGATTCATCCAGGTGAGGAACACGAATACTCTCTTCTTTTCTATGATGTCTTTATAAAGAGCAAAGATCCTTGACATCATTCCATGAGTGAGTTTCTAACATATCTAAGTGTTGCCAAGCCTTAGATAGTTGATTGAAATATTGAGTTACGAGACATATCCCCTTGCACGCAAGTTTGAATCTGAGCTAGTTCATATACCTCGGATGTATTATCCTTCTTGGAGTAAAGATCTCTGCATTATCCTGATTTCTTTGGCAGATATCATACATCATAAAGTTTTCACTTATCTCTTTTGTCATTTACCTCGTGAGGATGGTCATGAGTTGATTATTTGTTGTGTCCCATGCTTCAAAACCGGGTCGCCAAGAAAGTGCGAGTTTTGTTCCGACAAGTATCCCATCTTACTTTGTCCAGAAATGTACATTTTCATAGACCTTGACCATAACAGATAGTTGTTACCATCAAGTCTATGGTTTGTATAAGAAGAGGAGTTGTCGATTACTCTCGGTCACCGAGGTCTTGAGAGTCTCACTGAGGTTGAAGTAATGTCGGATGTGGAAGACATTCTTCAGAAATATGAGTTTTGCAGCGGAAAAAGTTAGAACACAAATGGCTCTGCTACCATGAAGAGAGTTTGAGAATGTGTTAACACAAGAGTAAACTTCAACTTAGTTTATTCATTGATATGAGAGGTGTATAAATAGATACAATTGAGAGAGAGACTAGCTAGCTAGCTTGGGCGGCCACTTGAGTATGTAGATGTGGGCGGCAAGCATGCAAAAAGTAAAAGTAAAAGCTATGTCTATGACATAAAGTAAACTAGAGTTTGACATATTAATTGTTTATATGTATCACAATTAATATGTATTTTACAAATAAATAAAGTGTACTAATAATATAATACACGAAATAGAGACTGCTGAACATGTTACTCAAATAGAGGCATAAGAGCACCTCGCTTGAGACCTGTGAAGGTCGCACCTGCTTTGGAGTAATATTTCCACACACCCCGAACGCAGTGGGAGTATGGTTTGTCCATTACCCATTGCAGGACCCTACGGTCTATAGGGTAGATTGATGGCCTATAGTCCTTCGTGGGCTGTATAGGATCCTGATCATAGAGGTTGGTTTAAAAGCAATAACCCTCTGAATGAAGTTTGATACTCCAGTTCTGTTGAAACTCTTGTAGAACCACCTGAGTATCTCAGGCCCAATGGGAGTAATTGGAACTACAAGGAGAAGAGTCAAATGAATAGGAAAGTTTAACTTTCAACGCAAAGCTGAGTAATTTAGGGGTGATTCCCTAAAAGGTAGAGAGTTAACCAGGCCGTGATCTCACTCACCACTCAGTCTTGCTTGATTTCGTCAGAAAGCGGGAAATAGGGGTGATTCCCTAAGACTTCCTTGCCGAACAACGGAATCTGAACTCATTCAGAAAAGAAGGGTTTTAGCTAAGAACAAATGACAGATTCGTTACAAAGCAGAAAATAGGGGAGATACCCTAAGACTTTTTTGCGAGACTACCGGTATCTTAATTCATTCAGAAAGAACCTTTGTCAGGATGTCTTCCATAGCTTATATCCTTTGGGGATTAAAGCAAACCTCTAGGTCATTTCAAAGTCATATACTGTTTAATATGTGGACTCGACTAGCATGTTGATAAGTCTTTCGTAGACTGGGCATCAATATTAGTAAAGTAGTATGTAGATTAGTGTTTGTGAATGGTAACACTGAAACTGTTGGAAACAACATGCGTGCGTTATCTGAAGTCAGAGGCTAACATGCCATCGGGCTATTTTCTAAAGAATTTGACTCACTCAAATTCTCGAAAATAAGCAATTGGCAATCCCATTCATCCATCTCAATGGTTAAGATGTTCTTGCATAGAGGAATGCAACATTCAACGATTGAGTCTACCCTACCTCTCAGGAATGCTTGTCTAAACCTGCGGTTGAATACTAAATGGGATGTTTAGTGAATCCTCAAGTCTCTTTGGGATAATGAGGAATAATATGCTAGTATATTCAGGTGCAAGCACTGATTCTGGCTTTATGTCAGATTGAGGATTATCGTTAAATCGATCTCAGTCTCAGTGTTTACTCATGTGATAAAGTATTATCCAGTAAGCCAATACCACTTCATTGTGAAAACATTGGAGAGGTAGCTCATAAGGATTTTGCAATCACTAGAGGTCATAAGCATATTGACATCGTACCACCGGATTAGATGGAAAGGCGACGGTTTGATCCCAAAGATTGACTCAAGCCGCCAACCTACCTCGATCGATGTACCAAGTCACATGGTATTCGGATTCTAAGTGCGCCGCCGGTAATCGACCTACCTGCGCGCGCACACTCCACCATGCTTGGAAGGATGAACTACTAAGATGCGCTTGGAGGGTATGAATCTTAGGGATATGTCTCACTTGTTTTGAGCAAGTGGGAGAATGTTGTAGATATAGATATAAAGGGTGTGCTCTAAACAATTAATCCACTTGCCTTTCGTGCAAGTGGGAGATTGTTAGGTGTAGTGCCCGAAAGACAATTATCTAATTGTTTTTATGACAGAATTAATAATTCATCTTATTATATGCATGTATGCTTATAATTAAGACACTACTGAAAACCCTAAGTACCTCATTTATGCAATTACATAACTCAGTGTATGGCTATACACAAGAGGATTGAGTTAGTGAGATGTACTTAAAATTAACTTAGTCCGTAGCGTTTATTAATCTGAGTACGGGTCTCAAGATTAATTTGCTAATAATGCTCCCAGAAGGGTGGAACCAATCTGAAGACTCAGCTGTGTGATGGACAGCTGAAAAGGGTATTCAATTCTATGCGCCAGTAGGGTGGAGTCTCTCGAGCTTCATCGGCGCAGGTAACTATCGGCGGGGTGATAGTCTGTGAAAATCTTGAATACTGGCCAGGTCCCACATCCGATAATTACATTATGTGACAATTTATCAAAGGTGTTATTAAAAGGAGGACACGTGTAGGGGTATTTATGGTGCATTAGACAAAGATTCCTTGCGGCTAGGGTTTAGGGATTTGTGCCTATAAATACAGTTGTTGTCACATTGTCCGAGTGTGTTGAAATCTGTAAATTTTAGTGCATAATAAAATATCTCTATTCTGCCCGTGGTTTTTTACCTCTCCCACTAAGGGGTTTTCCACGTTAAAATCTGTGTTCTTCTTGTTTCTGTTATCTCCTTTGATTGGATATGTTTGATTGTAACTATTTCTGTTTCTTGAATCTGAAGTTATCACCATCGGTTTTATAACAAATGGTATCAGAGCCAGGTTCTGGAGAAAACAATCTGTATGATCAACTTCATCTTCACCAAGACCTTCAGCAAGGTTCTAGGATCTGTGATAAAGTTGTGATCTTTAGCAAGAAAAGATGTCGAAAACGTGAAAATAGATAAATTTACGAGGAAGAACAGCTTTTGGTGCAGGCAAATCAAGATCGTGCAATTGTTGAAACAACGAGGTTTGTGGAATCCTTTATCGACAAACCAAATACAAAAAGCGGCCAGATTATGCCATCTGGAAGAGAAAGCACATTCAACCATCATGTTGTGCTTATCGATGATGTTATCACTGAGGTTCTTTGAGGAAGACACCGCAGCCAAGTTGTGGAAGAAGCTTGAAAGCCTGTACATGACCAAGTCACTGACCAACAAGTTGTTGTTAAAACAGAGGTTGTTCAGTTTGAAGATGCATGAAGGGAGTCCACTGAGGGAACATCTTGACCAGCTGAACATAATATTACTTGATTTAAGGAATATTGATGTTAAAATTGAAGATGAAGATGCAGCCCTAATCCTGTTGGTGTCATTGCCGGCATCATATGAAAAAATTGTGCAGTCTTTCATAGATGGGAAGGATACAGTAGCTTTGGAGGATGTGAGGTCTGCCTTACATGCCAGGGAGCTGAGACACAAAGCTGCTGGGACAGACAATCAGGCTGCTGGGCTAGTGTCTAGCAGCAATAGTGGAAAAGGATATGGACAGAAGAAGAAAAAGAAGTCTGGGTCCAAAGGTTCTAAGCCTACTGATGTCTGTAATTACTGTAAGGAGCACGAACATTGGAAGTCCAATTGTCCAAGGAAGAAGAAACAGCAGGAAGGCAATTCTGGCATAGTAGCCTTGGCCACTGAGCAATCTGATGAGGATCTGGTTCTAGTTGCAGGGGACTCTACACACCATAATGATGTGTGGATACTTGATTCTGGAGCATCTTATCATATTTGTCCAAACAGGAGTGGTTTTCTACTTATGAAGCGAGATGGATGGTGGTCAAATCTATATGGCCAACAACAAGGTGCAAAGTTGTGGGAATTGGCTCGATAAAGTTAAGGACAGAGGATGGTAAATTCTGCAGCCAATCAAGGTTGTAAGACATGTTCCACAGATGACCAAGAATTTGGTATCTCTCGATCTCTTTGGATGACAAGGGGTTCAATTTCAAGGTGAATGTGGGCGGTGAATGTCTCCAAAGATTCGATTGTAGTTCTCAAAGGCATCAAGAGGGAACCTTGTATATATTACAAGGATCTACTATATCACAACACTCTTCTTTGTTGCATCCTCGGCTGATTCACCGATCTCGATGAACTCACATTGTGTGCACATGAGACTTGATCACATGGGTGAAAGGGCATCTGAGTTCTTTCTTGGCCGAGTTTTCTTGGGGATATAAGGTTAAGAATGCGGACTTTTGTGAACATTGTGTGTTTGGGAAGTTGCCGTAAGTAAGTTCTCGGCGAGGTTGCACAACACAAAGGCATCACTTGATTATATCCATTCGACTCACTTGGGTCCATCAAAAGTTGAGTCATTGGGTGGCCCACGGATATTTTGTGTCATTTATAGATGACTATTCAAGGATGAATTGGGTGGTGATGATGAAGAACAAAAGTGATGCATTCAATAACTTCAAGCGTTGGAAGGCCCTAGTGGAGAATCAGTTAGGCAAGAAAATCAAGAAGCTTCGTGCTGAGATAATGGTGCTGAATTACTGGGCGGATTTTGATTCATTTTGTGCGGTGAGGTATTTCCAGACATCATCTTGTAAGAGAATACACCTCGTGAGAATGGTGTAGTGAAAGGATGAATCAAACTCTCTTGGAGTGGGCAAGATGTATGCTTTCTCAAGCTGGTTTATCAAGGAGATTTTGGCAGAGGCTGTCAAGACAGCTTGCTACTTAATCAACAGGAGCCTCACACAGAATCAATCTCAAGACACCATTTGAGATGTGGTCTAGGCAAGCCTTGTTGACTACTCAGTTCTAAGGGTTTTTGGAAGTACAACTTACTATCATGTTAGTGAAGGGAAGTTGGAGCCAAGAGCCAAGAAGGGAGTGTTTGTGGGGTATGGTGATAGAGTGAAAGGATATAGGATTTGGTCATCAGCAGAGTCCAGAGTAATCCTCCGCAGGGCGTTGTGTTTGATGAAAATTCTATGTTAAACTCATCGGTGAGGAGGTCTCACCGAGTGCGAAACCGATCTTTGAATCGATAGAGTTGAGAAGCAGGTGGAGCTTCAGGTGGAGTCTCTTGATATGCAACAATCGGTGGATCAAAATCAACACTATATCTTGATCCGGATAATGAACGAGAATCGATCCAAGCCACCCTACGAGACCTCGGCGGCGTCATACAAACATTGATCAAGAGAGTCTAGGCGCGGCGAACTAGAAGATCTAATGTTGGGATACCTCAGGAGATATGGATATGATGATTTGGCTAGATATGCACTCCAAGTTGAAGAAGAAGTAGAGGTTCTGAACCTACTACTTACTGAGGAAAGCGATGACATGTCTGAAGCATCTCGGTGGCATCTTTGTCATGGGAGATGAAATGGAGTCATTCTTGAAGAATCGGACTTGGGAATTAGTCAAATGACTTTCTTGACAAGGGAGTTGTGACTTGTAAATGGATTTTCAAGAAAAAAAAAAGGAATAACTAAAGCGAAGGGTCGGAGTATAAGGCACGTTTGGTTGCAAGAGGATTCGATCAAAAGGAAGGGTTGACTTTGATGAAATATTTTCACCATGGTGGTCGACACACTTCAATCAGGGTGTTACTAGCAATGGTGGCACAAAGAGATCTGGAACTTGAGCAATTAGATGTAGCTTGCTTTTCTACATGGTGAGGTGGATAAGGAGATATACATGACTCGGCTGAGGTTTTCAAGTTCTGGCAAGGGAAAATTATGTTTGCAAGTCAAGAAATCATTGTATGGTTTGAAGCAAGCTCCAAGGCGATGGTATAAAAGGTTTGATGATTTTATGCTTGAGGAGTTACAACAGAAGTCCTTATGACTCTTTGTGTATACCTGATCTGTTTGAAAGATGGATCACATATCTATCTTGTTTTGTATGTGGATGACATATTGATTCTTCTTTGCAAGGAAGTCCGATATTCAAAATCAAGAAGAACCTTCCGGGTTCTCAATCTTGAATTTGAAATGAAGGATTTAGGTGCAGCCAAGAAAATCTTGGGGATGGAGATCTGGAGAGATAGAAGTCAGAAGAAATTATTCTTGTCTCGGCAGGGTTATGTGCAGAAGATATTGGCCAAGTTTGGGATGTCTGTTTGCCAAAACCAATAGATACTCTATGGCATCAAATGTTCATTTGTCTGTTTATGCTTCACGATCATCCGAAGAGAAGGAGTATATGTCAAAGTTCCCTATTCTAGTGCGGTTGGCGATCGATGTATGCCATGGTTTGCACTAGGCCTGATCTGCTCGAGCGATCGGTGTTGTCGGCGAGTTTATGGCTCAACACAGAAAGGAACACTGGAAAGGCTGTTAAAAGGATATTCGGTACACGAGAGGTGCAGATTGATGTTGGTCTCATTTATGGAGGTGATACTAGTGCAGTCACGAGCTCTTGTGATCTTGATTATGCAGTGATGTTGATGATGAAGATCAATGGCGGTTATGTGTTTACATTGGGAAATGCAGTGGTCAGCTGGAAAGCTACTCTTCAGGCTACAGTAGCCTTATCAACTACTGAAGCAGAATACATGGCTCTTACTGAAGCAGCTAAGGAGGGTATCTGGTTGAAAGGGCTAGTCAGTGATTTGGGGTTGCATCAGGATCAGGCTGATATATATTGTGACAGTCTAAGTGCAATATGTTTAGCCAAGGATCAGGTTCATCATGAGAGAACCAAGCATATTGATGTCAGGTATCATTTCTTGAGGAATGAGAAGAGGGTTGTAGTGAAAAAGATCAGCACCAAGGATAATCCTGCTGACATGTTCACTAAACCCGATTCGATGAAGTAAGTTTCGACTTTTCTGGACTTCTTGAATATTCAAAGCTTATAATCTATTTACGGAAACTCAGCGAGGCGGATCGGTGGAGTGGATCTTGAGAGATAGTCAGGTACAAGTACATCGGCATTGTGAATGCATCCGTACAAGTACATCTGGTTATGCAATCTGTTTGACTCTAGTGAGAGTTGAAGTCAAGGTGGAGATTTTGTCAGTAAAGTGACTTAAACTCTACATCTGGTGGAACCAATCTGAAGACTCAGCTGTGTGATGGACAGCTGAAAAGGGTATTCAATTCTATGCGCCAGTAGGGTGGAGTCTACTGAGCTTACATCGGCGAGGTAACTATCGGCGGGGTGATAGTCTGCTGAAATCTTGAACACTGTGCAGGTCCCACATCTAAAATTACATTATGTGACAGCTATACAGTGTTATTAAAAGGAGGACACATGTAGGGGTATTTATGGTGCATCAGACAAATATTCCTTGCGGCTAGGGTTTAGGGATTTGTGCCTATAAATACAGTTGTTGTCTCATTGTCCGAGTGTGTTGAAATCTGTAAATTTCCGTGCATAATAAAATATCTCTTTTCTGCCCGTGGTTTTTTACCTCTCCCACTGAGGGGTTTTCCACGTTAAAATCTGTGTTCTTCTTGTTTCTGTTATCTCCTTTGATTGGATATGTTTGATTGCTTCTGTTTCTGTTTCTTGCATCTGAAGTTATCTCCATCGGTTTTATAACAGGGTACCAAGTGGGGCATTTATATATGATGCTAATCATATAGGGCTGGACCGATTTGATTTGAGTTCTCGATATAATTCCGTGATCGAGAAGTCTTATCGAATCACAAGATGATAATATATGGATTAATCTCAATCCTGAGGTGACCATAGACGACTGCTTAGACTAGGGTAGGGTTTGATGTGTTAGTAAGGATCACTTCGTAGTATGTGGTCCAACACTTCTCGTTGGCTCTATTTTAGGATGAGAAAGTAGTCTGTGCTATCACAGATATGGAATCCATTCTTTCCCTCGGGAAGTAGACATCTGATTCACTTATTTGTTAATCCTAGAAAGCGATCGATGGCGCGAGTTCATATTATATTAGTTATGAACTAATTGATCACTAGAAGATTAATGGTAAATAAGGATAAGATGTTTCGAGAAGGGTTTACGGAGATATCCCGAATCGTAGCGAAAAACGATCATGATGGGGATTTATCCGTATGTAATGATTATATCGGTGGGCGCTTATCGACTCAAAGTTGAGTGTAAGTTTATATCTATATTCAATGAGTTCGATTTTGGGTTTATGGTGGTGTAATCCCGAATTAATAGATTGAATATAATTGTTCGATTCCGACAAATAATTTTATTTAATTTATTGTAGCTCTCTTGAATATGGGTCCCATGGTCGACGTGGCTCTAAATATAGCATATCGTTTTCTCGTCGTTTCACCTCAAATTAATATTAAATAGTTGGATTGAATTTATTTTAATAAATATGTGGATTAATTGTTTAGTTGGACTATATAATTAAATACATGGAAAAGAAATTTTTCGTGGACTCGGCCCAATGTGTGTAAAATGTGTGTGGCCCTTATTTCTAGGGTTTTTTTGGGCGCATTTTGTAAGTATTAATTAATTGTTGGAAAATTAGTTTTCTTGGATAATTATTTAACATATGATTTAATCATTTATTTGTTAAGTGATAAATCATGGAATATTAGATAATAATATTATTTATCATAATTTGTTTGGGATATATATTATATTTATCTTATATTTAAATTAAGGATTAATTTAATAATTATCTTTTAATTATTAAATCCTTGGAAGACAAGGATCACTCTCCTATATAAAGAGAGTTCTCCCAAGCCTTTGATAATACATTATTTTCGAAATATTGGGAAGTATCAAGGCTTAAAATTTTCGGCCTTGGGAACTTTGGGTTCGAGTTTTAGAAAACTTCAGGTTTTCTAAGGTAGCATATCGAGGAGGTCCGGCGGCTTGAAACACCATCCACCTGGTGGTGCTTGGAGACACACGTTGGAAGACTTTGGCTTCTTTACTAGTCTCTCAACTAGCTCGGTTTGGATTGACCTTGTTCTTGGCGTTTTGCACCATAAAAAGGTTGGTAACCTAACCCCCTCGTAGGTTAGATTTATTATTCATGTATTTTGTTTGTTTAGATCAATATCCGATATTTATTCCGCTGCGTAATCGGGTCAATCTATGATTGATCCGGTGATATTACATCCTACATATGCAGCATGGAATTATTCTTTGTCTTCAATCTTATCCGTCATACTATCTTTGAGGTAGACATGATCAACTTATATCTAATGCCCTCATTTCTTCACTTTCTCAGAATATCATTCCGTTTATCACTCAGTCAAAGACTTCTAAGTGAGTCATGGACTACTTTATATAATAAATATATGCAAAGACCTCTAAGTGGACAAATCAAACAAATTAAATAGTACCTTAAATCTATGCAAAAAGGGACTCAAAAAATCTATAATTATCTCCACGATGTGAAAACTAAAGCCGATGATCTTGTGAATCTTATATCAGACAACTTGAGAGATGACCATAAAGAGTTTGCTAGGGTTGTTCAAGCACATGACATCCCCATTGATTTTAAAGAGCTCATGAAAAGCTACTTAATTATGAAACTTTTCCGTCTAAGTTGCGACCGATTCGCTTTTACGGTCTTGCTCTGACTCATTCGACCGTATAACATCCCTCTCCTACTACAAGTTTGTTTCACATCTTAATATTCCTAATATTGGAAGCAGACACAAAATAAACCATCACAGAGGCACGAGTTTTCGCCCTAAAAAACCTTATTTGGGTATTTCCAATATGCAAAGTGCAAGGACATTCAGAGATACGGTGCAATTATTACAAGGTTCAACCTCTTACAACTTTTTCTCATTCGGTCTAGCCCTCTAACATTGCGTCCTCTTCAAGCACCTTTGGATGCTCCATCATTTTCTTTGTGGCTTCTTGATAGTGGTGTTATGCATAATGTTACCATTGATCTTATTAATTTGGAATTACACATGCCTTATTCTGGAATGAAGACATCATGGTTGGTGATGAAAATAATCTTTCCATCACACACATAGATTTTGTTTTTGTCTTCACTCTTTCAAAATGTATCACATTGAATGGATGTTTGACGATGTCTGAATTTGTCCGAGTTACAGTTGAGTTGATATTCCGGTAAATGGACATTTGAGTGATGATCCAAATAATTTTTATGAGTGGATTTGAGAGTGGGTCTACAAAACACACAAAATCATGAAGGGTCCTAGAGCTTGCTCCTAGTGGAGACTCCAACGCTCAAGTTAGTATTTGAATAAATGAATTTCTATTAAGACAGTAAGAGAGAATGTACAGTAAGCATATTATGTGCGTACCATGTAATTGAGGATGATGATCCTTTATATGGGTCCCTCGTAAGGGAGTGAATTATGATGCATTGAAGTCATGGTCAAGGGAGTTTACTACGTATTGATGTAACAGAGCATGTTATGGAGCAGTTATGGCTCAGACTATAATGAAACATATATTTTAGATCCATCACTATAGCGATTACTAACATGGAGTAATGTCGTGTGAATTCTAGAACGTTACATTGAAGAGAATGTAAACGTTGGTTTAGATCGAGGATGACATGTGTCGTATTGAGCATAATGACTTTGTGACCTACACGACGTCGGCAATAAGAGACCGTGGATGTCTCGCATCTTGCCGGTTATGAGGGATAGAAGGTAATCTGCGGCATGTCAGACATAGGACGACCTACATCATGTCGGTATGATATACATGCGGCATGCGTTGTACTAAAGACGGACCTTGCAGGTTGAGGCTCGAAATCGAGTTGAGCCCATGTCCACCCACATGCCGATATGGCCTTTATCACTCTATGTGAGATCTAATGAGTGCCACGTATATGATGATTGATTTCACTCATGCAAATGTTCGTTGTGTTCCCAACATGTCTCATAATGTATAATCTATCTCTTTGCTTTGTCGAGCCCATAATGTTTCTTTTGAATTCTTACCCTTCAAATTTATTTTAAGGTTCTGCAGACCAGTATTCCTATGATGTAATGACTGCTTAAAAATGAATTGTATGATTGACCGAATTCCCCTTTCAAGCTTCCCAGTGAGTAAAACATCGAAAGTGTTTGGCATCATCATCTTTGTCACTCAACTACCCCCCTTTTCAAGTTATTCTTTGTCAAAATGATCTAAATGTTGTCACCACGACTGCTTCTTCCCATCGTTTTGTTTGTTTAGAGAATAAAAGTAACAAACTTTCTTTTGCTACTTCTATGTTACGTTGTTCCCACCTCTTATAGATTGATTTCACTAATGATCAGACATCTCCAATTGTGTCGTGTGATAGTTTCAAATATTACATAATTCCATTGTTAATTTTACCAAGTATGCATGGTTCTATCTATTTATTTGTAAATATGACGTGGTTGATGTTGTTATGCGTTGTAAGGCTCTTTGTTCAAAAATTCTATGATACTACTATTAAAATTATCTTGTCTGAGATGGTGAATACATAGCCTTAAAAATTTATCTACAACTCATCAAACCACACCCATGAACACAATGTTTTTAGGAGAGACATCATCTTCATCTTATCTTTATTACCACACATTTTATCTATGTTATTTAATATTTAACAATGATTGTTATATTTCTGAGAAAAATAATTAAGGAATTTGAGGAAAATATTTAGGAGCGAAACACACTTAGACTTCTTTTATATTTATATTGTTGGAATAGTATCTAAACCCAATCGGGTTGGACCGGATCCGACCGGATCGGATCATTTCTACTATTTCTTTATGTTTATACATATATAAAATGGCTTTTACATTTGTCATATATATGTTCTTTTAAAGAACCAATTATGAATTGTTATATGATAACGTCCTTAGTATTAAAGCGTGATAGAGAAACCATGATAGCGATTATGGTTGATGAGATCTCTAATCACTTTAATAAGTTTGATACTTAAATGTCTCTGGTGATGTACTATTAAGCAGGGCATTGATAGTATAAGCAGACTAGCACGTATTAGATGTCTTCTATCTTTAAGGCGGGATAGATCTCGTCTATCGAAGTGTAGAGAGACACTTGGGTATGCGTGGGCGTGTATTAGAGAATCGTCGTTAGGTGACCCACTTACACGGATAAGTGTCACACTATGTGGCGGTTGTGTAATTATCCTTTTGACCGGAGTCTTCATGGTATCACGGTGTGGATTGTCATGCTTTGACACTATTGAGGTTTCCCATAGCCACGGGCGATCATGCGGTAGTGATTGGGTATGATACTAAAGCATGCGGAGTATACATGATTGGTCGTCCGGGAATCGCGTATCCTATGATTGGGATCGAATATCCGAAATGGCCTTCTTATAACTAATGTCTTACTCTCGTGAATCTTTGCAAAGTGGGAGTAAATGAGTTACTTCGAGAGAGCTTGATATCCAGATTATAAGATACGATCGTTGATGTTTTGACACTCGACTAACGACCGTATGGATATTATTCACGATAGGATTGTAAGTTACACGATAAGCTGTTTCACATGAAAGGTAGTAGTCATTGAATTTGACTCTTCCGATGATTGGGGTCACGGTGTGTTGCTAGGCGCCTATCCCGTGATCGTTAGGCATGAAGGACATTTTAAGTAATTTGCACTTTGTGTCTCTGGCCAACATATTCGGAAGCTATTGGGTCACACACATAAGAACATCTAGCGAATTAAAATGTGGTTATAGATGATAACCAAATAAGGAAAGTTTATCTCGAGACTATAAAGGTTATAGTGGTAAATTAATATGGTGTTATTTATTTATTATGAATAAATTAAATACAAGTAATAAAATTATATTAATTAAAGAATGTTCCGGAAGCCAATTTGTTGGTCAAAGGGACGCCACATTGAAGTGTATAAGATACACTTGGATTGTGCAAACAATACTTGTGTGCTGCATGCGCATGTATTTGGTATACATATTAATAGATTTTTATATGTGTAATATATATGTGATATATACACATGTGTAAATTGATTTATGGTAATAAGATAAAGATAGTCAATATTAGATATTGACAATATCTTGGGAATATTCAATATAAGATATTGACAATATCCTAGATTTATTTAATATGAGATATTGTAATAAATGAGATAAATCAATCAATTATATTTTCCTTATTTTATTGGGAAAATGTTTCTTCTCCTCCACACCTCTTGGGCGCCACATCCATTATAAAAGGGAGGTGAGTGTCAAGCTCTTTAATAAACACAATTCCAAGAACTAATAGTTCTTGTGTAAAATAGAAGCATCTTTTAGAGAGTTGGAGAGAGAGGAAAAAGGCCGGTCTAGCAACGGAGTTTTCCAATAGCAATCAATGATGGGATTCGGCGGGTGCTCGTGTGGACTAGCGGTAGAGGCCGAACACTTGGGCGGCTCTATGCGAGAACTACTCTCGCTTAGACGGTCAAAGCGTGGATCTTATAGATCAACCAAGGTAACCACCGTCTACTACTTGTTTGTTTATTGCTTAAATGAAGTCGATCCTGGTTAAAAGAAAATAAAATTTTAAATTCATTGCGTTCGCGTAGATTTCTAACGAGTGGTATCGAGAGAGAGCTTGAGCTTAAGCAATAAGCATGTTATTATCGTAGTTAATTTTATCATTTAAATCACGTAATTAAAAGATGAAAGATTTTTATTTGCAAAATTGATACACAAAAAAAAAAAAAAAAGGCGGCATTGGTGGTGCTCGGCCGATCGGCGCAGCACCACCACCGTGTGATGTGCCGGCCGGAGGAGCCTCCGGTGCCGCGCGCGGCTCCGAGGCTGCCGCGTCTTGTGTGTGATCTGCGTGGCCTGTTTTGTTTTTTGTTTTGTGATTCAATATTGTTCATAGTTGTGATTAATATCTCCTTTGTTTAGTTGTGTCATGTGGCTAACCAATGGTTCAAATAGGTTGGGTCATTGGGATGCCACATGGCATTAAAATAATAATGGCCTTTCCAAATATTTGATTTGGAATAGGCCTGGGCACTTTCCAAATATTTGATTTGGGAAAAGGCCCAGGCATAGGCCACTTCCAAAATTTTGATTTTGGAAAGTGACCAGAACCTAAAACAAAATTATTTAGCCTTTCCAAATATTTGATTTGGAATAGGCCTAGGCCCTTTCAAATATTTGATTTGTAAAGGCCTTGGCGAACTGAAACACAAGCCACTTCAAAATTTTGATTTTGAAAAGTGGCGAGGCTAAGCCAAATTTGATTTAGAAACCAAATGCATCCCTTTTGATTACGAATCAAAGGAAAGAAAAAAAGAAAATAATTTTAATTTTGAGTTATTTTGGAATAGTTCTAATTAATTAAAATTAAAATTAAAATCGGTTTAAAATTAATCGTTAATTTTATTTCGATTAAAATCATTTAATTAATTAAATGTTAATTAGTTAATTGATTGGATAAAATTATTTAATAGATTAAATGTTAATTGATTAATTAAGACGCAAGTAGTTAAATTTTAATTTTATCTTTTTCATAAGATTTTATTGTATGGATTAGATATAGTAGATATATTATGATTATATGGACCCCGATTGATCATGGACTCGACCGATAGGAAAGATGTGAATGATTTAATTTTTCTGTTGGCTTAAAAATTGTCCTAGGCCGTTATGAAGAACGTGACCTAGTTTATTTTCTGCATTTATCTCATTCCCGTTGGCTTCCCCCGTGTGTGGCGGGTGTATTTATTTTATTAGATAGAATTAAATGTAACAAGAATGGAAGCGAGAAGATAAAGACCAAAGAAAGGCGAAAAATAAAGATCCCGTTAGAGAATGGAGCATTAAAGATCCTATTGGCGGTTCTGCGGCTACCCTTAGATTGCGACCGAGGTTTTAAATCGATTTGTATTCGAAACCGCACCTAGGAAAAGTCCATGATCATACCGGTTACTTTACGCATTTATTTATTTTGTGTTTGTATTTATTTTATATGATACGATAGATGCATTACTAGGCACGATCTAGATAAATGTGTAGGATGAATGTTTATAAAGATAGACATATTTATGATGAGACCATAATTAAATTAATTAAGTGAATTAATTTACATAAATACTTCCACCTCAAAAGAATCAAGTTGAAATTGCCTCCCCATATTATAATGACGGTGAAGAGCCCTTGTTCGGATCCAACTCATCAGCCAAAGCAGGGGGTTGACCTACCTCGGGTATATCGTTATTATCGAGATATGATCGTATGAGATCTCACGAATATTGGGGTTATGACTTGACTAAGGCCAAAGCGGGGGCGTTTGGATTTTAGAGGCAAGGGTTTGACTACTTCATAAGATGAAAATTGTCAAGGAGTTGACTAGTCAAACAACAAGAGTCGTATAAGATACGATTGACAAAGGGTTGTTGTCTACCTATTAGACTATTTTCGGCCCACCAGCCAAAGCGGGGGTCGCGGTAGTTTAGTGGGATCTTGTCCACTAAAGAAATTAATAATTCTTGAAAGTCAATTGGAAGTAGTTGACTAGTGGGAGCAAAATCATAAATCAAAAGACCATTTTTGATTTTGCGTGTATAAACAACAACACTCTTTTATCTTTATTTTATGTTGTAGTTTTAGCAAACTTTATATTTATGTTTAATTCTCGATTAGTAAAACCAAATTATGACTGTTACCTTTTGAGAAACGTTCTCAAATATGGTTAAGTAATTTTAATCCTTTTAAAATGAGCAATGACACGAGAGATCCCGTTGTAGTAGTTAGAGACAATGAGGCTACATATTTGATGGAGTACTCCAAAGCTTTAATTATTAATGAAAGCGGAAGCTCATGATATGATTAAATCATTTGAAATAAGTTTCAACGAATTAGTCATATATTGGATCACGATCCAAGATGATCATTCGATCATCACGATGACAATTAATTCAAACGTTGGATAAGAATGACCACGTCTAATTTTGGAAAGGTTGTTTTCAAAATTGTAAGATTTAAGTATCGACTTAATTCTATCATTGCTTAAAGGTTAATTAAATAGTCAATGTTTTGAATACGATTCAAAAGGTTAAATAAACTATTTAATAAACTTTAGATTTTCTTTATAAAAGGAAATTGAAGACATAACTCTTGTGATCTTTCTTAAGTCTTATGAAGACTACAATAAGAAACATTTCTCAAGTGCTTAAAGGATTAAAAAGGAAAGTTAGGGCATGTGCTTAAATAGAGAACTTATTAAAGTTTCTATTCTAGGCAAGTGAGTTGAGATAAATCTATCTAAGTTCAAGTCAACTCTTAGATATATGATATCTTACGAGTGTGAGTAAATTAGAAAGATTAAATCTGACGATATGGAAGGTTAAACAAATGTTGTAACACTTACCATATTGCGGATCTAGAAAAGCGATAAGGGAACTAAATAAATGTTATTATGTTCGGTTCTTATGAAGAACATGCTTTCGATTATTTGTTAGGATTTAGTAGACATATTCAATTGTAAAGAATAAATGTTATTCCGATAAATTTGGAAGGTCACTGAATCTAACATACTAGATTGATGTCACTATATAGTTGATATATGTGATGAGATCTCAACTAAATATTTGTATGGTTGTTATCCTTAATATTTGTGGTTGTTCTAGACATAGTCTCTCGGAAGAGAAGCGTGTAATTAAGCGTCATTTTGATGATGTTGAACCATATGATTATGAATCATGTGGGTTAAGCGTATCTTATCTAAAGATGACTAAAATACCACTTTTATGAAAAGGTTGTAAAATCTAGAAAAATTGTCTAAAGCCTAAACATACCGATGTTTGTTGGCTTGTGACAATTAATGCCACAAATAATTGTTTGTTAATCTCTATCACTATTTTTAGAAATAGTTGAATGTACTCGATGAAGTGCATAATTGAAAAGCCGAAAAGTTCGAGCTAAATGCGAATATGAGATTGATGAGCTACTTAGGAATTAATCTTCAATTGGATTGAAGTAATTAATACTGAAGGGTGTTTGAAAGTCGTGCGAAAGGAATAAGATTCTTCTCTTGAAGGATACCATCTTTGGGATACGTAATTAGGGTGTGTTCCCAAAATGGAAACAACACTTTATATGATAAAAGTGTGGCGCAAGCCATCGCAGTATCCCTTACCCGTTTAGGGATAGTGCCACTTATACTTAACCGAGTTTCAAAGAATAAAGGTTGAATAAATTCTATACTAGATATGGAAGAAGATAATGTCGAATCTATCTTAACCGATGATTTGAAGTTGTCGTAGGCAAAGTCGAGAAAGGCTTGGAGCCAGTGCGACATATGCAACTTTGTGGAATATCTTAGCAAATCGCTAGATATTATTTACTCGTCCCATGGAGCAAAAGGTGTTTGTCTCCAAACATGTTTGTCCTCTCAGAGAAAGTGTTTCTTCCAAGAGAAGCAGTGGGAGTGAATCGAGATCTCAAAAGAGTTTGAGAACCACAAAGATATATTCAACCATAGGAGCGTGAAGCGGGCGCCACATAGCGATGAGGTGTAAAACAACGCTTTCGAGTGCACACAAAAGTTACAGTAAGTTTGTAGATAACCTCAAGCACGAAGAAGAGAGCTGCGAATGCGTTCATCTTGAAGAATGAATATCTCACGACTTATGAAGGAATATTTGAAAGGCAAGATTGAGAGATATGGCTATGAGCCATAATATACGAATTAGATTCCATCGGTGACAACCAGGTTGTGAACCTAGTCTGTCTTACTTAGAGGAATGTCCCGTAAAAATTGAGCCAGATTCTATTCGGATAATACTTGTTATAACTTTGTATCATGACTATATGATAGTGTTGAAGGCGTTAGGCGAGCATTTCGATGTTCATAGAAGCGATAACATGATATGTAAGCTCACGAGATCCATTTATGGACTCAAACAAGTTTCTCTAGACAATTTCTTTGTTTGATAATCAAAGGAGTTTGATTTAGTCAAAAAAAGGATATACCCCATGTGCAAGATAGATAGTGGGAGTGTGTTATGATTTTTGAGTAAGGTATTGGATATCCCTCTCGGGAATCATCGCCCCATGTCATAGTCAATTAATGTTTGGTAGTTCAAGTTCTTTACGAAAGCACTTGGATTAGCAGTTCTTATTTTAGAAATAAGAATCTATAGCGATAGATTTAACTGCTGTTAGATTATAGTTTACCTATATAGATGTGATGCTAAAAGAAGTTTAGCATAGACCACGAAAGGAGATACTGCTAGCCGGTGTTCTCAAGATCTGTCTATGTTAGGATGTTAGTCCTAAAGATGAGGTGAAAGATGATGCTTATGGAAGGTTTCCTTCGCTCCTGTGATAGGAACCATCATAAGAATTATGCTAGAGGTTCACACTTCATGAAGAGTCATGAGCAAGTGTGAAAGTGATTCTAGCAGATGTCGAGAATATCCTTAAACAAGTTAAGGAAGAGTTCTGGTTTATTAAAGCTTGGAAGAGAATAAATATAGTTATCTGAGACGTGTATACTAAGTCTTATGAAGGCGAGTGGGAGCTACGATGCAGGTTTGCGATCACTTTGATTAAGTGACACGGTGAGTGGAAATGTTCTAGCCTATGGGTCACTGTAAACTCTACAACTAGGCCAAAACACAGTAGTGCCTTAGAGCGCAGCGGGAGGCGGTACATGGATCTAGAAGGTTCATTATTGAACCTTGTGCGGTTCTTCCACCTTTTCTATATAGCTGATATAGTAAGTGGATTCATTGCTTGAAGCAAGGACCAGGGTCTCGTCAGAGATCTGTGTGTGTGTTGAGGCGGTTCCTTTGACTTGGTCATTTGGAGATTGGTATGAAGATAGTCTGAGTCCTCATGGATAGAGATCCGTTTAAGGCTAGGGCTGGTTGCGAGTATTGCATGAGATTCTTGTGTCTCAACTTGGTCTTGTGTGTGCGAGTGATTGGTTTTAGGCCAAGTGGGAGATTGTTGGAATAGTGTCCTAAACCCAATCGGGTTGGACCGGATCCGACCGGGTCGGATCATTTCTACTATTTCTTTACTTTTATACATATATAAAATGGCTTTTACATTGTGTCATATATATGTTCTTTTAAAGAACCAATTATGAATTGTTATATGATAACGTCCTTAGTATTAAAAGCGTGATAGAGAAACCATGATAGGCGATTATGGTTGATGAGATCTCTAATCACTTTAATAAGTTTGATACTTAAATGTCTACAGGTGATGTACTATTAAACAAGGCATTGATAGTATAAGCAGACTAGCACGTATTAGATGTCTTACATCTTTAAGGCGAGGATAGATCTCGTCTATCGAAGTGTAGAGACACTTGGGTATGCGTGGGCGTGTATTAGAGAATGCGTCGTTAAATGACCCACTTACGGATAAGTGTCACACTATGTGGCGGTTGTGTAATTATCCTTTTGACCGGAGTCTTCGGGCATCACGGTGTGGATTGTCATGCTTTGACACTATTGAGGTTTCCCATAGCCACGGGCGATCATGCGGTAGTGATTGGGTATGATACTAAAGCATCGCGGAGTATACATGATTGGTCGTCCGGGAATCGCGTATCTATGATTGGGATCGAATATCCGAAATGGCCTTTTTATAAGGAATGTCTTACTCTCGTGAATCTTTGCAAAGTGGGAGTAAATGAGTTACTTGAGAGAGCTTGATATCAGTTTATAAGATACGGTCGTTGATGTTTTGACACTCGACTAACGACCGTATGGATATTATTACAAACGATAGGATTGTAAGTTACCGATAAGCTGTTTCACATGAAAGGTAGTAGTCATTGCATTTGACTCTTCCGATGATTGGGGTCACGATGTGTTGCTCAGGCGCTATCCGTGATCGTTAGGCATGAAGGGCATTTTAAGTAATATGCACTTTGTGTCTACGGCCAACATATTCGGAAGCCTATCGGGTCACACACATAAGAACATCTAGCGAATTAAAATGTGGTTATAGATGATAACCAAATAAGGAAAGTTTATCTCGAGACTATAAAGGTTATAGTGGTAAATTAATATGGTGTTATTTATTTATTATGAATAAATTAAATACAAGATATTAATAGTATTATATTAATTAAAGAATGTTCGGAAGCCAATTTGTTGGTCAAAGCGCATACATTGAAGTGTATAAGATACACTTGGATTGTGTAATTGAATTAATATTTGGTATACATATTAATAGATTTTTATATGTGTAATATATATGTGATATATACACATATGTCTATTGATTTATGGTAATAAGATAAAGATAGTCAATATTAGATATTGACAATATCTTGGGAATATTCAATATAAGATATTGACAATATCCAAGATTTATTTAATATGAGATATTGTAATAAATGAGATAAATCAATCAATTATATTTTCCTTATTTTATTGGGAAAATGTTTTCTTCTCCTCCACACCTCTTGGACGCCACATCCATTATAAAAGGGAGGTGGGTGTCAAGCTCTTTGGTACAACACAATTCCAAGAACTAATAGTTCTTGTGTAAAATAGAGAGCATCTTTTGGAAAGTTGGAGAGAGGGGAAAAAGGCCGGTCTAGCAACCGGAGTTTTCCAATAGCAATCCATGATGGGATTCCGGCGGGGTGCTCGTGTGGACTAGCGGTAGAGGCCGAACACTTGGGCGGCTCTATGCGAGAACTACTCTCGTGGGCGGTCAAAGCGTCGATCTTATAGATCAACCAAGGTAACCACCGTCTACTACTTGTTTGTTTATTGCTTAAACGAAGTCGATCCTGGTTAAAAGGAAATAAAATTTTAAATTCCGCTGCGTTCCTGCGTAGATTTCCTAACATATATTTCTATAAGTTAGATAATGATCAAAAAAATTGTCATCCACACTAAATATCTATGTTATTTGATACCTACCAATGATCATTATATTTGATGATATAAAGTAATTGGGAGAAATTAAGACTTTTTTATGGGAAACACGCTCGCTTACACTCAAAGCTTTATATAATTTCATCCTCAACATCATCTCACCACACGTTTTCCATTTGTAAAATAAATTTTAAAAAAACACAATTGCTCACAACCACAAGATGATGTTGAGTCTAGACATTATGTAAATCTTTGAGTCTAATGCATGATCACCATATTTGTCATCTATATAGACACCATTTTTATCTATGTTATTTAATATCTAAAAATGTTCATTATATTTAATAAAATGCAAATTAACTGGACAAAAACACTTTCTAAGTGAAACACTTGCGAAAAACACGTTGTCACTTTAGTATCTTTCTATACCTATAAGTTGGATAATGATCAGTAAATTAAGTTTGATAATCATCGAGCAATACATTCTCATCTATATAAACAAATTTCTATCTATCATTACTATAATAAAAGAGTCATTATTGTATTTAATGAAATGTATTCATTAGAAGGAAACACTTAGAGGAAAAACACATTAACGATTAATATCTAACGGTGATTATTATCTTTATTGAAAAAAATTAGTTACAGAGAAATAATTTTGGGGGGAAACACACCGGCTCAATTAAAAAGGACACGCTTTTAGGGGGAAACACTTTTAGGAATACACATCGACTCTTGTATTATAGGAATGATAATGATATATAGACGTCATTTTTAACTATGTTATTTAATATCTAAAAATGATATATACAGGTCTTTTAGTATCTTTCCATATCTATAATTTAGGTAATGATCAATAAGATAAGTTTGATAATGATCTATCAATACATTTTTCATCTATATCAACAACTTTTTATCTATCATTAATATAATAAAAGAGTCATTATTGTATTTATTGAAATATATTCATCAGAAGAAAATACTTAAAGGGAAAACACGTTGACTATGAATATCTAACACTGTTTATTATCTTCGATGGAATAAATTAATTAGGGATCAAAAGGAAACACATAGAGGGAAAACAGACTTTCATGTGTTCTTTTTAAATAAATAAATTAGAGACACTTACGGAAAACACGTAGGCAACTTGTTTTTTTACGTTTGTCGTTTAATTGATTAATTTTTGTTTTTCTGATTTGATTTTATGATTAGTGGTATTTCATTTGTATTTATTATATAATATATTGTCACAGTGTTGTTTTTTTTAACGTGAAAGTGTTTCTTTTTACATTTAATACTAATAAAACAAATTTTATATAGTTTAGCAATTCATGGTTAGGTTTCTAATTGATTGGATTGATATAAATAATTAAGGCTTATGATTGATTGTATGCATATATGGAATATTAAATTAAATTTATAATAATTTTCAAGGGAAAAACACTTGACGGGAGAAACACACCGGCTTTTTTATAATAGTAATGATAATGATAATGATAATGATAATGATATATATATATATACACGTATGTACTTACTTTATGTAGCTTCACTTTGTATTGGTGCACCGAATCGGTTCAAATGGTTAGATGTTTCCTTTTTCTTTTTTTTCCTTTTTTTTTTTTTTTCTAATGTTACTTCATTTTGTAATACTACTACTACGAATGTGATGGTATTTCATAGTGGGATGTTACTTCATCTTAAATTGTAAACTATTAATTTAACTATTTAAGCAAATCAGCTCCTTGCAAAAGAGAATTGTTTATAGTTGTAAACCTTCTAGAAAAGACATGTTGAAAAGAAAACAAAGACTATCCAATAGCTTTTCCCATTTTATGTTAATATGAAATATAATGGTTATAAGGTTATCATCGGTATACACTACTAAAAAAATTAGCTTTTGCTGCGGAAGGAAAGTGACACTAAAACTTAGAAAAGTGACACAATAAAACATTATCATGCACAATGTTTTGTGTCAATTCTCGTAATAACATTATGTAATGAAGTTCTTGCCACACCTTTTACCACACAGCGGCAAAAAGCTAAACTCTATTACTGAACAGTCTGCAATACTGCGGCAAAAAAATTAAAATCACTGTCATGGTGCCTGCTTTGCGGCAAAAGCAAAAAAGGAAATGATAGGGGCACAACCAGTTTTCACAACCATTTCCACAACCTGAGCTGGCATTGACATGGATGCTTATGGGGCGTGGGTCCCACAGGTAAGTTATGTTTTTTTTTTAATCATTAATCAGTAAAAAAAAAAATTATTCCTCATTTCTACCGCTGCCACTGAAACTTCACCTTGATGAAATCCAAGGAGCTGACCTGAGACTTCTCCCCTTCCCGTCTGCGCCGCCCGAACTCCTCCGACAGCAAATCGACTACTCCGACAACCACCTATAGGTTGAGAAGGCTGATTTAGGTAAACTGGAACCAGTTTAGTAATTAAAAAAGTGACACAATAGACCTATTGCCACACCTAAATCTTTTGTGTCATCCGTGGCAAGCAACTATACATATGCGGCAAAAACTTAAAGTCTATTGTCACGGTAAGCACATCGCGGCAAAATTAAAATCTATCGGCACGCTTTTATTTCGGTGCCACAAAAAACAATTAATTTTACAAAAAAAAAATAGCATAAAAAAGTTTCTGCACCCCCTCCGACCCCCACACCCAGACCCCCTCCCGCACCCCGCCCCTACACTACCCCTACCCTACCCCTACCCCTACCCCCACCCCACCTCCACCCCACCCCACCCTCACCCTCACCCCACCCCACCCCACTATCCACACCCTCACCACTTATCCACATGTAACTCTTGTACGCATCCCACTCCCGCTAATTTTAACAGCAGGCAACTACTAACAAGCATACAAATTGTAATACAGCAGCATTTTCTAAAAAAGAAAATTGTAATAGCATTCCAGAATTTCAAACATTTTGCCAAATAACTATTTTAGTCACTCCATGATGTGTTGATTCCCAACTTTATTTGTACTCAAATTTAAAAACGTCTTCTTGCATGAATTTAACCTTTTTCTAATAAAACTAATATATATATATATATATATATATATATATATATATATACATACATGTTTTCAAGAATTCTATGAAGCTCAATGATAAGGGCAGCTTCTTGATTTGCACCTTTTACCACATCTTTGAAGCCCTGCAACACCATTCCATACATAGTATATTTACTTGTATTAATTAATTACCCCCACATTCAACTCTCATCATTACAAAATACAGAAAGCATGAGCCAAATGACAGACATAATTCAATTTCTGGGCACTCATTCCTTAAAATAAATAACCATTCTCAACAACAACAACAAAAAAAGAAGAACAAAAAAGGGCACTCTTCAGCACAAGTTAGAAAGCAGTAGAAACAGAGCATTTCTTGTGAATCCATATTTGTTTATGCAAAGATAGATATTTTGAACAAGCAGAAAAGACATAAGACTCACCTCAATTATGCCCCTTTCTGGACCAGTAGGTAGAACATCATAAGGAAACGGATATAAGTTTAGTTCAACATCCTTAAAGACGTCTTTCAGAAGCAAAATCACTTGTAATGCAACAACATCTTGCCTACGGTCATCTCCAACCTACATTAAAATATTGGGAAAAAGAAATGTACATGAATATTTGCAGATTCACTTTTTAACTCAACCTACTTATCGGCACCAGACTCGATGTACTTTATTGGACACCACATTGATATTCGACTTCTTTATAGAATTATGCATAAACTAGTCGAATTTATACACAAACTCGACCCTTGACAAGTCGAAAGTGAAATTCATCTATGTAAAGTCGAAATATTTATAAGTGTTTATGCAGATCAACTGTGATGCAATTAATACTGGTTCTAAAATAATCATGACACGGCTCTTGATTCCAAATCCAATTTATTGTAGGATTATTATTTCGAAACAGAGTTCCTGACTCCAAATCAATTTACTCTGCGATTATTAATTAAGCGCACAGATTACTCATAGAACATTATCATTTTGCTTGATGGAGTTTTGACAAAGTATGATGGGAATGGGATTAGCAGCCCATTTCATGACTAGTTCCATGATTAACTCTTTTTCCTCTGTAGTATGAACTTTCACGCCTGGGCTGATTTAACATGACAGTGAGAATGCAAATTTGATCCAGTTCTTAGAATTTAACATGAATTGAGTAAATGAGTGATATAATTTGCATGCAATGAAGAGAAACAAAAAATGGAAGGTAAACCTTAGAATGTTGGAGGAAGGGAGCCCAATGTAAGAGAATCGAACTCCACGGACTCGATCGTGTATTTGGGGAGTTGCTCAGCTATGATAGGATCTGCAATAGTATTTCCTGTCTTGCAGATGTCCTAAACAAATTAATATCATCAATACTAAATCAAAAACCAAACATTTGAATACTAATAAATTAACAATGCGAAAGGCAAGGACGGACTAACCTTGTCAAGATAAGGCCACAAAATCTGAATAAACTTGTTAAGCCAATCAACCCGTAATAATAATACTTTTAAGTTACAGGAGGAAAAACACAAAGCAAACTCCATGGAAACTTTTCATGATTATGAAAAAAAGAACAGGGCCTTCTGAACAGGGCTCTTACTACAGAGTAAAAGTTTCGGCACTTTCAGCTCAAGAAGATGATATAGCTACAAATACCATAAACAGAATATATTAGATACCATTCGACAAAAGGAATCTGCAGAGAAAAATCCATTATAGAGAATGTTTTGTTTATGTCCAAAGCTATCAAAAGCAATGTTTGGATGAACAACAATGCCTATGGACAAAGAACTAAAAGGAGAACATCATATTTTAACTTACTTTGTCCGCAACAGCTTGTAAAGTGATCACCCCATTCTCCCAGCCTAGACATCACATCAGTTTTTGTGAATTACATATGGGATATCATAAGACTACACAAATCAAAGTGTTGACAAGAAGATGCCTTACTTTTTCATTTTCTTCAGGTAGGCTTTATACCTCATGGGCACATATGCCTCATACAACTTCATGTAAACCTTCAGCTACATATATAGAGAAATGTAAAGCTGATTCAAAAATCACAACAAAAAAGGCCTAAAATGAAACTTGCAAGCATTCAAAATATTGCTATATATGATCACTTTGGAGGCAGAAATTCGGTGAATATTAGGAAAGATAATGACCTTTGAGAAAGCCTGTGATGATCTAATGTCGCATCATTCGGATCAGGAATCACGGATATGAATTCGAGGTGTGTGCTGCAAAAAGAACGAGTCTTATTACCAAAAGCTCAGTAACCTCAAACCTTAAAACCATTTTGAATACTTAAAACATGACTATACCTTCTCCACTCGAGGCAAGTCCTTGCAAATATTCCATCCTGTCATGCTTTATTATGAACCCTCTTCCATTGTTGTCCAATCTTTGGAAAAAAAAAATACCATGAGTATACTACTAGTGGGTATGTCAACCAGATCAACAGTACATGAAAGAAAATGATAAGGTGAAAACTGTAGCAACTTTATAGAGTTGATAATAAAGACGGGAAAAAAGTACCAACTTGCTGATAATAGATAGACATCCATAACAAACATATAAATTCACACCAGAATTAACCACCTGCTTCAAAATAGAGTGAACTGGTGAGGCATTTGCATTTGCAGTAAATCGAACCCAAAATTCTGAAGGATATCAGGATTGCTTGTCAAGAAGGCAGTCTTTTCCAAAGCTAATGGTCTATCCTTCTCTAGAACAGTATCAGGGAGAAGCTCATTCAACAATTTCAGAACTTCATGTACCTGGGGAGTACACCATAAAACAAGACATTGGTATGTACATATATGGCATGACAAAGATTTATTATGATTATGTTATGTCGTAAACAACTGGAAATACCGGTTCTTCATGACCATCAATCCCGTTATTCTACTCAACTGAAAATAGTTCTGGCATTTCATCGAACATGTGATGAGTCTGATGACCAGCTTTTAGACATCCCGTCCTTGATGAAAGAAACTGACCATCTCCATCAACCAACAAATTATCATTCATCCTTCCCTCTATCTCCAAACAAGGAAAGAGAAGAAAATTCTTCAGATGTTATATGCAACGAAGAAGAAAATTGCAAACCAGTGGGAACTGGCTTGGTCATTTCGTACAATCTGATCGGAAACTAGTTTAATCATTGCTTCTTCTGCTAAATCCAATGATTGATTTCCCTACAACAACTCATCAACTGAATTTTCTGCTGCTACTACTGAATTTGAATCAGCATCACCCGAAAATTGGAGTTGCTCCACCGATGGCCGGTATCTCTGGAGTAGGAATCAAATGACCTAATACTTCATTTTTCAAATATTCCTGCAACATTGATTGTAACGCCCCGCTCCCGGATACCGAGCCTTTATCCGGAAGAGAACGTTCGGCTCGTGTATAGCATAAAATAAATCTAATATTATACGCAAGCCTCTACGTCGTCGTATCAAATAAAAGCAAACGGAACCTAAAAGGACTCGGGTAAAAACATAAATGCTACTAAGAATAGATACAACCATACTAAAGATTGATAGTTAAAATTACAACGACGAAAAACCCAAAGACCTAAACAATACGAGGTCTTAAAAGTAGAAATACAACAAGTCTAAGAAAATAAATACAACTAGACTAGTCTGAACATTTACAAAGAAAATAAACTAGAAGTTTAGTCAAGACTTCAATGTCTTCAAAAGTCGTCATCTACACTTGGACAATCCGCCCGCCTTCTCACCCACAATGCATACAAAAGAAAATGCAAAGGAGGTAAGTACAAAGTCTTAGTAAAAGTGAGAAGCGAATGAATAACTAAGTTATACAACGAAATGTTATTATTATGATTATTAAATTATCTTTTTTGAGACCGACTCAATCTAGGGTTCAATCCATGCCCATCGACATGTCGCGACTAAACGTTTAACTTAGTTTATCTTGGTTACATCATTACTCAATGACACAATGCATGATGAAAATTCCACAACGAGATATACTTGCCAACTACGGTGATTAGCACCGGTAGTCCCGGATCTCCCGGTATGCATATCGTTCGATGGATTTCCTCCACTATCCTTGACCTTTTGAGCCGATGGCGTTGTCCACCTTTTATGAATGTATCACATCGCCGATTTGAATCGATTGCCAAACCGAATAAGTGACATTTTAGCTTTTACTACACTTATGTAATTATTATTGTGAATTAACTAGCCACCTAAGTGTTTTCAAGTAAGCTCCTCACATCTCCTACTCTCGTGACTTAGACCACTAGACACGGACAAGGCCTAGCACATACACGCACATTGATGAACTCTAGTTCATCAAAGCACAAGCCCTTTCATGCCCTTCCGACGGATCCGAACTTCAACTCCCTTTAAGAGTACATTCGGTGTTTTAACTGAACGAATCAGAAGTTCAATCGAAGCTTGTTTATGTTTAATTAATGTTGTTGAATAATAAAAAAAAAATAGAAATTTAAAATTCTACACAAATATGCCAAAACATATCACAACTCATTAATTACAACTTAGCATGAATTCTATCACCAAACAACACCAAAACTCAACCTATCATTATAAAACTATAATTACTCATAGGAAGAGCCTCTTACCTTAATTTCCAGAAAAACCGAAATCAAAATGTCAACCAACTGCAACAACTGTTGATCCTCAACCCCAAAACCTATTTGATCAACGAGAAATCCAAAATCCTATTTCTTTGCAGAAAACCGAAACTGAAAAAGTCCATAAAACTGCAGATTACCTGGGTTAACTGCTGCATAACTATTTTTAGAATGATCTACGCTCCAAGGCGATCGTTTCGACTACTCATGACTGAAAAACAGAGTTACGGATTGAAAGATACGAATTTTTCAAGAATCGAACTCTACGAATACCGAAAACTATGGCTAAACTGAAAACTTACGAAATTGAGAGATGTTATTTTCCAAAGTTGCATCTCCTCGCGCTGATCACTTTTCTCTCTTGCGGCATCTTGAACAGATAAACGGATTGGTCACACGGTTGAAGATTACATTCTGTCTTTTTCTGGCATCTTCTGCGTCTTTTTCTTTTTGATTGCCGCAGTTGCTTTCTTTTTTTTCCAGAAGCTGCGTCCAAACTAAAAATAATATTCTGGGGGATTATTTCTTTTTATAGTCATTTAATTAAATCCCTTAATTAAATAACTATATCCTTTTAATTAAATCCTTTTTAATTAAATAAATGGGATAAATAATAATTATGTCATAGTACATACACCCAATGACTATTTTACCCTTTTGAAAAGTCGGGATGTTACATTCCTTCCCCCTTACGAGAGTTTCGTCCTCGAAACTCGAATGTAACTGGGTGTACTTGAACTCTGGACTTGCAAAGCGTTTCGTTTTCTAACTCTTAGAGTCTTCTTTTACTTCCATCTTCCCAACTCTTTTGCTTGTCTTAAGCCAACTTGAGGTTGCGACGATCCACTTCAATCTTCACGTTGCCTTGGCGTATCAACTCGGTCTCGTATTTTGTCGCCGCTCCACTTCATCCTAGAAAACTCACGTTCTTCTATCTCTATCTTCATGAAAGATCGCCGCGATCTTGCTTTCAACTCTTGTACGTCTTGATCGCTCCGAGAGGAACTGCAATTGTCATCTCGAGGTTTTCATTCTTCATTGTCCTTCACAATCTTCCGCATTCGGAACCCAAAGCTGATTCCGATGCCGACGGTTGCTATCTTCATCTAACTCGTGACCAATGGTGGTTGGGCTCCGACCACTCACTTGTAACCGGAGACAAGCTGGTCTTTGTCTTGTTTCTTCACGAACTCATCAACTGCCTCGAATCTTGAAATCATCGGTTCAACACTCTTTGCTTGCTCTTGCTGCCCTATACCCGGAAAGCTGAATCTTCCCTGTCGAAACCTCACTTTTGGCACACTTGACTTCTTTCGATCCCAACTTCCATCATGGCACCATGGACTTGCTGAAGGACTACAAGGATCCCAGTTGAAGGACTTCTGCGACTCCTTGCGGGTGGAGAACATGCATTGCCATACTTTTTCGCTGATGGTATGATCCAATCCTTATGCCAAAAAGAGTTAGCTTGGAGAATAAATAAAATTGAAAAGTGACAAGTTGGGTACCAGGGTGGCATGTCAACTAGGTAAGCCAACGAACGATACAATGCACTTGAAATAAGAAAGGTTGCTTGGGTTACAAGCAAAACAAGATGATTTCGTGTTGGGGAAAAGTTGAAGGTGGTTCCAAACTGAAGAATGAGACATTGTATCATAATACAAGGGATAACCACTAAAAGGAAAACAAAAGGACACATTGCAGATGATTTTTTTTTAGTGAGAGGAATTCTACAAGATACGGTGGTCTACAAAGACTTCAAAGGTAACTTGAAAGGATGGTAATAAGCATTCATATAAGCCTTAAGAAAGTGGAGACGTTAAAGGTAACATCACACAACAGAAATCAAGGTAAAGGTGCAAGGTCGAGCACCAGAAGGACTAAAAAGATAGAAATCAAAAGAGAACAAGAATCTTAACATGAAGGAGCCATGGAGACAAAACGAGTACACCAAAAGGTCTCAAAATAAAATAAACACTTGTCAAGAAGTGTCCAAGTTTGCAGTAATCAAAGAGAGGTTATCTCAAGATTTAATAGAAATAGAAATTCCCTCAAGGAATTGTAAGAGAATATCAAAAGTTTGAATAAGTAAGCGGTAAGCAAGATTTTTTTTTTAAGTGAAGAGGAAAAGACACGTAAGAATTGTCGAATAAGGTTTGATTCAAAGAATTAATGGAAAATTCAAACCTTACATATTTTTATAGGAGAAGTTTTTATAGCGAGAAGGACAAACAGTGAATCGATCTCCTTGAATCCCAAAATCGGTGAATTTTGACATTTTTGATGACAATGAATCCTAAAATTAGTGAATTTCGACAATGAATTTTGAAAATTAGTGAATTTCAAATCAAAGGTTTTGAACAAAGTGAATTTCGATAAAGAATAAATAGTTTTGTCCTTTATGCAAAAGTTTCAAAAGACTCGAGATGAAATATTTTTGTCCTTCTCCTCATTCCCCAAGAATTAATTCAAACCTTCAAAGGAAGTTTAAACGATCATTGACGATTCAAATCAAAGGTTCAAAGTTGCAATGCTCAAGAGGAATAGTACAAAAGGAATAAATGCTCAGACTTTCAACCGGTGTAACAAAATTAGAATAGAAATGCCAAACAGAGGATGGAAAATCAAAAGGCATATCTTGCGGTTCATGGCTCTAAATGGCCGGAAAGAGAGTTAAAACTGAATGGTACAAGGTACATTAATCTAGATTGAAATTCAATAGAAGTTTTGGAGTTCAAATGTTGGTTGACTAGATAGGTTCGGAAGGCATCTTGAAAAGGTCTACCTTTTGCTTAAAACTAGTTTAGCATAAATTGCTAGAAGGTTAAAGATAAGTAACTGAAAAGGAATGTCATGGTAGGCTTAAAAATTGGACCGGCAAAAGAATATATGCATACCTTAAAAGAACAGTCAGCATTAGGTGAAATAGTTACAACATCGACACTATCCTTAGGAGGGGAGTTAAGAATGAACACAAATAAGAAAAATGTTCTGACATCAGAAGGCTTAGTCAAATTTGTACTTGAAAAGAAGAATGGGGGTTCAACAATGTAGAGTTAGAGGGAACTTGTTTGACAAGTAAGGAAGCATGGATTTGTTCAAAAGAATGGCCTATGGAGATATGTTTCTTAGGTACTTCATGACAACAATTGAAGAGGATTTGTTGAGCTTAAAGATCTCAAATGAGGGATTACATGAGAAATAAATTACCAGAAAAGATATAATTACAAAAGGGTATGAAAATGGTCTGAACATCAAACATGGCATGCTGGAGGATAGCATCTTGGTTCTTGTTTAAAACTGCAAAAGAAATTATAACGTTAGCTTTACAAACTCCTACTAAAAGATTTAACTCAGAATGAGATCAAACTTAGGGGAACTCCTAAACATAACAGTCGTAACTTACTACCCTCTTAGCCCAAACCCCAAGTCAAAGAGGTGAAAATCCCTTTTAGGTTGCTGTGTATGATATTTATTACGGATCTGACATTATCAATTTGTACAGCCAAACAAAAAAGGAATTTGAGCACGATCCAAAGAGAAAAGATTTAGATACTGGAGTTTCCTATGTGACATAAAAATATTAGAATTTTTGGATGAGAGGGAGTCGGTAAAAAACAATAATTTCTGACGATTGCACAAGCTGTCAGAATTTCCAGATTCATAAACACTGATTTGAATTGCAAATCGAGATCAAACTAAAAAGAATCTGAACTTAATTTTAAAAGGAAAATTGTAGATAAAAGTTTTTTCTGCAACATATCAAAAATTTAGATCAATTGAAGGTGTTTAACCTGTTCAAAACTGGAAGTAGAAGTGAAAGTCCGGCATAAACATGAATTTTCTGAACAATCCATAAAGATTATCGAATCAATGTTAAAAGATAAATTGTAGATAAGACATCGGTCTATATTGTGGAAATTTTCCAGAATTTTTAGAGCACGGTAAGTGGTCTAACCTGAAAGGAAAACACGGAAACAAAAGCATTCACTCATGTTGGATAAAGCAAAACACGAGGATAATGAAATCTATGTGCCAAAGTAGGAGACCTTTAACACAAATAGTTGAAACGACTGAGGAGTACTTGGAAAGGATAAAATTTGCATATGGAGTTCGTGTGGAACCCATCTCGAGCAAAGCAAAGGTCAAAGAATTTTGGTAAACATAAACCAAGCGATAGCAAAAAGAGAAAACGGAGGATTTGTAGAGTCGAGTCTTTAAACAAAAGTTTTTATGTACTAAAGATGCATTAAAGGTAATCACTAGGATGCAAAAGTGTGTTGCCCCAAAATAGCTAAACATAATATAGTTGGAAGGATATGCAATTGTCAGTTCAAATAGTTCGAAGGATGAGAAACTTATTTTTCTTAACTCAAGCATTTGACATGATGAAAACATCTTTAAAATACATCAAAAAAATGTACACACTTGGAAAACAAAACTTCGTAATAAGAGATTTTTACCGAGTTTCAAAAGTTTCAAATGGAGGATTTAACCAGAGCATGAGTTACAATTAGTATGGATGGGAAAACATTGAAATCGGGATAACCAAGTAGGAAACTAGATGATTATAAAAGAGAACCTTATTGATGAATACATAAGATTGGAAAATCACCACGCAATCGTTTCTTGCCATCGAGGAGTACTATAACGACAACACCTAGTCTCTACCTACCAAACTTCTTATCCTGGGTAACAACTAGCTTAAGAATCAGATAAATCAAAGTATTCTCATGTCCTATAACCTACTACACTATAACTTGCAGGGTGAAAGAAAGACATATATCCTTCCTTGACCAGAGGACTTAAATGGTTTTGAGAAATTCGGGTGCATACATAAGCCATGAAATAATTGATTTGCACAAAACAAACTAAGCTGATTTTGAACATGAGGCAAAGAGAAAATCTGTGAGTATATAAATTTTACATATGATGCTCAAAAATCAAAAAAATTGGGAAGCCATAGGTCGGTCAAAATAATTCTTTTCATCTACTGCTATAATCTGTCAAAAATTTCCACAACTTCATCAACTGTCGTGTGTTGCAGATTGTGCTCAAACCAAAACGAATTTGCACTTGGTTCGAAAATAAAAATTATAGTGCAGGATGTTTTCTACAACATACCAAAAATCCAAGTCATTTGGAGGTGCTTAGCTTATTCAAAACAGAATGATAAGTAAGAGTACCGCTGCAGAATTTTCTGAACAGAGTACCCCTCCTTGTTAAACAATTTGTGAACAATACATATTGAAAACTAAATTGATGTAAAGAGAGAAATTGTAGCTAAGACAAATTTCTAAGTGGCTGAAAATTTACAGAATTCTTGGAACAAATAAAATGATATAACATGACATGTAGAAACGTGAACAAAATTGTTTACTCATTTTGCAAAACACCAAGTTACAAGGAAGTGATTTGAACCAAATTTAGCATTACGAAAGCAATTAAAACCTCAAAAAGAAATAAAAAAAACTTGAGAGGATCATATAAGAGACGTGAGATTAAAACTCAACCAACGCCTAAGGAGATTTTTGACTTGGTCCTAGTGCAACTTAACCACGTTCTATGGATTCCTAATCCTACGAGAATTTACCACCAAGTTCAAGAGAGATCAGAAGGGTTCAAAAAGATCTAAAGAAGTCTTATCTTAGAGGAAGAGAAGCCTAGAATAGAAAGGATGTTTTCTCTCTGATACCAACTGTGACGCCCCGCTCCCGGATACCGAGCCCTTATCCGGAAGAGAACGTTCGGCGCGTATAGCATTAAATAAATCTAATATTATACGCAAGCCTCTACGTCGTCGTATCAAATAAAAGCAAGCGGAATCTAAAAGGACTCGGGTAAAAACATAAATGCTACTAAGAATAGATACAACCATACTAAAGATGGATAGTTAAAATTACAACGACGAAAAACCCAAAGACCTAAACAATACAAGGTCTTAAAAGTAGAAGTACAACAAGTCTAAGAAAAGAAATACAACTAGACTAGTACAACATTTACAAAGAAAATAAACTAGAAGTTTCGTCAAGACTTCAATGTCTTCAAAAGTCATCATCTACACTTGGACAACCTGCCCGTCTTCTCACCCACAATGCATCAAAAGAAAATGCAAAGGAAATAAGTACAAAGTACTTAGTAAAAGTGAGAAGCTAATGAATAACTAAGTTATACAACGAAAGGTTATTATTATGATTATTAAATTATCTTTTTGAGACCGACTCAATCTAGGGTTCAATCCATGCCCATCGATATGTCATGACTAAACGTTTCTAACTTAGTTTATCTTGGTTACATCATTACTCAAGGACACAATACATGATGAAAATTCCACCACGAGATATACTTGCCAACTACGGTGATTAGCACCGGTAGTCCCGGGATCTCCCCGGTATGCATATACTTTCGATGGATTTCCTCCACTACCCTTCAGCCTTTTGAGCCAGTAGCGTTGTCCACCTTTTATGAATGTATCACATCGCCGATTTGAATCAATGCCTAACCGAGAATAAGTGACGTTTTAGCTTTTATTACACTTATGTAATTATTATTGTGAATTAACTAGCCACCTAAGTGTTTTCAAGTAAGCTCCCTCACATCTCCTACTCTCGTACTTAGACCACTAGACACGGACAAGGCCTAGCACATACACAGACATTGATGAACTCTAGTTCATCAAAGCACAAGCCCTTTCATGCCCTTCCGACGGATCCGAACTTCAACTCCCTTTAAGAGTACATTCGGTGTTTTAACTGAACGAATCAGAAGTTCAATCGAAGCTTGTTTATGTTTAATTAATGTTGTTGAATAATAAAAATAGAAATTTAAAACTCTACACAAATATGCCAAAACATATCACAACTCATTAATTACAACTTAGCATGAATTTTATCACCAAACAACACCAAAACTCAACCTATCATTATAAAACTATAATTACTCATTAGGAAGAGCCTCTTACCTTAATTTCCAGCAAAACCGAAATCAAAACGTCAAACAATTGCAACACCTGTTGATCCTCAACCCCAAAACCTATTGATCAACGAAAAATCCTAAAATCCTATTTCTTTGCAGAAAACCGAAACTGAAAAGTCCATTAAACTGCAGATTACCTGGGTTAACTGCTGCATAACTATTTTTAGAATGATCTACGCTCCAAGACGATCGTTTCGACTACTCATGGCTGAAAAACAGAGTTACAGATTGAAAGATACGAATTTTTCAAGAATCGAACTCTACGAATACCGAAAACTAGGGCTAAACTGAAAACTTACGAAATGGAGAGATGTTATTTTCCAAAGTCGCATCTCCTCGCGCTGATCACTTTTCTCTCCTGCGGCATATTGAACAGATGAACGGATTGGTCACACGGTTGAAGATTACATTTTGTCTTTTTCTGGCATCTTCTGCGTCTTTTTCTTCTTGATTGCCGATGTTGCTTTCTTTTTTTTTTCCAGAAGTTGCGTCCAAACTAAAAATAATATTCTGGGGGATTATTTCTTTTTATAGTCATTTAATTAAATCCCTTAATTAAATAACTAAATACTTTTAATTAAATCCTTTTTAATTAAATAAATGGGATAAATAATAATTAGGTCGTAGTACATACACCCAATGACTATTTTACCTTTTTGAAAAGTCGGGATGTTACATTGATGTCATTAAATCCATCTGAGCTTGGAATCGCAGCTTGAAACAAGTCTATTTTGGTGCTTATGGCCAAGGGCGGAGCCAGGATTTCTATGTCGGGGGGCTAGAATAAATTTTTTTCATGATAGTTGTATTGTACAGGTTTTTTTCAAGTACATTTGAGCAAAAAAAAAATACATAGAAACACCCAATAGATAACATTCATACAAGATGTAAACAAAAGACGATAAAATAGAATTTGGATACAACATGTCTATTACTACGGTACTACCCAATTCATCATTCAAAAACTTGTTTTTCATTTAAAATGTCAGCATGACTAGAAACTAAATACTCTGAATCACTTCAATTGCACTCTACGATGCAAGCAATACTACTACTCAATTCAACAAAAAGCTAAAACAATAGCAGCCTGCACCAAACAACATTTTTTTTTACACAACAAACAACAACAATTTGAGGGAACAACTTAATAAATGAAGAAATATCTACACAACAAACAACACTACAAGTGGCTAGAGCCGAATTCAAAAATTAACAAGTTTAGAAGTTTTATTTGGACAAACCTGTTCAAGCAATAGCACAAACCATCCCTAATCCCTTCTTTCAAATTGCACAAACCATCCTTTTTTCAAAATGGAAACTTCAATAAATTGAGCCATAGAAAATAATATTGTGGTCAATGGATTGGTGTTTCTCTTTGCAGAATTAGTTTGGTGAAGAATAGAAGATTAGGATTATCTTGAACAATTACCTTGATTGATTCAGTTGATTGAGTTTATTCTTGGCGCCACCAATTCTTTTGAAGAACGCTGAACAGCCTGAACCTGAAGGTCCTGAACGTACACTGCTTGCTGCTGCTCCTTGCCGCTGAAGGACAATGTTATTTGTTTTTTTTTTGTTTTTGTTTTTACCTATTTTAGAAAAAATAATATGAATTGGGCTGCTGAATAATATCAATAATTGTTTATTTTTTATTTTTTTTCTAAGGTGGGCTACTAAATTGGGTTGGAGGTTATCTAATTAAAAAAAAAATTTGGGTGGGCTGCTGAATTGGGCTGGAGGTATATACCTAATTAAAAAAAAAATTCTGGGTGGGCTTAGCCCACCCATGTCTACATGTATCTCCGCCTATGCTTATGGCGTAATTTTCTTAAGCGAAGCCATGAATGTCTTCTTCGAGCTTTGATTTTCTGCTTCATCCAGTTCTTCCATCAATCAATGTTGATCGGAAGCAGAAAATCCGAGCTTTGATTCATTGATTTTCTAGGTTGAGGTGGGAGTGTATAAGAGTCTGAGAGATTGAAAGTCCATCGGAAGTTGAAAAACTATTCACGCAATCGAAAGCCCAATCCATATAATGGATTTATTTAAGTTTACAGAATCTTTTTGTTGTAGTTTAAAAACAGGAAAGTGTGGCAATAGCTTATAAATATTGATCTGATTTTTTTTATTTATCATAAAAAAAGTATTTATATCATGAAAAAAATAGTTTATGGAAAAAATACTTTTTGTCGCAGCAACATCGTAAAGTGCCACAAAAGAGGTATCAATAGTGGCACTTTTTTATGTGCAGCTAGAAAACTGACACAAAAACTAGTTTTTCTTGTAGTGCTAACGGCCCCGACAGCCAGACTACGGCTGTGATTGCAGGGAAGAAACTTCAATCGAAACAACGAATCCTCCATCCCTCCGTAGCTTAAACCCTAAAAGTCGCCGGTGGTTTGTGTTCCGCGTCCTCCTCGAATCCCCGGGATGTCAATTTCATTTTCATCAATCCAACCCGGTAAGCTCCATCTCTCCTTCATAAAGTTCAATTTTAATGTATTTTGATTCATATCAAGTAAACGTCAATTTAACTTGAACGGTTGATTCAAGCTATAATAATGTACTACTAAACACATATAAAGTTGTTTAGGTAATTAAAGATGCAGGCGTTTGAGTCATTTTCATGTTGTAGGAGAGGTAAATTAATTGTTTGAGAAATTTGTAAGCGGAAAAAGAAGCCAAAACGCACAAGAAGCTTATTTTCTTCCAACCAAGTGCTGGTTCATCCTTCATGTTAAAATTTTATTCTAATGTGTTGTAATTAGCTAAATATGTCTAAAAATGATCCACATATATATATACTTGCCATTCGCTTTACAGTATAAGAGAGACTTGAATTTCCGTAACATAACACCTGTTTCAATGATATGTTAAAAGGAATGCTAGCAAGGAAATCAGCTGTTGAATGCATGGCAGCATGGCCCATAAATGTGCATTTCGTTTAATAATGTCGCCTGAATTAAGTTGATTTATTATGACTTACTTCAATTCATAGTGCGGCGACAATTTTCTGAAGTAGTTGCATTCTAGCACATTATTTTTATGAATGCGTATGATGTGTATTTGATAAAATGTTAGTATGAATGATAAATAATGAATTAGGGTGATCGAACTATGAACCTGGACGTGTTTGTGATCAGTGATCAAGGTCGTTAGCTCCGTATGTAGTAGCAATCCGACTTTCTGTGATTATCTTCTCTGTTAAAACAAGGATTTATCCTGTCATTCAAAAAAAATACAAAATTAGGTTTCTGTGTGTATAAATAAAGCAGCTCATTGTAAGTTCGAATTAAGCAAAGAAAAAACAATACAAATAAGCTTCAATAAAATTACTTTCTTTCCCAGAATTTATTTCTTATGTCCTCGGTTTAGTTGCTAGAAATTGTGTTTTTCTACATGGTATCAGAGCTATTGGTGATCAATCACCATGGCAACACTATCTATTAATGTAGCAAACTTCATCAGTCTCAAACTAAACTCAAAAAATTACCCATTATGGCGAGAACAGGTCTTGGCACTGGCTGAAAGTCAAGATTTAGCAGGACACCTCACAGACAGCAATTCTACACCATCAGAATTCATCACCACAACAGCCAGCACAGAATCTGCAACAAGTCCAAACCCAGGATCAACAATCAGTGGAGTTACAACACAAACAACAAATCCAGATTATACAGCATGGAAGAAATCTGACAGAATGCTCAGGGGGTGGCTAATTGGATCCCTTTCAGAAGAATCCTTAGGGCTTGTCATTGGATTAGACACATCATATGGTGCATGGGATGCGCTCAAGAGATCTTATGCTCAGGATTCACAGGAGAGGGAATTTAACTTAAGGCAACAAATCACATACTTAAGGAAATCAGATGACAAAGAGATCAATGAGCATGTAAGGACATTTAAAGGCCTCTGTGATAGTTTGGCTGCAATCGGCAAACCTATCACAGATCCAGAAAAGGTTTACTACTTGTTAACTAGTCTTGGACCTGAGTATGAAACCTTTACTACCACTATGCTAAAACCACCCAGGCCCACATATTTTGAGCTAGTATCACAACTGCCGAGTTTGGATCAGAGGAGATCCTGGTTCACCACCAATACAGAGCAAAACTGACTGTCTCAAATGGCCTTCTATGGACAAAACAGTCTAATCCCTCTAAATTTAACTCAACAGGAAGAGGCTTTCAGGCACAACAAACCAATTACAGGAGCAACACCACATCAACTCAAGGAGGAAACAATCAAGGAGGTACATGTTTTCAAGTATTCAAAAGGATTACCAAAGCTGAACGAGAACAATGCAAGAATGAGGTGTGCCAATGCTGTGGTATGACAGGACATGTGGCCAAGATCTGCTGGTGGTGATTTAAATACATTTATTTAAAACCAAATATAAAACTATTATTTTATCCTAAGGTGGTGATTTAAAAATAAAACTATAATCTTTTATTCAAACTATTTATCTAAACTCAACTTTATCTCTTTTTTGACACAAATCCACATTTCTTTGAATTTTATTTTCTATTACCCTCCCTCAAAAGAGGCCGGGTTTGGAGGCCGAGTTTGTCTTTGCATATTTTGGAGGGCATCTCCACTCCGGTTGTTCCGAAGTCCATAGTTGTGTTGTTTTGGAGGGCATCTCCACTCCGGAGTTCTTCTGAAGTCCATAGTTGTGATGTTTGACTTTTTTTTTTCGCTCGTATGTCCGGCTCTTCCGAGAGTCATTGTTTGTTGTGTTGATTTTGGATGCATGGTTGATTCTGCCATTTTGGTTGAATGAATCTGATATCGACTTCCAATTCTCCAATTTTGACAACTACATTAGATTTGTATCTGTTTTTTGTCACCTGAAAAAATAAACATAGGACACATGGCAAAAGAAAATAATAGATGCTATAAAAACTTTGCTTTATTTATGAATAATAAAAAGACACTGATAAAATAGGAAAAGGTTTGGAAACGGACGAAAAAAAGTTTAGTGATTTGCACCGATGTTGAACAGAGAATGAGTATGCAGGAAATCTTTGTTCATTGCCTCTTTTTTCATGGTTCGGCTATTAGGAAGAAAAAAAAGGTACAAAGGGTAGCATGATAGATTTTGGGATGGTAGAATTGGTTTGGCTTTGAACGAATTGCGGGAAGGAGAATAAAAAATAAATAGATAACAGAACAAAAAGCAGTCTGGTGTTTGGATCTCAAATGTTGAGATAAGCAGGCTACTGTTTGAAAGCAGAACTTGGACAATGGCGACCAGGTGTTTGCAGAAGACAACTCGAAGAAAAAAAAAACTGGGAACGAAACATGATTTTTTTTTTTTTGCGGAAGAGGAACGGGCGAGGGTTCACCAATGTTAAGGCATATGAACCCCCGCCCTTGTCTCTGATACCATAAAAAAAAAAATCAGAATACACAACAGAAGACTCTAAACTCACTGTTTTATTGATTGAATTAAAATGATATAATACTCTCCTTTATATAGGAGATAAATGAGATAAAAACCAGATTTAAAAAAAAAAAAAAACCTAAAGATAGATAAGGATAAATAATGTCGGGGAAAGCCATTAATATTGGAAAGTCTGCGGTCTTTTTTAGCAAAAACACACCACAAAGCAGCAAACAAGGTATTTTAGTTTTTTTTAATGGCCTCATGGAGGTTTGTCATTCAAAGTATTTGGGTCTCCCGTTAGTTGTTGGAAGGGCTAAAAATCAAATTTTTAATTATCTTATCGAACGTTGTAAAAATAAACTTGAATGTTGGAAGTATAAGTCCCTTAGTCAAGGAGGCAAAGCGGTTTTGCTATCCTCATCGCTTTTTGCTATTCCCAATTTAACCATGTCTGTTGTTAAGCTACCCAAAGGAGTCATCAATAAGATCCACTCTCTTATGGCGAATTTCTGGTGGGGTAACTCCAACAAAGATTTCTCGGGGTATCATTGGGTTAAATAGGAATCACTTTGTCTCCCAAAAGGTAGGGGTGGCCTAGGTTTTAAAAATTTGGAAATAGCTAACACTGTTGCCTTGGCCCGGACTCTCTGGAGAATCCATAGTAACCCCAACCTTTTGGTTTCAAAAGTCTTAAAAGGGAGGTATTTCTTCAAATCCACCATTTTTAATTGTAAAGTGCCATCTTCTTCTTCGTTCTTCTGGAAGAGTTTGATGTCGGCTCAAAGTTTCCTTAAGCACAATACCTGTTTTATTGTTGGCAATGGTAAGTCAATAAAAGCTTGGGAAGACCCTTGGCTAATCCAAAACCCTTCTTTCTTGCCCATCTCCCATGCCCCTTCCCTAAGTAGGGATGCTTTAGTGAGTGACTTCTTATGTAATAACGAGTGTGATAAAGCTAAATTATTGGAGTCCTTTTGGCAAGTAGATTTTAATCAAATTACTAAAATACCCATTAGCCTAAGTGACACACCGGATAAGAGAGTCTGTGTTTTCTCTAAACATGGAGATTTTGTAACAAAATCCGCGTATGATGCTTGCCTCCAACATAGTCTGACAGCCCACAGTTGTCGCTCTATGTGCGATGACTCCTTAAATGAAAAATTCTAGAAAAGGCTTTGGGCTTTATCGCTACCTTCAAAAATAAATTTTTTTTTCTCTGGAAACTGTTGAGAAGCGTTCTGACTACATCGGAGGCACTTCATAGGCGGTTTGGGATTGATGCTAGACTTTGCTCGGCTTGTGGAGAGCACTTGGAAACTATTGATCATCTTTTTAGTTCTTGTCAATTCGCTAAAGTTGTTTGGAAACTTGCAGGTATCTCATGGAACGTTCTTTTGGCACCAAATGCTTCAGTTACTCATTGGTGGAATACTTTGTCGTCTACGCACCCCCACGGGGTGTTGAATGACATAATCACTTTTTCTTGTTTTATTTTATGGTACATTTGGAAGGCTCGTTGTAATAGGCTTTTTAATTCTTCGTGTTGGTCCCCGGAAGATACTGCTAATTTTGCCAAAGAGGCTTGGTTAGACTTTAAGCAGGCACACCATGAAGAGAGGGCTATCTCTAATATTTTTCATCCCTCTTCTGACTTGCAGCGTACAGACCCACCCTCTGATGTGGTCAGGGCATATGTCGATGCAGGTTGGAAGCCTAATTCATGTTCCGCTGGCTATGGTGCAGCTCTTTTCCGTGAGGATGGCACGGTTTTGGAGGCTTGGGCGTCCCCGAGAACTGAGGCTAGTTCCGTCTTCGCAGCGGAGGCTCAAGCTTTGCGTTGGTGCCTTAGCAGATGCCTTGCCTTGGGAATTTCGAAGTTAGCATGTTTCTATCGATAACTTGTCTTTAGCTAACAAGATCTTGAGCTTGGCCAACCCCCCTGACTTTGCTACTATTGTAGAAGATATTAGACTGCTGACTTCCTCTTTTGACTCATGCCATATTTTGTATTGTGGAAGAGAAAGCAACAAGTTGGCTAATAATCTTGCTGCTTTCTCTTTCAAATCCGATGTAGGGGTCTTTTGGCATGGATGTACTCCGGTATGGCTTTGTAACACCTAAACTTTATCTTTTATTAATGAATGCTTTCGTCGTTGGGGAAAAAAAAAGATAAATAATGTCACTTAAATAATTTATTTCAACTAAACTTTATCATATATTTCACTTGAATATAATATTTAGGGTGTATTTATTTGCACCACTATAAATCTATCTTTGTACCTCATATCAAGTGAAAAATGGAAAAATTAGTCTACACCACGCATTTTATTTTGATGTCACAACATTCTACCATTTGCACCACATATATTTCTTAATAAAGGAAAAAAAAAAAACTACAGATATAAGCTTTTTGCTATTAAACAATTTCTTTTTTTTGAAAACTATAAAAGATCCTTACATTTTTAAATTATAACATCCTTTTCCTCTTTTTTTCCTAACCCTAATTTCCCCACCAAACAAATGCCCCATCACCCCCTTTATTCATCTTGTTTTACATCAAACCTCCATCTCCACCTCAACCACCACCACATTCCTCCATTTCCTCCCTTATCTTCCATATCCTTTATCTCTCCTCCTTCTTCTTCTACTCCTATCTCCACCCTTTCACCACACCTAAACTCGCTGGAAAATTTCCGTCCCAACTGGAACCTCCCCAACCCAAAACCCACGCCACCACCTCCATTAGCCACTCATTTGCCCTCCTTTTTCTTCCACAATCACCAACTCGCCGTCACACCATTTTCGTTTAAACCCATCCATATCCGAGCAAAAACCCACACGAACAGTTAATCCATGCCACCACCTCCATTAACCACCCATCCCCCCTTCTTCTACGACCACCAACTCGCCGGCAAACCCATTTCCGTCCCCTTCGCCATTAAAACCATCCATTCCCGAGCAAAAACGTTTTTTAATGAAGAAAATGAGTTTTGTTTTATAAGATAGAAGAAAAGAAAAGAGTAGGAAGAATAAGTGATGGAGACGGATAAGAATGGTGATTTGGGAAAGAAGTTGTAGCAGGGGACGGGGGCGGTGGCGGTGGTGGTGGTGGTGGTGGTGGGTGTTTTTTATTTTAACTTTTTAAGATGAGGTATCAAATTGATATGTAATATAAAATTCAAGGACTTGTTTGTAAGAAAATATTTGGGTTTGTACATAGTCATAAAATGTGGTGTATTTATAGAATACGGTAAAATTGTAATTAAATATGGAGTGTAAATAAAAAGATAAAATGTTGGAATTTGAATGTGGTGTAAAGGTAGATTTGATTTATTAGGTGTGGTGTATGAGTAGATTGACTGTGGTATAAATAATACTCCCCAATATTTATCTTTACTGTGGATTCCATTCTTTATCTCTTACGTCTTTTATCTCTAATAATCAAACTTAATAATACCTTAGCCCAAAACCTCCTAACACCCCAATCACAAGAAGATGAGGTATGCAGCTACAACCAGAAAAAAAAATTAAAAAAAAATAGTAATTTGAAAATGAAACTTGTGTCATCAGCCGCAACAATGCTATGTGGTGGTGCTAGCTAAAGGCTTATTTCAGAAACTCGATCGTGAACGATCAGTCGATCACGATTCAAAAGAGTAGTACCCTGAAGATGATGGTCAAGAGTAGACTAATTCATCTGGTTATATGACGAGGTGACTTTGTTGATTGGAAAAGATGCAGCTCGATGAGGGTCAAGGTGATGGCATGCAGGGTGTCTTTGAATGTTGACAAATTTCGGTCAACGTATTTCATATATCTTTAATCAATCAATGAGTACAATATTTATAGCCATTAGTAGGGTTTTTATATTACACAAAATATCAAAACTACCTTTATTAAATCAATACACAATTATCAATATTTTTCATAATCGTAATATTTCGTAATAAATGTAAAGCACATCATGTAGCAAAAGGTTGATCGATCGGCGACAACGAAGGACGTGTATAAATATATTCATGACTATAGATCAGCGCCATGGTTGCCGGAAAAGACGACAACAAGGAATGAGCTTTTCTCTAATTTTCTTTGTTGGTTATATGAACTTGCTTGGTGTTAAAAAAATAAAACTAAAGGAAATGTTCGTTATATGAGGATGTTTGATAGTGGTGTTTATTGTCAAGCTTGTAAGGGATATGAGTATAATGTATTTTAACATGAAGCCAATCAACAGTTACAATGATTATTTATACTAATATTTATTTTCCTTATTCAATATATGTAATACACATTTATTGTCTAATAATATATATTTTTTAAACGAACTTTTATTTATTAAAAGGAGTGGTAACTTCCACAAATCTTTACATCAAATGTATGAAACAAAAGGATAAACCAACAAAGGGGTTGCAAACCCAAGAATTAGAAATTATATACTCCTAACATTCGTAGATTAAACCATACTATGAAAATGACAAGTATGAGTAGTAGAAGGTGCTTAAAAAAGAAATCTAGAGAATTATTTAAAAACGCCTATAATGTCCTTTATAAACAACATGGCGAAAATCGTGGTGTTACAGACAATCTCCTAACCAGTTCGGCCACCAAAACAATACTTCAGGGCCTTTCATGGTATGCCAAATTAAATTTGTGAACGATCCGGCCACTAAGCTCAGTATTACTACCGCCAATATTACACCCCACCTCCACCGCGTCCCGCACCCCTTCAAGCTCTCCACTCGCAAGTTCAACAACAACAGTCTACCACATCCGATTGGATCCCGGATACAAGAGCTACCCACCACATGACGAACAATTTCCGCAATCTCAACATTCAATCCGAACCTTATGATGGTCCTGATTGGGTAAATATCGGTGATGACTCAGGTTTGAAAATCTCTCACACTGGCTCTTCTCTTTTTACTACTCCTTCCCATTCTTATGTTTAGATAATGTACTCGTTGCTTCCTCCTTACGCAACAACCTCTCATCCATTCATCAATTTGCTTCTGACAACTCTGCTTACTTTGAATTTCATTCTTCTTGATTTCTTGTGAAGGATTACTCGGGCGTGTCCACCATAAAGGTTTCTTAAAGATGGTCTCTACCACTTCTCAAGTTCCTTCCGCACACTCAAATTCATTACTCTTCTTTCCAAATATGACACTTCCTCCTTTTGGCATGTTAGTTGGCTAGCCAAAAGTCATCGCTCTACATTTACCAATGTCTTCTTTTACTTCTTCTGCACCTTTGGATTTAATTTATTCGATTCTTGGGGTCCTTGTGTTGAACAGTCTATTTATGGATCTCGTTATTAGATGAGCTTTGTGGATGACTTTACTAAATTTGTTTGGCTTTATTCGAGTGAGACAGGAGAGAAAGATGAACATATTATTTTTCATAAGCAAGTGAGAGAGAGATGAAAGGTAATTTGCATTCACACATATAAAAGAACGATAAATTATATCAAATATTTGTGATGAAAAAACATAAGGAGAAGAGAAAGTTATTGATCGTGAGTTATGAATATATTTGTGTTGTGTTGCTTTCGTAAGATATTGAAATATCACGAATGAGTGGGTGGATCTTTCAAAAAGAAAAAGAGAAAAAAAAAGAGAAAGAGTGGGTGGAAGAATAACCAAAAAAAAAATGAATGTTTGAATATGAAATAAAAATGATAGATTATTAATATATTACAAAAACGAAATGTAAATGAGGTGATTTAACGTGAATTAAGCACCGATAATCTGCATTATATATACAGTTATCCGGACTGGTCTGGATTAAACGGATTTTATTTTTTAAATTGAAACCAAATTATATTATGGGTAATTAGGGATAATGACACAATCTGAAATATTTTTAAGTAACATGACAGCTATATATTTTTTATAGGGAGAAGGACAACTGCATCATTTTTATAGCGAGAAAAACAAACAATGAATCCCGAAAATCAGTGAATCTCCCAAATGAATCCCGAAATCAGTGAATTTTGACAGTGAATCCCGAAAATCAGTGACTTTCGACAATGAATTTTGAAAATTAGTGAATTTCGACAGTGAATTTGAACAGTGAATTTCGACAGTTGATAAATAGTTTTGTCTTTTATGCAAAAGTTTCAAAAGACTGTCATTCTACTCAATTGATGAAATATTTATGTCTTTCTCCCTCATTCCCCCATTATATTAATCATTTTGGTTTTACATTATATAAAAACAAACTCATGAATTACGGTTTATGATTTTCCGATTTGATTCGATTCCTTCCGAACAATTTGTTTGGTTGTTCACCCTTTTTTTTTTTTTTTTTTTTTTTTTTTTTTTGAATTTTGAATTTTGAACCCGGTTGAATTACATCATCGTTGTAGTTCTGATTTGCAATAACTCAACATGGTCATTTCCTTTTAGGCCTCTTCACTTTTCCATTTCCTTGCCATCAATGCCGAAGAGGAAACGGAAAGTCCCGGAGCCTTTACGGAGAGTTTTCCACAACCGTGCCCGTACACTTTCCGATACGATTTAATAGGTTATATACATGTTTCATCAGAAAAATATGTTAAGGGATAGTTGTCACCTTTGCTGCATCCTGATCTATGTAAATGTGCCTTGAACAATGTGTTGTATTGGTGAATGTGTACTATTTTGTCTCTCCCATGTGAACACTGTTTGAACTTTGTAACATTTACCTTACCCAATGTCTTTATACCCGTTGGTCTCACTCTCCAATAACTTTTACTCTTCTATTATCTACCACATATTTAATGTTTTGTTAAGTGTGAGGCAATTACTCTCTCACATGAACATCTCAATAGCCGTTGATAAAGCATAAAGTCGGACTGCATAAGAAGACAAAGTTGTACCTGCAAAGTTGGACCGTTGGATGCAAAGCTAAAGTCGGTGCCTCCTATTTATACCCCCACCATTTCATTCGACCAACCAAGAACAACCTCTCCTCCAGGTCAACTTCTTCACTAAATCTCAACTGATTTTCATGTGTACAACTGTAATAGGAAGATAGCAGATGCGAAGTTGGGTGTGTTGTCGTATTACTCAAACAACAAATGGTACGAGTTAGGAGAGTTATGCTTGGTATTAATCAGTGTGCACAATGCGCTCAAAATAGTGGATAGGTTAATTTGTGGAGACCAAAGTGAGGCTGTAGAGACACATAAGGCACATGAGGAGTTGATGAATATGGGAGAGTCTACGTTGATTATGGATCAAGTCATGCGTGAGGGCGACCAACTTTCATCGCTCATGGTCAACAAGTATGGGCGGGCACCAATGGCACCACACACCTTCGATCTATACTCAATGTGTAGTCTCCCTTCTCATGTGCCGATGGAGTCGATTGTATCTAACTTCACCCTGTTGTCCATGAATTAACCTCGTCCACCATTTTGACCGCAGCGTGCGACACCGATTGGCACCGCACATAATTCCTAACGTATACCATTTGTTGTTGGAGTATACTTGACAAACGCTTTTCAGAAGTGCTAAACCAGCCCTTAACCGACAAAGGTATCGGGTCAAATCAGTAAGGCTAGTATGGTGAGTCGAGTGTCGAATCTTCAGGAACTTGGTAATTCTTCTAAGTGTGGTTAAACACCAAAGAGCATTATTAACTCGATCTAAACCGCAATTTTATAACACGTATCACTACTATTCTAGTCAACATAAAATAAATGCGTAATTTAAAAGTTATTCTAATATAATATATATAGATATATAAATATATATAGATGTACATAAATTGCAAAGTATATATATAGATATACATATATAGATACCAATATATTTTAGAACTAGATGTATAAGTTTATAGAACTAGCCAAATTTTATATAATTGAATTATACGATCTTTTCCAAAGAAACGAAATGTGCTCGATCTTTCCTTTTATTTTAGGTCCAATTGAGTAAATGAAACGGTGCACTCCCGAGGTTAACAATTCCTCCTCACACGAGCGTATGAAATTGTCATATGTCATTGTCATCGATTCAATCTCCACAATCGCCCCATGCTAATCTCGGTTAGTCTCGAACAGTACTTGAGTACAAATCTACCCCGGATAAAAGAGGTTATTCCGCTTGTCGACGGCGGCGATGTTATTCAAAAGGCTCCGGTTGTCGGCGGATCGATTTAACTTTCCGGTGTTAGTTTCAATTAAACTGTTGATTTTAACATTATTACGATCTCGAGCACAATTTTAATAAGATTAATCTTTCCCAAGACAAATCTGCCCCCGGGTAGGAAATAGGATTCCGTAGTCACGCTTTCGCACGGCCAATTTTACCCTCCGGTTTTTCTATGTTTTATCTCATATCCTAACTTCTCTGGTCAGTTCATCGTTAGGTTATATGGTGCGATTCATCTTGGTTAATTACATCAATCCGAATATTATCAATACGTTACAGAATAGAAAAAGATTCAATTAACTCAATTTTAATCAATTTTAATTAGACAGCATTCCTTTACCGAAAAGATCGAAATAAAACGATTACATAACTTTGGCTAGTTATTAGAGTTAGCCTAAAAACATTATAACAACGAAAAAGATAAAAACAAACATAAATACTTAAGAAAAGTTACCCGATTACAAATGCTGAATCAGAGTTGTATTCTTCCGGACATTACAACGACTTCAACAACACTGAACTTCTGATAATTTCTCGAGCATTACAACGATACTACGAGATTATTATTTTTGGCGTAAGGCCTATTTACAAACTACGAAATAAAAAAGAAAACAAAGAGGAGAGGATATATATATATATGATATGGTTTATATATATTGGTACATCCGTTTCTGCTGCTGAATGAGCTCCTTTTATAGATAAAAGTCCTTGGGCCGGACCGGTCCGAGATCAAGCCGGACTGGTCCGTGTAATGATTATCTCCACCTCCTTAAGTAACCAAAGATAAAAGCGGTGATATATAATTATAATTATATATAATTATTAAACTTCTAAAATTCATATCTCGAGTTTTGGATCTCCAAAAATCATGATTCAAGCGGCATCGGAAAGCTCTCGGGAAAATCTTCAACTTTCGTGCAGGACTCTTCTTCAGATAATGTCGTTTTGATGAGCCATTCGTTTGTCGAAGACATTTTTCGATTACCACTTAATCGAATCGATTAGCCACTTGACCACTTGATGACGGCCAAATTGTACCCGTTATTCTATGATCTTTACCCCCAATTCTAGTTTGAAAAAGCATTAATGTAGAGATAATAAGTCGTAATATGCCTAATTTACATATACCCCGAGTTACGATTCGTTATTCTGCATTTCGATTATTTATTGCATTATTTGGTATTACAAACCATGTTTTTATATGATAAATACAGTGAGCATTATGGACGGACTACGGAGAAGGAACTAAAGATCCAGGACAATGCAGAGCCCAGCAGAAGGTAGAAGACAAAGCCCAGAAGTGGTGAAGGCTCGGTCGACCGAGCCCAGCCATTCGGTCGACCGAGTGGACTTAAAGCCCAGCACAATCTAGCGTATTAATTAAGTCGGTTAGGGTTTAGGGAATCCGATCCTTAGTCGGTTTTGAGCTCTATATAAACACGTTGTCATTAGTATTATTCATTCATTCATACATTGATTAAGTCATTGATAAAAGATAACTACACATTGAGGGTTTTTCAGCAGGTTAGGGCTGCAACAATGTAAGCCCTTAATCTTTATGTTTTATTTTCAAGTAATTAATTCTTCCAATTATGTTCTTATCGTTTGAATTAATTAAACATAGCTAGATGATGTGATTCTCGGCTATGACGTTAGGAGGTGGTGACACCTTGTCCATAAGGGTCCCATGACCTACGTCATAATCTAGATTTATTCATGACTCTATGTGATTTAATTACTGTGTATCTATGATAGTTTATATAAGTAATGTACGAATTACTGTTTAATCTGTTCTGTATGAGGAAACGCTGAGAGGTTGGTTCTGGGATGTAATGAGGGTTGAGTTTGTCCGGGTGACCGAACAGAGTCATTCGGTCGACCGAGCCCTAGTTTCGTCAGTTCAATCTGCCACGTCTTTATGGTGGGTCTAACCTAGTTGAATTTACTTTCTCGCAGGGTATGGCTACGGCTACGTCGCGTCGTCGCCGCTTTTCATTAGCGTATTATTAGGAAATACCAATATAAGACGTCTAGTTCGGCTTACGAACGATCTTTCGGGACTTTCAGCGAGATCTAGATTAGTTTTATGTTAGGGAATTGTCGACACCTAGTCATACATGAATCGTAGATTAACAAGAGACTTACCGAGTAATTGTTAATAGGACGAGGGCTTGAGCGATCGTTTAGGAAGTACGCCTAACCATAGGAATGTTGCCTAAGCGAGGTGTACGGTTAATATCGGCATCCTTAGAATAATGAGCGTGTGAGTTATATGAGATGGATACCCAAAAGGTGAAGTCACGTAACAATACCACAGTGACCTAGTAACCTAACCGGTGCTAAGTCAAGTTAAGGGGATGACTCCCGTAGCCAATTAAATATGAATGCAGCCAGAGTGACAGTTAATGAGTTAGGTTATCTTATATAAGTTGTCTTGGTCCAAACGATAACGTTGATAATTGGAAGGTTAATTACGTGTGTAACTTTTAGGTTTGAGTTTGTTTATTTTATTTTACCTTTTATGTTGGTCTTAGACCGTTGTTCAATGACGAATTAGGTGAGTTAATTATTTAAACCTAGGGTCCACATTTTGATTCCCTGAGGGATCGACCTTGATTCACCATCGCTATGCTATGATGTACCTAGTGCTATTGCTAGAATTTGGTGGTCAAGTAAAATAAGTTTTTAACCTGATCAGACCGCAATCAAGTTTTTTGGCGCCGTTGCCGGGGAATCAATGGCCCAATGATTGTTTAAATAATTATTTTTATCTATTTCGTTTTTATTGTTTTTAGTTGCATTATTTATTTTTCTTTTAAATTTAATTATCTCAGACTTGTATGTCAGTAAGAGGATTAAAGCTGGAATGGGGAGGATGTTCGTTCGGTCGACCGAACATATCCACTCGGTCGACCGAGCCTCTTCCAGTTTTGATTTTATATACAGTGTTGTTTCCCCCTGTTTGTAGGTTGTAAGTTTGACAACAGTATGAGCAATCATACTGTTTGTCAATTTATTAATTGTTTATTGTTTTTCAAATATTGCAGATAATTCGAAGTAAATCACCGACTTAAATCGCCAAGATCAAGAAAATGTCATCAACCAGTTTTCTTGAAGCCGAAGAAGAAGTTAAGGTTTTACGAACCAAAACTACACCTAAAAAGCCGTTAACACCAAAGCTCATGGAAAGGATAGAAAAGATGAAAGCAAAAATCCGAGAGGCGAGGAAATCAAGAGAGGCTAAAGAAGCCCATTGGAAAAGAGGTATGCCTATTTTGAATCTAGAGGAAATCTCTTCGGATTCTGATTCAGCTTTAGATTATGATGATTACATGTCCGAGATAGAATCGAGAGTCGAGGGTAGCACAACTATGAAGAGCCCTGTTGTCACTGTGTTCTAGAGATGAAATATTGATTAAAGACGAGTCTCGATCGATGCAAAAGTTAAGCGACTCCAGAGCTTTTATGGTTGGAGTAACCTAGAAGAAACCCATCTAGGTTTAGCCTTGATTGATTCCGGTTCAAGCCTTAATATCTTTCTAAAAGGCTTTGTGATAGAATTTCATTTTAACACCCACTAACACCCCGCTCCAAGTTAGGTTAGCGGATGGAACTAGGACAATCATTACCGGAGACCAACAACATGATTATTGGTGTAGGGCAATTACGGTTTAAGATAGACATAATGGTAATGGAAATCGAGGAACATCCTGAATGCCCAATTATTTTGGGTAGTCGTTTATCAACACCGCTGAGAGCCTTCATACGGATGACCGGACATGAGATAGTATTGTTTGACGCCAAGGGTTACGAGTGTTATGGGATAACAAATCCAAATTTCCTGCACCGTAAAGTGTGAATGTGTTAGAAGTAGTTGGTTCGGAGAAGCTTGATGCCATTCAAGGGTTAGGAAGGATGTCATGATAAGGTCGATGATGACGATGAAAAGGAAGTCCTTACTATTCTAAGTCGGAACAGTCGGTTCAATTGCGCGCCACTTCTTGCCAATATTGAAGTCAGACCTACCTAAGGATAGGAGGACCAGAGCGAAAAAAAACGAACTAGAGAGTTCGTAACAAAGCTCATCGAAATCGAGAGACAAATCCAAAAGTAGGCGCTTGTCCGGATGGTCAATTCGATTGTCTTTTCATTGGACCGAAATCCAAAGGAAGGGCACTCAGAGAAAAAAGACGGCCAAACGCTGGTGAAAGCCGGCCGGGTGAAAGCCTGGCAAGTCAAGGCGGTGTTTAGGAGTGAAGATTTTGGAAGTCGAGCTATAGACTCAAAAATTTAGAACTTTTCTCGTTTCATTTTATTTTTAATTTTTTTTATTTTTATTTTTTATGAATAAAAGTAACGTAGAATGACGAGAGTTTTTTTTTATTTTTGCCGTGTTCCAATGACCATTAGGTTACGGATGTGCAAAAAGTTTTTTTTACTCGAATCATTTTAACGTGAAGTAGAGTAGGCAGCGAAATCATTATAAAATGTATTGATGATGAGAAATTGGTGAAAAGATGCTTAGTTTAAAATTTGTATTATTTGGAAAAAGTGAAGATTTATATGTTAATGGATTGTGGTTGGATTATTCAATTTTCTTGGTAAGGATTTTTCAATTTGTGACATAATAATTTTGATAGACTTATGTGTTCTAATTTGAAAATGTCGTGTGTATCAATTTGAGGGGGTCAACTATCATTTATTTTTACACATCCCCATTTTTCATTTCCCAATACACCTTTTCATTTTCTCCATTAATTTATTCCTCCAACAAAACCATTCCACTCCTCAATCCTTGCCTTTCTATCTCCACCAATCACCTTCCACCATTTTAAACCTTTCACTTTCCACATCTTTCTATTTAAACTTCTTTCTTTTTTCTCTTCATCATTCCCACACCAAAACATCTTCATCTTCTCCAAATCTCAAATTTTCTTCTTCCCCTTCTCTCCATAAATTTCCATTTCTAATTTTTCTCATAACTTCCATCTACCCAAAAATTGGGGATAGTAATCTAAATGATCCCCTCCAATATCACAAATTGTGCCTGCTCGTGTATCCGAAGGATTATCCAACCCAGTATCACAGGGAAGACTCAACCTCAAGAAGAAAAGCTTCAAAGCGATTACATCGACCGAACTTATCTCGCTTTCGGTCAACCGAGGCCCTTCTCTCGGTCGACCGAGAGCCTCCACTTCTTGCAAAGATTCGTCAACGTGCTCGCTCCGATTCTGCAGCTATGCCACCAAGACGCCGATCCTCCGCACGCGCTTTGTAGCGATGACGATGCCATTCCTTTGATCAACGGGTACCGTAATTCGCTAGCCAAGAAGTATTTTCGGTTTATCGGAATTTTTCAACAACTCGCCGTACACCGGGCTCGAGGATTAGATTTGACCAATCTGCGTCAAGAGTCGCTCGATCTCGTGGACTACTATCGCGGCAAGAGGTAGTTGCGCCACCGCCAAGTCAATGTCGATCGGGTAAGAGAATTTTATTCTTATTTACGCGTGCACCCACACACGAATTTAGTCCAAGTTCGTGGCAAGTCCATTGTTATTACTCCGGGGACGATTAATAATTATTATGGTCTCGATACCCCGGAGGAAGAGCCAGAGTACACTGTCACGTTTGATGAGTCTGATGCGTGGTTGGAGGAGGTTGGTGCCCATCTCAGGATAGCATGGACAATAGGAGAAGTCGCTCGCACTTTTGAGGAGCCATATTTTAGGCGATGGGAAGATAAGTGCTTACATAGGCATATCCGTTCTAACATTATTCCGGCTAAGCATGTGTCTACAGTCTATTATGCACATGCTACGCTGATGTACTGGTTGAGCAGAGGATGGCCGGTTAATATTGGGGCACTTATGCGTTCAGAGATGACTGCGATGCCTGCAAGCCTAGACACATGCTGCCCTATGGTTCATTGATCACTTCATTTTGTGAGGCAGCTGAGTGCCCAGTGCTAGGCAGTGACTCTTATGTTAGGCCCATGCCTATCCTTTCTTTGGATTCTGTGGCACCACCTCTTGTGCACCCTGATGATGATGGTCCAGGTGATGACGATGCGCAATTTCAAGATTTTCCTGAAGCCGATCCTAATGTTCTTCCATTAGCTTTCATTGATCCGAACGATATACCTTCGGACTAAGCATCTGTGTCTGTGTGATCTTTTAATTTTCTCTTTTATCAATGTGTTTTTATTTTTGATTTCGTTGTACCAATAAGTTAAGTCGTGTTGTATGGAGTTCGTTTTTAATTTCCCTAATGAATAAAATTTGTCTTATTTAATTTGTTGGATATTTGTGCATTATTTTCACTATAATTATTCAAGATGGGCTTAAATATGTTTAAGGAAATTATTATACCTTTTACAATCCGCTTGACATGATTATATTTTTCTCGACTAACCTCATAACGCTGCTCAAAGTTTTGTGTTAAAGATGTTTGTTGCAGGGGTTGCATTTTATCGCAGTTGGTGACTGTATTTGTCTGTCAAAATTCTCCGGTGTTCCCCACGACTTGTTCCGATCCCGCGTTTATCCAGAGCTAAGTTCCTATTTTTTTTTGCTCTTTATTGTTATACATTGAGGACAATGCATGGTTTAAGTGGGGGGTACGAGTCACTTAGCTCACTTAGCTTAGCTTGCTCGAATAAGCCTCTATATATCAAATAATATAATAAATGAGTAAAATTTAAACTTTTAAACATAGAATTACATTTACTTTTGTGAAGTCCCGAATATTGTATTTAATAAGGAAGGAACCATGGTTCATGAGTACATGATCACTTTATACTTTTGCGATACAATTCTAGTAAACTTAATGATATTCATGTTATATGTTGCGAGTAGTTATTTATTATTCAATTACTCAATAAATGAATCAATGGATATTGCGCTTATAATAAAAATGTAGAATTTTATGTGTACTTTGCGTAGATGATTGGTTATGTAAACTTAGTGTCAATATCTATCTCACGATGTATTCTGATATTCTTGCCAATAAAAGCGGAGTAATAAGCTTGAGACGTACCTGTGTTTTAGCAAAATGTTAAACACTGGGCTTGTAGTAACGTTACCAAAGTAGCCCCGCGCTTGTGGTAATATTCAATGCTATGCATAATCTAAGATAGGGAGATACTCTAAAGAGTTTCCTTCCTTGAGATTGATAGTATTTGAAAAATATGAAGACATGAAAAGAATATTCAACTCTTTAAGAGGCTTTGAGTAGTACTCGGTCTCCAAGTCCAAAAACCCTATAGATACGCTCTTGCTTATTGTTCTAGTGCTTTAACCATTGCGAGGCATAAGAAGTATGAATGCTGATGTTGGTAGGTTGAGATTTCGAAGTTAGCATAAACTCTAATCTTGCTACATTCATATACAACTAATGCACATGCACACATCACCTCGATTCATAGTGAGTAATGAATAATGGATATCTTATGAGCATAAACAATATGAGTTGATTCGAGTTTCTTGTGTTAGTATAATTTGACCATTGGAAAATGATTATATGGGGAATAACTTATTGATACTTTGATCGTGACGATCAAAGGCTAAGTGGGGGGTAGTTGATGACGGCCAAATTGTACCCGTTATTCTATGATCTTTACCCCCAATTCTAGTTTGAAAAAGCATTAATGTAGAGATAATAAGTCGTAATATGCCTAATTTACATATACACCGAGTTACGATTCGTTATTCTGCATTTCGATTATTTATTGCATTATTTGGTATTACAAACCATGTTTTTATATGATAAATACAGTGAGCATTATGGACGGACTACGGAGAAGGAACTAAAGATCCAGGACAATGCAGAGCCTAGCAGAAGGTAGAAGACAAAGCCCAGAAGTGGTGAAGGCTCGGTCGACCGAGCCCACCCATTCGGTCGACCGAGTGGACTTAAAGCCCAAAGACAATCCAAATGAGAATTAAAGTCGGTTAGGGTTTAGGAATCCGATCCTTAGTCGGTTTTGAGCTCTATATAAACACGTTGTCATTAGTATTATTCATTCATTCATACATTGATTAAGTCATTGATAAAAGATAACTACACATTGAGGGTTTTTCAAAGAAAGTTAATTTTGCAATGTAAGCCCTTAATCTTTATGTTTTATTTTCAAGTAATTAATTCTTCCAATTATGTTCTTATCGCTTGAATTAATTAAACATAGCTAGATGATGTGATTCTCGGCTATGACGTTAGGAGGTGGTGACACCTTGTCCATAAGTGGTCCCATGACCTACGCCATAATCTAGATTTATTCATGACTCTATGTGATTTAATTATCGTGTATCTATGATAGTTTATATAAGTAATGTACGAATTCATCGCTTAACTGCTCGTATGAGGAAACGCCGAGAGGTTGGTTCTGGGATGTAATGAGGGTTGAGTTTGTCCAGTGACCGAACAGTCGCTCGGTCGACCGAGCCTCTTTACTCGGCCGACCGAGCCCTAGTTTCGCCGGGCAATCTGCCACGCCTTTATGGTGGGTCTAACCTAGTTGAATTTACTTTCTCGAGAGGGTATAGCTACGGCTACGCCGCTCGTCGCTTTTTCATTAGCGTATTATTAGGAAATACCAATATAAGACGCCTAGTTCGAAACATACGAACGATCTTTCGGGACTTTCAGCGAGATCTAGATTAGTTTTATGTTAGGGAATTGTCGACACCTAGTCATACGTGAATCGTAGATTAACAAGAGACTTACCGAGTAATTGTTAATAGGACGAGGGCTTGAGCGATCGTTTAGGAAGTACGCCTAACCATAGGAATGTTGCCTAAGCGAGGTGTACGGTTAATATCGGCATCCTTAGAATAATGAGCGTGTGAGTTATATGAGATGGATACCCAAAAGGTGAAGTCACGTAACAATAACACAGTGACCTAGTAACCTAACCGGTGCTAAGTCAAGTTAAGGGGATGACTCCCGTAGCCAATTAAATATGAATGCAGCCAGAGTGACAGTTAATGAGTTAGGTTATCTTATATAAGTTGTCTTGGTCCAAACAATAACGTTGATAATTGGAAGGTTAATTACGTGTGTAACTTTTAGGTTTGAGTTTGTTTATTTTATTTTACCTTTTATGTTGGTCTTAGACCGTTGTTCAATGATGAATTAGGTGAGTTAATTATTTAAACCTAGGGTCCACATTTTGATTCCCTGAGGGATCGACCTTGATTCACCATCGCTATGCTATGATGTACCTAGTGCTATTGCTAGAATTTGGTGGTCAAGTAAAATAAGTTTTTAACCTGATCAGACCGCAATCACCACTTAAGAAATTCGATTGACCATTTAAGCTCGTGACACTCTCTAAATCCTTCCAGAGATATGATTACACTTTAATATGTCGATTCTCGGGGTCTCGGGTTATAAATCTGCAATAAAATGCCACAAATACCCATGTAAATCTGACACGACACTCCGATTTACTAAAATCGGTACAAAATTACAACTTTTTACTATTATTACTACTAACAACTCTAAATTATAAAGATCAACATTTCATATCATTTATACCATAATTTCATATATTTTATATAGAATTCGTTGATAAAACATAATAATATAACGTATATTTAATCATATAAAAGTAGTATATCAACTACTCCCCACTTAGCTTTTGATCGTCCTCGAGCAAAAATAAGCGGTAATAAAAGATAATATAATTGATCAGATTATAATTTTTAATGTAATTTATATTGTCAATATTATAAATATATTACTTTTTCTAATTTAAAATCGTAAGAAGACAGAAAGTGTATATAACTTAAATAACTTAAACATTAAATATTATTTAGATAAAATTGTACATATAATACTTAATAAGTATAAATAAAATATCAGAATTATTTTTAATCGCAACTATTATGAAATTCTGGAATCGGAAACTCGGTCAGGTAGTCGACAAAAATGGCTTATAGAGTTTAGGTTCAAGATGTTGGTTAATCGGAAAAAAGGAAATCAAAAAGAGAAAGAGGCAAGTCGTACGTACCTACATCTTCATATTCTTGATCAAAAAGATAATCATCGATTAATAGCATCTCTCATATTTTTTTCAGATTTTATTTTTTTTATTGTTTTTTTTTACTGAATCAAGAACTAAAAGCGTGAGTGTGTGTAGAAAATCAAACTTACAAGCATTGCTTCATCAAGATTGATCGGAGTACTACTCTTTCGATCGAAAATTACAAGTCCGGTTTCCTTAAACTTGTAATCATTCCTGAGATCTTATGATTCAACTTTTTCCTTTTTCATTTTGTGTCTTCATTCCCAGCAATAGGATATTTCGAGATAATACCCTAGCTGGACTACTATCATCAGGCAATCGGGAGCTTAATTACCTCATAGTGATATAGGACATTTCGTGATAATACCCTACTCACTCAAATCATTGGTAGCTACAACCGATATATTCTTTTTATTTTTAAGTTGTTAATCACAGATAAGGAAGATACCTGGTATTTGATTAATTCTGTGTAAATATGGTGCTTCGTTCTTAATTTAGAATATTAATATATCCGAGCTTATTACCAAAATTGACTATCTTGCAAGTGTCATGAGGTAAGATCGAATATACTAATACTTATCTAATTTATCCAATCTCAGCATATACCAAAACTTAGCTTTTATGTCTTCATCTCTTTTTATAAGTACGTACAAACTTGCGGTATTTTCAAGGAAATGTAGACCAAAATTAGCTAAAGCTTGGTTATTTAATCACAATTGACAATTTCGAGTGAGTTCTTGATCACTCTAATCAAGGCTGACATAAGAACAAAAATTGGAAATTTAGGTAGGCTATTTGGCTATAGTTATATTTTTGTGGTGCCAAAAATCGACATCCCTAGTCCAATTCCAAACTCATAATTCATATTGAAAAAATTATGATTCTAAAAATTTTACTTATAATTATCAACATACTTATATAATTTCATGAAAATAATATCTAATATTAATTACTCAATTATATAAACTTAAAATCTTATTAAAATCTAAATTAGACATAAAATATGATTATAATATATCTAATATACTTTACTTAATTAAAATTTTATTCTTCCAAATTATATCATTTCTTATTCATATTTATATATTAACTACTAAAAATTTGAAAATAAGTAATAAAATTTTTGATAATTTTATAATTTATAACTATTTTCGAAAATTTTAATGAATTTTCTAACCTAACTCTACTCCCCACTTACGAAGTGGCATCGTCCCGATGTTCAATGAGTATTAAATAAGTAGGTTGGAAAATAAAATTAAAATTATCTATTATCGTTATTATTCTGATTTTTTTTTAGCGTATACTAATTATATCATTAAATAACAAACAAACTTAAAAAACTGAGACATATATATATTAAACAAGATAGATTATTACAAACTAAAAGAACATAAACTTAACCGAACTAAAAAAAAACTTCAAACTTAACTAAAGTTATTTCATTAAAACTTAAACATCATAAACAAACCACCAACAAACTATCTAGATCGTAGACGAACAACCCGGTGTATCAACCGGCAATAATCCAACTCGACTATATCTAGACGGAAAAATCTCATCCGCTCTCCAGCTCTCCACTCCACTCATCTCAATACACAGTAGCGAAATCAACCAAGAATTAGGCATAGGTTTCCCTACTACTACTCTCGTGATTGCAAACTCCAACACCGCCCTTTGAATCAAAATTCCCAATCGACAAATACACCAATCACAAAAGCATACAGCAGAAGCATTTCATTATCACTAAGGCTCCCGAAATCCCAAGTAGGATACACCCTAGAATTAATGAAATGTTTCCACGCCTTTAGGTGTGGAAGTAAAGCACGTGTAGACATTTCGTGATTTGTGTCGAAAAGTGGAAACAGACATTGGAAAGACTCATGGACTCTGTTCAAATGATTGTGTGGATTTTGTAAGCCCCATGTTATCTCAAAATGCTTTGCATTGAAACCGTGGAATTGCAAAAATTTGGTTGATAATAGATGAAGAGAAGGAACACAACCACTCTCTTACCGAAACAATCTGAGTGATATCGATCATGGACGTCGTCATGAGGGCAGAATAAAATTCTCGAACTATCGAGACATTTATCCTTCCTCTCGGCGTACTGACAAATTTTTTCCAACCAAAACTTCGAATAATAGTTTTTCCCCATTGATCAATCTTATCGACATTTAAACCTTTCTCCAACTGGATTGGAGAATTCGCAAAACGATGGTGTAAAATGATATTCTCATTAGAAGCTTGAGATTCCGGATGATCCGGGGTGTGAGGTTCGTATGAATTGACAGATGGAGATGATCGGTTCGACATTTTTAAAACTAGATGAAAAGTAAAAAAAAAAAAAAAGTTGAAAGTAGATAGACAGTGAAAGAGTTGGTATGTTTTCCTCATTCCCTGGCCTCCTTTAAATAGATAGAAAATTATACATACGTGGATGCACGAGACAGACTCAAAAAAATGAGTCATGCCATTTCCCTTCACGGCTCGGGCCGAGTCTAGGCCGGACCGGTCCAAATTCATCCAAATTTTTTACTGAGGACAGAGGTGAAAGTCAAATTGTATTTTGGTTTTTTTTACTTCACGCCTATTACTACCTACTTCCTTGAAGATATTCCATAAAGGTTAATTTAACTTGATACGAACAGATAAAACGACACATTATATTTTTGTAAAATGACGTAATAATTATACAAAAATCATTTTTGGGTTTTTTTTATATAGTTTTTAGAAAAACTAAAACGATTTAAAATGCAAACCAAATTTCGATAAAACGACTATAAAATCAAACTAAACGAAAATGAAAACAAACCAATATCTAAATGACAAACGTCGAATAAAATGAAATGTGCAGTAAAAAAAATGTTTAATCAAACATAGTTATTAAATTCAATCTTCTTCATAGCCTTCTTCAGGATCGACATGAAAGCTTGAACTCGGAAACGATCGAGAAGTCGGTGGTCGAATCGTAGTCGTGGTCCCGATCAACCATCAAGACCCATCGAACTCATGCGCAATCGTAATGTGTGCAAACTCGGTGAATCCTCCCAACTAGACATCGCCCGGTCTCAACACCTATTCCACTAGATTGGCTCCCAAAAAGGATATGACGATGGATGAAAGCTCAAGGTGGTGGAATAGGTGTTACCCACTCGGTAAGGTATAAGGATCTCGATCGACAAGGTGGATAGGCGGGATCATCAAAAGTAGGATTACGAAGCAAATCGCTCGTTCCTCCTTAAACCTCTACGAATATCATCACACCACCGCTATTACTCTCAAATATATAAAGCCATGTTGGCTTGACCACGTGCAACGCCCGACACTAAAGATTGAAACATATCATAGGTGATAGTGTTGGAGAAAGGAGTTTGTTGAGGTGACTAGAAAAAGATGGAAAAGAAGAAGATGTGAAAATCGGTGGAGTGGTTGAGTTTGACTACGCCTAATCAAAGAGCGTATACTACCATCCGAAGTGTAGTCAAACTCGGTCCAATCAAATTGGCATCTGCCAGAGATAATTTGTCATTAGGCGACCTTTGACTGCACGCCCACCCTACGACATAAATCGAGATAAAACAAGGGAAGTACTGATGACTCCTGGTCCGCAATGACAATACTCTCGAAAATTCTTTTAAACATGACCTTACCAACATCCACTCGACATCGTTTACCATTGCCCAAGCGATACAAACATCTTCCTTTCCAAAAGCAGTATGTTTACGTGAAGGGTAGAGATTATGGCTAATAAATCTTTTAATTGCCCTCAACCCTCTAAAACAATTCCCATAATTAAATATATTTTCTACCCACACAGCGGTTGGTTCAAAAGCATTCTGAGCTCTCAGGGCAGTCTGTTCAAAACTTGCAGGATCATCTAGATTATAAACTGCCTTGTAAGCCTCCTCATCAGGAAAAACTTCAACTCCTAGAATTGCATTTATAACTTCAGGGTTAAAAGGAATATTTCTGGCTCTTAGGGGTACAGTTTGCGACTTAGTCAGCTCATCTTGTGACAATGTAGATAATATCAATAAAACTCACTACTAAAGTCGATTAATCTCCCTTCTCTTACAGTCTAGTTCTAACCAATCGACGTCTCGTAAAAATATTTTTAACTTCATCACCTAAATCCTCCAAGTCTAAACCTTTTCAACCAACACATCACATTTACTATAAATTTTCTCATACGCTTTCTTAGCCTCAGGTGATGCTGTTTTATCAAAGCTAACGGCTTCTTCTTCAGATGATAAAATTATAGTGCCTACGACCGGAGTTGATATAGGAATTTTTTATTTTCGCTTTTTAGAGATTCTATTACTCGACTCAGCCATTCTACGATATTGGTAAAGCCAATCAACAACAAAAACAACAACAACAAAAATAAAAATGTCACAACACACTCAAAAATCAAAACAGTTGAAATTAACCTAAAAAATTATGAAAAATACGAAATTGATAACTACATAAACTAAATTATATCTTAATATGTAGAAAACGTTGAAAAGTAGGCCGGAAAAGTTGAAAAAAATCGCCGGAATGAAATGTAGCTTGTTTTTGCTCCCTTTTGATTTTTTCAAATTTGTGTAGAAGAGAAGAGATGAAAAGGGGAAGAAATCAAGTAGTGGTCGTGTGAGAGGTGAATTTTTGTGGATGAATTGATAAAAATTTCGAGTGGTGGGGTTTGGTGTGTGGGATGCGGCTGTTGGAAGAAAATTAGGGAAGAAGAAGAAGAAAAAAGGGGTCCCCGTCCTTTTTTATGTTTTTAGACCCCGGACCGGTCCGGATTAAGGGCCGGATCGGTCCGTGCCCAATTTTTTTCTTATTTTTATGATTTTTTTTATTAAAATTTATAAAATTCTTATAAAACTTGATTAAAACATGATTAAAAACTTTTAAAAATAAAATTTGAAGGAAATTTTATAATTTTATAACAATTTCTAAAAATTTAATAAAATTTTTATAACACTTAATAAAAAGGCTTATAAAAATTTAATAAATTTATATTAACTCTTGTAAAACATCTAAAAAAACTTTTATAAAACTTTTATAAAACTTCTCAAATTTTATAAAGATTCAATTTTATAAAATTCTCAGAAGTTATGCGAAAATTTTATAAAATAAAATATAAGAAAAAGACTCAAACTTAAGGGTTCCTGATTCTTCGATTTCTAAATCTTCCGAGTTCGATATAACGCTCAATCACCCTAACTCCTAAAAACGAGGCATTTGAATTATCTCTCGAATTCCATCGATTTTCGGATAACCACCTAATCGTTCCTTCCTAACAATATTCAAACACTCATCCTGGATTTTGTTGTGTTTTTCCCACAAATATCAACATGTTCACTTTTTTTCACAGATTCTCGCATCTCATCAGAAACTTTGCCCTTCTTTTCATCGCACTTCTTGATGTTCCGTTACAAACTTCTTTCAATCTGATCTCTCTCAACAATTTCTTGTTTTGTTCAAAAACTAAAGCTTCTATAGCAAACGCGACATCTTTATCTAGGCCTAATTTCAAAAGTAAAATAAAAACTCCTATTCTATCTAAAAAAGGCATCCAGTTCTTTTACGTCTATCCGGTAAAAGACGAAAAGAGTTTAAACATAATTAAAAATACAGAAAAGTAGAGTAAAGATAGATAGTACCTGGTATTCGGCTGATTCCAGTTTCTCTTCTTTTCAGTTCTTTTGTGTTTCTCTTCTTTTCAATTTGTCGGGGATCAATCAAGAGCATTATTTCTTCTTTCAAAGTGTGATTCCTTCTCCTCCACAAATAACTTTACTCTGGGCCATTGGCTATAAAAGTTGTATTTCCATCGCTTAGTTCAACAACTCAGATTTGTAAACCCGTGTTACCTTAAATGGACCTGTCCATCTTGACTTAAGCTTACCTAGAAACAACTTTAAACGTGAATTGTACAAAAGCACTCGATCACCTACATGGAACTCACGTTTAAAGATTCTCTTATCATGGAAAGATTTCGTGCGTTCCTTGTAGATTCGAGCGTTTTCATAAGAATCGAGACAAAATTCTTCTAGTTCTGTTAATTGAAGCAATCTATGATCACCGACAGCCTTAGGATCGAAATTCAAAAATTTTATAGCCCAGAAGGCTCGGTGTTCTAACTCAACTGGAGATGACAAGACTTACCAAAGACTAACTTATAGGAGAACAACCAATTGGTGTTTTAAAAGTCGCTCGACGCCCATAATGCATCATCTAATTTCTTGCCCGATTTTTACGATTTGAATCAACTGTTTTTTCCACGATTCTTTTGATTTCTCTATTTGATTTCTCTACCTGTCCACTAGTTTGCGGATGATAGGGCGTTCCTAACTTATGCGTTACACCATATTTTTCAACTATCTTAGTAAATGGTCTATTACAAAAATGTGAACCTCTATCACTAATGATTGCCCTCGGAATGCCATATCTTGTAAATATATTCTTTTTAAGGAATCGTATGACAACCTTGGTATCATTAGTGGGAAGAGCTTCAGCTTCTACCCATTTTGAAACATAATCTACCATTACAAGAATAAATCTTTTTCCAAAAGATATAGGGAAAGGTCCCATGAAATCTATACCCCAAACATCAAATAACTCATATTCTAAAATAGGTTGCATAGGCATTTCATGTTTTTTAGATACATTTCCCCATTTTTGACAAGACTCACAAGATTCAACATACTTATAAGAATCTCTATATAGTGTAGGCCAATAAAAACCACATTGTAAAACTTTAAAAGCAGTTTTCCAACCTCCATGATGACCTCCTGCCTCACGATCATGACAAAATGATAAAACACTTAAAATTTCATTATCAGGCACACATTTTCTCGATTATCCCATCCGTACATTTACGGAAAAGGTCCAGTTCCTCCCAAGAATAAAATTTTAAGTCATAAAAGAACTTCTTTTCATTTGCCAAGTCCAATGAGACGGAATATAGTCACAGGTTAAGTAATTAATGATATCTCCAAACCAAGGTGAAATTTCCTTAGAAGGAATTCTATTTTTTAATAACTGCATGGTTCAAGGAGTATCTATTCTAAACAATTGTTCATCAGGAAACGAATCTTTAATTTCAATTCCTATTTCTTCATCATTTTCCATTCTACTTAGATGATCTGCTACTACATTCTCACTTCCTTTTTTATCTTTAATTTCAATATCAAATTCTTGAATTAAGAGAATCCATCTAAGAAGACGAGGTTTAGCATCTTTCTTACTCAAGAAATACTTGAGTATTGAATGGTCTCAGTATAAATTATTACCTTAGAACCAACAATATACGATCGAAACTTATCTAAGGCAAAAATCACATTAACAATTCTTTTTCCAGAGTTGCATAATTAAGTTGAGTTGCATTTAATGTGTGAGATGCATAGTAAATAGCTTTGAGAATTTTGTTATATCTTTGACCTAAGACAAACTCTACAATAAATCACTCGCATCACACATAATCTCAAACGGCAAACTCTAATCACAAGTGCTACTAGCACCAGTGCGATAGTCAACCTCGCTTTTAAGGTCCGAAAAGCTTCCATACATTTACTATCAAAGTTAAAAGGTACTTCCTTTCAAGTAAATGACTTAGAGGCTTTGCTATTTTCGAGAAATCAAGAATGAACCTTCTATAAAAACCTGCATGTCCGAGAAATCCTCTTAGGGTTCTTAAATTAACGGGTGGAGGTAATTTTTCAATTACTTCGACTTTAGATTTATCAACTTCAATACCTTCTTCGAGATTCTGTGACCTAAAACAATCCCTTCCGATACCATTAAGTGACATTTTTCCCGATTTAGTACTAAATTGGTATCTTCACGATGTTGTAACACTCGCTCTAAGTGTAACAAACAAATATCGAATGAATCTCCGTAAACACTAAAGTCATCCATAAAAATTTCTAAGAATTTCTCAACCATATCAAGAATATAGCCATCACACACCTTTGAAACGTAGTTTGGTGCATTACATAAACCAAACGGCATTCTTTTATAAGCAAAAGTTCCATAAGACAAGTGAAAGTAGTTTTTCTCTATCTCCTGCTTTGCAATGAATATCTCAGAATATCCTGAATAACCATCTAAGAAACAAGAATACTTATGTCCACTTAAACGCTCCAACATTTGAACTATGAATGGAAGTGGATGATGATCTTTCTTAGTATGATCATTTAGTTTTCTAAAATCAATGCACATTCGATAACCTGTAATCTCTCTTGTCGGAATCCATTCATTCTTTTCATTCTCTTTCACTGTGAAACCTCCTTTCTTTGGTACCACTTGAGTTGGACTAACCCATTCACTATCTGATATGGGAAAAATTATCCCCATTTCTTATAGCTTAATGACTTCTTTCTTAACAATTAACTGCAAATTTGGGTTGAGGCGGCGTTGCGGTTGAATACAAGGTTTAGCATCTTCCTTCAGAATTATCTTATGAACGCAAATCTCGTAATAATACCTCGAATATCGGCAATCGCCATCCAAAAGCTTTCTTATGCTTTTTCAACATTCTAAGTAATTGATCTTCTTGTTGCTCAGTTAAAGATGATGAAATAATAACCGGTAATAGATTATTGGTTTCAAGAAAAGCATATTTCATATTTAAATGTAACGGTTTCAATTCCAGATTCTTAGGTGGATCTTCCAGTGATAGTTTAAGAACTGGTCCTTCTAGTTCTAATTCCAAATACTTATGCCATGATGGTTTAAAAGTAAAACTTCCTTTATCTAGAGAAAGAATTATCTCTTTCATTTCTGTGTCTTTCTCATCTTCCTTATAGATAGACAGAGTTAAGCATTCTTCTAATCTGTCTTCAAAAGTTGGTAACTGATTATCATAGACAGAATGAATATCTTCTATAAAAGAACATGATTCTGGTGATTTGTATGGATGGTTCATAGCTTTGAAAATATTGAAAGTAACTTCATCTTCATTGACTCTCAGAATTAATTCTCCTTTCTGGACATCTATTAAAGTTCTTCCTATAGCTAGAAATGGTCGACCTAAGATAAGTGGCGCTGAATATCCTTCTTCCATTTCCATAACTACAAAGTCTACTGGAAAATAGAACTTGTCTACTTTAACCAATATGTCTTCAATAATTCCTTTAGGGTATTTAATCGATCTATCTGTCATTTGCAGAGTCATTTCAGTCTTCGTAAGATTTCCTATGCCTAGCTTCTTATAATCCTCATAAGACATGAGATTTATACTAGCTCCAAGATCACATAAGACCTTTTTAAAACAGTAAATCCTCCAATCTCACATGGAATGGTAAAACTTCCAGATCTTTCAGTTTAGGCGGTAACTTATCTTTGCAAAACTGCAGAAACATTCTTCATTTAGGCATATATTCTCATATTCCTCTAATTTTTCTTGTTTGACGAAATATCTTTCGAAACTTTCCATAAGCGAGCATACTAATTAGAGCTTCGATAATGAGGATATTAACATGAATATGACGAAAAGTATCAAAGAAACGAGCATACTTTTGATCGGTTTTAATCTTTTAATTTGATCTTTAGGTGGGTAAGGTAAAGATTCTAAATCTACAACCTTTGATCCCAAATTCATTTTCTCTTTTCCTTTCTCCTTAAACCTTTGAGTATTACTTGATCGCCAAGTATCATGATCTTGAGTTTTTTCTGTTAAGACATTCCCCGAATCAATCTCTACTCCAGATTCTTTCAGTTCTTCCTGTTTTTCATCCTTGTTTTCATTATCCTCTACTCTAACATGTTCCTTGAATAAATTCCTTAAATCTTTATCCATGGGATCTTTCAAAATCCTAGGGATTTTACCCATTTCTCACCTTCATTTTCGTGTTCCAAACTTCTATTTCTTTTCAAGAAATTCTCTATAATTTCTTCTTCCTCATCGATGAATTCAATTTCATCTTTAGTTCCATCATTTTTTCCATCTAAATCATTTTCTACTTCATTATTCCCGAAGTTTTCTACTCCATTACTACCACGTAGTTTTCTACTTCTCGTGAATTCACAACATTTACCTCTCTTGGGTTTCTTTCAAGATTGCTTGGTAATCCTCCGGGTGGTCTACTGTTGTTACGTTCACCTTCCCTACTCAAATGATCTTCCATATTCCTCAATGAGGCTTCTATAGTTCTCATTCTGGTATCATGTCCGCTCATAAATGTTTTCATTGTAGTCATATCTTTAGTGACTGTACCAATAGAAGTCATCATTGTTTCCATATTCTTAGCTTGAGTAGATACTACACCCATCATATTTTCCATTAGTTTTTCCCATTTTTCAACTCCTTCTGCAGGTTGAGTTGAACTTTGAGTTACTAGTATACTTTGAGTGGTATGTTGAGGATAGGATCTAGGTAATGATTGTAAATTCTGATTAGATGTGTTTTCTTGATAAACTTGATTATTATTCATATTCCTATATGGGACTGGATATGGCGGTTGTCCTTGCTTACTAGGGTTTTCAGACCATCGATAAGTAGGGTGATCTCTTCTAATAGCATTAAACGAGTTTGAGTATGCATTATTCAAATTCCTATGATGCTGAAGAAAACTCACCTCCTCTCTTGAATATCCTATTGGTTTTTCGATCCCTAATGGCATATTTTCCTGATTTGAGTATTCAGTTGGTGTACTATTTTCTGAACTTTGGTTTTTGTTTGATTGTAGGCCATCAAATTTCCTACTCAAATTTTCTAAATGTGCTAGAACTTCCGTATTAGATGTACATTCTCCTACAAAAGCTACTTTTATGGTGCTAGAACCGGTTTCCCACATTCTGTTATTTTTGGAAATCTTTTCTATAGCATCGTAAACTATTTGAGTTTCACTCATCATTAATGAACCACCACATGCATGATCTACATCAGCACGTGAATCTTTTCTTAATTTACGACAGAAAAGTTGAATTTGCATATCTAAGGAATAACCATGATCGGGACAGGCTCTTAACAATTTTTTAAATCTTTCCCAGGCATTCCCAAGCGTTTCTTCAGATCCTTGTCTAAAGTTAGCAACCTCGACTTTTAATTCCAAATTTCGTCCAGGAGTGAAATATTGTTTCAGAAATTCAGTTTGAATCTCCTCCCAACTAGTAAGTGAATGATGTGGAAGAGACATAAACCAATCTCGTGCTCGTCCTTTTAAAGAAAAAGGAAACATAGTCATCCTCGTTAATTCCTTATGAGCACCTTGACTTTTGGCTGTATTGCACAGTTCTTCAAAAAGATAGAGATGATGATGTGGATCTTCATCATCCTCTCCTAGGAATTGGGCTCTTGCATCAATTAAACCAAAAAGATGAGATTTAATTTCTAAATTATTTGCTCCTTCATTAGGTAAAAGTATGGGATTATTAGTCTGGTTTCTTCTTATGGTTTGATCACAGATAGGTCTCGGGTTTGGTGGGTTATTACGATTATTCTGGTTTCGATTCTGATTATTTCTATTATTATTATTATTATTATTAGGGTTAACGAGGTTTTGTCCATGCCCTAGAGCATGTTCCAGCCCTTGTTCAGGTGTTTCATCACTGATTTCAGCCATTCTCGTATTTCTGTTTGAAGATGATTCGTCAAGATTTCCCTGACTAGTATGACCACGTTTACTCTCTACTCTTAACTGCCTTTCGTAAGTGTTTATGTCAGGCTTATAAGGAGTGAGTGGGGCCTTACCACTTCTGGTCATCAACTAACGAAAATAGAAAATAACACGAAATTGATAGTAGTAGAAAAAATTGGTAACTTACCTATAAGGTAAGTACCAACGAAAAATAAAATAGAAATGGGATAAGAAAAGTGTTGACTTATTCTCGAGAATTTTGAGCTAATACAAGTAGTAACCATAGACACAAAAAAAAGAAATTAGCGACGTTCCCCGGCAACGGTGCCAGAAATCTGACAGCTGCCTTTCGTAGTGCTAAACCAGTCCTTAACCGACAGTATATCGAGTCAAACTGTAGTGCTAGTATGGTGAGTCAGAGTCTCGAATCCTCAGGGAACTTGGTAATTCTTCTAAGTGTGGTTAAACACCAAAGAGCTGTTATTAACTCGATCTAAACCGCAATTTTATAACACAGATCACTACTATTCTAGTCAACATAAATTAAATGCGTAATTTAAAAGTTATTCTAATATAATATATATATAGATATATAAATATATATAGATGTACATAAATTGCAAAGTATATATAAATATATAAATATATAGATACCAATATATTTTAGAACTAGACAGATAAGTTTATAGAACTAGCCAAAGTTTATATAATTGAATTATACGATTTTTTCAAACGGAATGTGCTCGATCTTTCCATTTATTTTAGGTCCAATTGAGTAAATGAAACGGTGCACTCCTGAGGTTAACAATTCCTCCTCACACGAGCGTATAAAATTGTCATATGTCATTGTCATCAGTTCAATCTCCACAACTGCCCCATGCTAATCTCGATTAGCTTTGAATGTAACGAGTACAAATCTACCCCGGATACAAGAGGTTATTCCGTTTGTCGAGGCGGCCGATGTTATTCAAAAGGCTCCGGTTGTCAGGCGGATCGATTTAACTTTCCGGTGTTAGTTTCAATTAAACTGTTGATTTTAACATTATTACGATCTCGAGCACACTTTTAATAAGATTTATCTTTCCCAAGACAAATCGCTTCGGGTAGGAAATAGGATTCCGTAGTCACGCTTTACATGACGGCCAATTTTACCTCTGGTTTTTCTATCTTTTATCTCATATCCTAACTTCGTGGTCGGTTCATCGTTAGGTTATATGGTGCGATTCATCTTGGTTAATTACGTCAATCCGAATATTATCAATACGTTACAGAATAGAAAAAGATTCAATTAACTCAATTTTAATCAATTTTAATTACACAGCATTCCTTTACCGAAAAGATCGAAATAAAACGATTACATAACTTTGGCTAGTTATTAGAGTTAGCCTAAAAACATTATAACAACGAAAAAGATAAAAACAAACATAAATACTTAAGAAAAGTTACCCGATTACAAATGCTGAATCAGAGTTGTATTCTTCCGGACATTACAACGACTTCAACAACACTGAACTTCTGATAATTTCCCGAGCATTACAACGATACTACGAGATTATTATTTTTGGCGTAAGGCCTATTTACAAACTACGAAATAAAAAAGAAAACAAAGAGGAGAGGATATATATATATGATATGGTTTATATATATTGGTACATCCATTTCTGCTGCTGAATGAGCTCCTTTTATAGATAAAAGTCCTTGGGCCGGACCGGTCCGAGATCAAGCCGGACTGGTCCGGTGTAATGATTATCTCCACCTCCTTAAGTAACCAGCATGTGCGGTGATATATAATTATAATTATATATAATTATTAAACTTCTAAAATTCATATCTCGAGTTCTGGATCTCCAAAAATCATGATTCAAGCGGCATCGGAAAGCTCTCGGGAAAATCTTCAACTTTCGTGAAGGACTCTTCTTCAGATAACGTCGTTTTGATGATCCATTCGTTTGTCGAAGACATTTTTCGATTACCACTTAATCGAATCGATTAGCCACTTGACCACTTAAGCAATTCGATTGACCATTTAAGCTCGTGACACTCTCTAAATCCTTCCAGAGATATTATTACACTTTTATATGTCGATTCTCGGGGTCTCGGGTTATAAATCTGCAATAAAATACCACAAATACCCACGTAAATCTGACACGACACTCCGATTTACTAAAATCGGTACAAAATTACAAATTTTTACTATTATTACTACTAACTACTCTAAATTATAAAGATTAACATTTCATATCATTTATACCATAATTTCATATATTTTATATAGAATTCGTTGATAAAACATAATAATATAACGTATATTTAATCATATAAAAGTAGTATATCATATACCAACCCATCCAGCTTCATGTCTGCTATCTTCCTATTACAGTAGTACACAACCAAAAAGAAGAAAGGGCGAAGGTGCATCACATTAACAAGAAGAAGAAAGAAACACAGATTGAAAAAAGATCGGAGAAACTCAAAAAGGGAAAAGCTAAAAAAAAGTCTTCTTGGCCCTTTCATTTTCATGGATAGAAAGGGCGCGTTGAGGAGTCTCTATCTAGTCCCAAAGATTGTTAAGATTCATAAGGGTATTGTCAGTTTTGGTGACTTGATCTCTAAACTGAGAAATATCTGGTGGAACTAATCTGGGAAAACTGAGACTGAGATTGATGGTCAGTTCAGTTAAGTATATTCAGTCTGTGAAAGTCAGTTTGATGAAGTGTAACTGAGTTTTCTTTTGAAGTCGTGATCGATTTACAGTGCATTGCGTTATCACGAGTATAGCCGAGTTCTACATCTCGGCAGTTGATTACAAGTCCGGAAGTCGATGATTGAGTGAGTTTCATCTGATGGATAACAGTTATAGCTGGGGTCCACATCTGGGTATTTATGGTAGTTCCGACAAAGATCTATGGCGGTTAGGGTTTAGGACTTGTGTCTATAAATACCAATGTTGTAATCAATGCAGTTTTGTTTTTCAAGAGCGTTGTCCACATACTTGTGGAAACCTTGTAATTCTGTGCATAATAAAATATCTCATTTTCTGTCCGTGGAGTAGTCGGCACAACGTCGGAAACCACGTTAAATCGCTGTGTTCTTCTTGTTTTCTGTGTTTATCAATTCCGCCATTCTTTACGTTTGCATTGCTATATGTGTTTGTTTCTTTCTTAAACTGCATATTCCTATCTGTGTTTATAACAAACTGGTATCAGAGATAGGTTCAAGATTCAGGAGTTGCAGGTGAACAAAGTTGATCTTCACCAAGACCGGTGACCGGTGCTAGGAGTTTGTGATCAAAGGTTTGTTCTTTAATTAGAAGGATGTCAGCAATGAACGTGAAGATTGATAAATTTACAGGGAGGAACAGTTTCAGTTTATGGCAAATCAAGATGCGGGCCTTGTTAAAGCAACAAGGATTGTGGACTCCTTTATCAGGTAGAGGGGATGCCAGTTCTGCAGATTATGCCAGTCTGGAGGAGAAAGCACGTTCAACCATCATGTTGTGCTTGTCTGATGATGTTATCACAAAAGTTTGCGAGGAAGACACCGCTGCCAAGTTATGGTTAAAGCTTGAAAGCCTGTATATGACTAAGTCATTGACCAACAAGTTCTTCTTTGAGCAGAGGTCGTCACCTTTGAGGATGCATGAGGAGCTCAGTTGAGAGATCATCTTGATCAGCTGAACACAATATTACTTGATCTCAGGAATATTGATGTTAAGATTGAGGATGAAGATGCGGCTTTGATTTTGCTGGTTTCATTACCAGCTTCCTATGAGAACTTTGTGCAGTCCTTCATAGTTGGGAAGGATGCAGTTGCTTTAGAGGATGTAAGGTCACTTTACATGCCGGGAGCCGAGACATAAGGCACCGGAGCGAGCATCAGTCACAGGACTAATAGTCGATTGTAGCAAAGGGAAAGGAGCATGGAGAGTCTAGGAAGAAAAGTTCCAAGAAGACAAGGTCCAAAGGCCCTAAATCCACAGATGTCTGTAATTATTGTAAGGAGCAGGGACATTGGAAGTCCAATTGTCCGAAGAGGAAGAAACAGCAGGAGAACAGTTCTGGCACAGCTGCAGTAGCAGCTGAGCATGATTTAGATGAGGACATGGTCCTAGTGGCAGGAGAGTCAGCACATCATCCTGATGTGTGGATTCTGGACTATGGGGCATCCTTTCATATTTGCCCTCACAGAGAGTTGTTCTCAAGTTATCAGCAGATAGATGGTGGTCATATATCTATGGCAAACAGCAAGGTCTGCAAGGTAGTTGGAATTGGCTCGATTCGATTGAGGACGAGAGGATGGAAGATTCAGAAACTGAGTGAACTTAGACATGTTCCACAAACGACCAAAAACTTGGTATCTCTCGATTCTTTGGACAAATAGGGATTCGATTTTAAGGGGGAAAGTGGTGTCTTTGAGTGTCTACAAAAATCAGTTGAAGTTCTCAAGGAATCAAGAAAGGGACTCAGATATTTTACAAGGGTCGATTGTTGTTTACTCACTTCTGTGTGGCGTCAATCGAGGTTCATCGATCCACACCTTACAAATCGTGGGCACATGAGACTAGGTCACATGGGTGAAAAGGGATGCGAGTTCTTTCTCGAAAAGATCTTCTTGGGGATGTAAGGTCAAGAATCTGGACTTTTGTGAGCACTGTGTGTTTGGGAAGCTTCATAGGAGCAAGTTCTCGAAAGGCGTACACAACACAAAGTCATCACTTGATTATATTCATTCTGATTGTTGGGGGCCACCAAAGGTGGAGTCATTGGGTGGTCACAGATATTTTGTGTCCTTTATTGATGACTATTCAAGGATGACTTGGGTGGTGCTGATAAAACACAAAAGTGAGGCATTCAAGAGCTTCGTGCAATGGAAGGCTCTAGTTGAGAATCAGTTGGGGAAGAAGATCAAGAGGCTTCGTGATGATAATGGTCCAGAATTACTGCTGGGTGAGTTTGATACATTGTGCAAACTCGAGGGTATTGCCGGACATCATCTTGTCAGAATACTCCTCAAAGAAAATGGTGTAGCTGAGAGGATGAATCAAACTCTTCTGGAGAGGGCAAGATGTATGCTTTCTCATGCTGGTTTATCAAGGAGATTTTGGGCAGAGGCTGTTACCAAAACTTGCTACTTAATCAACAGGAGTCCTCACACATGGATCGAGTCTCAAAACACCGCTTGAGATGTGGTCGAGCAAGCCTGTAGATTATTCGATTCTAAGGGTTTTGGAAGCACAGATTTACTATCATGTCGGTGAAGGGAAACTGAAACCAAGCGGCCAAGAAAGGAGTGTTTGTGGGGTATGGTGATGGAGTAAAAGTGGCATGCAATTTGGTCATCGCCAGAAACAGAGTGATCCTCGGTAGAGATACGATTTTGATGAAAATTCTATACTCGATTCATCGATGGGAGGATAATCGGCCTCGAAACCAAGATCTTGGCGAAAAACGACGATAAGGTGGGAGCTTGGTGGAGTCAGTTGGAATGCAACAATCAACTGATCCAAGTCAGTTTTCATCTGATCTGGTTGCTGAACCATAGCTGAATCCAAGCCAGTCAGCTGAGCAAATGTCAGTTGAGCGTCAAACTGAGAACGTGGGTCAGCAGAGTATAGCTGTAAGCAGAGCTAGAAGATCCAATGTTGGGATACCTCCTAAAAGGTATGGGTTTGACGATATGGTTGGATACGCACTTCAAGTTGCAGAAGAAGTGGATGGTTTTGATCCTTCTACTTACAGGGAAGCAGTGACATGTTCTGAAGCATCTCAATGGCTTGCTGCCATAGGAGATGAAATGGAGTCATTACTGAAGAATCATACTTGGGATCTAGTTAAACAACCAGCTGAAAGGAGAGTTGTTATTTGCAAATGGATTTTCAAAAAGAAGGAAGGGATAACGAGAGGCGAGAAAGAGTTAAGTATAAGGCACATTTGGTTGCAAGAGGTTCATCGGAAAGAGAGGGTAGACTTTGATGAGATATTCTCACCAAAGAGTCAAACATACTTCAATCAGTGTTACTAGCAATGGTGGCACAACAAGATCTAGAACTTGAGCGATTAGATGTGAAGACAACTTTTCTACATGGTGAGGTAGACAAAGAGATATACATGACTCAAATTAGAGGGTTTCCAAGTTCCCGTAAGGAAGATCTTGTGTGCAAGTTGAAGAAGTCCTTGTATGGATCAAGCAAGCTCTGAGACAATGGTATAAAAGGTTTGTGATGCTTATATGATCCAGTTGGGTTACAAATGAAGTCCTTATGATTGCCGTGTCTACAACAAATCGGTTGGAAGATGGATCTTACATCTATCTTGTGTTATATGTGGATGACATGTTGATAGTTGCAAAGAAGAAGTCGATGTTCATGATCTCGAAAGACCTTCTTAGTCTTTGAGTTTGAAATGAAAGATTTGGGTGCAACCAAGAAAATTTTAGGGATGGAGATCTCGGAGATAGAAATCGGAAAAACTGCTTTTATCTCAAAGGGGCTATATACGTAAGATTTTATCAAAGTTTGGCATGTCAGCTGCTGAGCCAATAGATACTCCTATGGCATCAAATGTTCATTTGTCCGTTTTTGCTTCACAATCAGCAGAGGAGAGGGAGTATATGTCAAGAGTTCCCTACGTACGCTAGTGCAGTTGGCAGCCTGATGTATGCCATGGTGTGCACAAGGCCTGATCTGGCTCAGGAAGTCAGTGTTGTCAGCAGGTTTATAGCTCAACCTGGAAAGGAACACTGGAAAGCTGTGAAAAGAATGTTCAGGTACCTTAGAGGTACAGCTGATGTTGGTCTTATTTATGGAGGTGATACTGAGAAACTGATCACAGGATACTGTGATGCTGATTATGCAGGTGATGTGGATAGTAGAAAATCAATGACTGGTTATGTTTTCATATTGGGGAATTCAGTTGTCAGCTGGAAAGCAACTCTTCAAGAAACAGTGGCTTTATCAACTACTGAAGCTGAGTATATGGCTCTTACTGAAGTAGCCAAGGAGGGTGTCTGGTTGAAGGGACTAGTCAGTGATTTGGGGCTACATCAGGATCAAGCTGAGATTTATTGTGACAGTTTAAGTGCAATTTGTCTAGCTAAGGATCAGGTTCATCATGAGAGAACCAAGCATATTGATGTGAGGTATCATTTTCTGAGAAATGAGAAGATGGTTTTAGTGAAGAAGATCAGCACCAAGGAGAATCCTGCTGATATGTTCACTAAACCAGTTCAGCAGAGCAAGTTTCAGTTGTGTCTGGACTTGCTGAATATTCAAAGCTTGTAAACTGAATTTTGGATACTCAGTTGAGGGCAGATCAACTTGAGTGGATTCTCGAGGGAAGTGCAGTGCAGTACATCCTGGCATTGACGAATGCATCGGTACAAGTACATCCGATTATGCGATCTGGTGACGTTGAATGAGAGTTCAAGTCAAGGTGGAGATTTGTCGATTTTGGTGACTTGATCTCTAAATCGAGAAATATCTAGTGGAACTAATCTGGGGAAAATCGAGACCGAGATTGATGGTCGATTCGATTAAGTATATTCGATTCTGTGAAAGTCGCTTTGATGAAGTGCAACCGAGTTTTCTTCAAGTCGCCAGCCGATTTACAGTACATATTGCGTTATCTTGAGTATAGTTGAGTTCTACATCCGGCGATTGATTACAAGTCCAGGAAAGTCGCTTTTGGTGAGTTTCGCCTGCAGTGGATAACGATTATAGTTTGGGTCCACATCTGAGGATTATGGTAGTTCCGACAAAGATCTATGGCGGTTAGGGTTTGGGACTTGTGTCTATAAATACCAATGTTGTAATCAATGCAATTGTGTTTTTCAAGAGCGTTGTCCACACACTTGTGGAAACCTTGTAATTCTGTGCATAATAAAATATCTCCTTTTCTGCCCGTGGAGTAGTCGGCACAACGCCAGAAACCACGTTAAATCGCTGTGTTATTCTTGTTTTCTGTGTTTATCAATTCCGTCATTCTTTACGTTTGTATTGCTATCTGTGTTTGTTTATTTCTTAAACTGCACATTCCTATCTGTGTTTATAACAGGTATATTTGTGATTGTGTGTTCACTTACACCAATATTAAGACCTATTGTACACATGTTTGAAATCAACATAAAATAAATTCATTATTACAATTTGTCTACTAATTATATCGGTGAATTGTTTTACCTATTAAAAACTTCTTGATAGAAAATACGATACTACTTTTTATTAGGACTGTATTACAATCATGGTCATAAATCCAAAAAAAAAAATCAACAAAACAAACAAATACTCTTGAAGTAGCCGGAAATACATGCGTCGATAAATCAATGCACAAACACGAAAGAACAGTGCTGAAAAAGATATGTGCCGAAAGTTTATGTCCGTCAGTTATTGAAGATGTCACAAATACAAAAAGGCTCCGAAAGAGCAGAAAAATCGTGTTCCCAAAAGCAAGGGGGGACCCAGGTGTTCCCTTGGGTGGTTGCAAGACCACCCTGAATTTGAAATAAATAAATAAATTATACTTGTATTTGTATTTGTACTAAATTGTACTACTAGTTTGCAATGAATTACTGATGAATTATTATGTATTTTGGAGCTGAAAAAAGTCATCTATCATGATATATTGTGCAATTTTGTGCTTGATGGTTTTGGAATAAAACTCTGTATTTGTTAGATAAAAGATGTTCCATTCATATGGTCTTTACCGATCTTGATATTTTACTTTTTTGTTATCATCAGAAAGCTGAAGAAGATGCACATAAGAGTTGAAGCTGCCCGTGATTGCTTCCTGCTGCTGGGAGAACTACGCGTTTGTGCTTGTGGTTGAAAAATAAATGTAATGTGTTCGTTTCACTCTTGATAATCATCAACCATGTAGTAATCTGGTGTGACTTATCTTCTACTTGATTGTATGTACACTGCCTCTCTCTTTGATTTTACCTTAAAGTACTCTTTGAATCTTCACGATTTCCTTGTTCACCTGGAACCATGATTACAACGTTTGATGATGAACCAAAGCCTGATAACTACTTACTATCTTCGTACCAGAATACAAGTCTTTGACTCTTTAATTTTGTCCCATAAAAGAAGTCTTTTTTAGAATACCAATATAACATTGCATTAATAATAGTCAAACGGTATTTCGGACTTTTTTTTGTTTAAAATTTATGGCATAACCCATTTTAGCAATTTACGTGAAAAACCCTAAAAATACCTATATTTTTGGACGGATGTAGTACTACATACAAGTACATCCTAGAGCTTAAGTAAAGAATAATTTAAGTAAATAGGTATTCTAGCAAGTTTAACTGCTACCAGTTTTTTCATGCTTTAAATATGTTCAAGGATTGTGTATAGTGCATATCCCTGATTTTTTAGGCTATCCATTAATTTTTAGGGATAGAGAACGGGTTAAAAGAATAGGTTATAATATAATAGGTTATATACACGTTTCATCAGAAAAATATGTCAAGGGAAAGTTGTCACCTTTGCTGCATCCTGATCTATGTAAAGGTGCCTTGAACAATGTGCTGTATTGGTGAATGTGTACTATTTTGTCTCTCCCATGTGAACACTGTTTGAACTTTGTAACTTTTACTTTACCCAATGTCTTTATACCCGTTGGTCTCACTCTCCAATAACTTTTACACTTCTATTATCTACCACATATTTAATGTTTTGTTAAGTGTGGAGGCAATTACTCTCTCTCTCTCACAGGAACATCTCAATAGCCGTTGATAAAGCATAAAGCTGGACTGCATAAGAAGACAAAGTTGTACCTGCAAAGTTGGACCGTTGGATGCAAAGCTAAAGCTGGTGCTTCTTATTTATACCCCTGCCATTTCATTCGACCAACCAAGAACAACCTCTCCTCTCCGGTCAACTTCTTCACTAAATCTCAATCCGATTTTCATGTGTACTAATATAATAGGAAGATAGCAGATGCGAAGTTGGGTGTGTTGCCGTATTACTCAAACAACAAATGGTACGAGTTAGGAGAGTTATGCTTGGTACTAATCAGTGTGCACAATGCGCTCAAAATAGTTGATAGGTTAATTTGTAGAGACCAAGGTGAGGCTAGATACACATATGGCACATGAGAAGTTGATGAAGATGGGGAGAGTCTAAGTTGATTATGGATCGAAGCTGCCTGAGGGAGCGACCAACTTTCATCAGTTCATGGTCAACAAGTATGGGCGGGCACCAATGGCACCACACACCTTCGATATATACTCAATGTAGAGTCTCCCCTTCTTGATCAACTCCTCATGTGCCAGATGGAGCTGATTGTATCTAACTTCACCTTGTTGTCCATGAATTAACCTGTCCACCATTTTTACCGCAGCGTGGACACTGATTGCCAGCAGACATAATTCCCCTAACGTACACCATTTGTTGTTGGAGTATACCAACTCATCCAGCTTCCTGTCTGTTATCTTCCTGTTACAGTAGTACACAACCAAAAAGAAGAAAGGGCGTGCATCACATTAACAAGAAGAAGAAAGAAACACAGATTGAAAAAAAGATCGGAGAAACTCAAAAAGGGAAAAGCTAAAGATTTCCATCCAAATTGAAGGTAAGAGTGAATTTCGTGATTGAAAAGCTTTGTGTTCTATAATTTCTTTATTGCTTACACATACTGCATGCATAAATTGTTACTTTCCACCAGCCAAAAATTTACACTAGAGTAGTTTAAAAGAATAGGAAATCCACTTCATCTGCATTCCATGTAATTCATGTCATGTTGATTTCTAGAGTGGCAAGGATTTTTCAAATGCATTCATGGTTTTTAATTCCCTTAGAGTATAATACCTCATCTCATTGCTATCTACGTTTTGTTTACTTGTAATTTTCGGTGCCAAGAAGTGCGAGAAATATTGCACGAGGTGGTGTATTAGTGCAGATGAATTTTTCAACTAAGCTTGTTGCATTGTAACTCGGATCTTACGATCCAACCGATTGATAGTTCTGTTTGAAAGAAAGAAAAAAAAAAAAAGCGGCAGAATCGAATTGTAGAAATAAAACTAAAGGAAATGTTTGTTATATATAAGGATGTTTGATAGTGAAGTTTAATGTCAAGTTTGTAACGGATATGAGTATACTGTATTTTAACATGAAGCCAATCAACAATTACAATGATTATTTATACCAACACTTATTTTCCTTATTCAATATATGTAATCTAGAAAATTAATTTTCGTTTCGGAACAAAACAAATCTCGAAAATTAATTTGTAAATCTATTGAAACAAATTTCAAGACTACTACCAAAACCTACATCATTAGTGACTATAAAATATATTTGTTTTATTTATCGTATAGACTTATTACATAATGGTCATATGTTTAAGATTGAATCAATTAACTCATGAAAATATTTGTAATCTATGTCTGATTTTTGGTATGAAATAAAATTGTTTTCCGTTCGATCCAATAATAGTGTCACAACGGAATCATTTCTATGATTAGAAAATTATATACTCCTAACCTTCGTAGATTAAACCATACTATGAAAATGACATGTATGAGTAGTAGAAGGTGCTTACAAGAAAATCTAGATAATTATTTAGAAATGCCTATAATGTCCTTTATAAACAACATGACGAAAATCGGGGTGTTACAGACAATCTCCTAACCAGTTCGGCCACCAAAACAATAGTTCAGGGCCTTTCATGGTGTGCCAAATTTGTGAACGATCCGGCCACACCCCACCTCCACCTCGTCCCACACCCCCTCAAGCTCTCCACTCGCAAGTTCAACAACAACAGTCTACCACATCCAATTGGATCCCGGATACAAGAGCTACCCACCACATGACACTTCCTCCCTTTGGCATGTTAGTTAGCTAGCCAAAAGTCATCGTCAACATTTACCAATCTCTTCTTTTACTTCTTCTGCACCTTTGGATTTAATTTATTCTGATTCTTGGGGTCCTTGTGTTGAACAGTCTATTCATGGATCTCGTTATTATATGAGCTTTGTGGATGACTTTACTAAATTTGTTTGGCTTTATTCGAGTGAGACATGAGAGAAAGATGAACATATTATTTTTCATAAGCAAGTAAGAGAGAGATGAAAGGTAATTTGTATTCACACATATAAAAGAACGATAAATTATATCAAATATTTGTGATGAAAAAACATAAAGAGAAGAGAAAGTTATTAATCGTGAGTTATGGATATATTTGTGTTGTGTTGCTTTCGTAAGATATTGAAATATCAAGAACAATGTTCTAAAAGTCGGTAGGCGCTAGTCGGGCGGCCGGGTGGGGAGTTGGGACTAGTCGGCTAGACAGGGGACTAGTCGGGGACTAGGCGGTTTTGGATTTTTAATTAATAATAATAATAATAATGGAATTGACAAAAACAAAAATAACAAAATATTACTAAAACCCCAAAAATAATGATACTACTACTCTAGTAATATTAAGTACTAACATAACATAAGTCCAAAATTAATTTCACAAAATAAACACATACAAGATACGTGATACGTCCAAAATAAAAACATTCAAAGTCAAGCGGTCGAGTTTAAAAAAAAAAATCATAAAACAGACCGCCTAGGCGAGAGTTGCCCAAGTTGAGCCCGACTTTCCGCTTGAGAGGCGAGTAGTCCCCGACTGCAGCAGGCCACGCCAAGACAAGTCCGACTAGTGTGTAATCGGGTTGGTGGACTTTTAGAACACTGATCAAGAATGAGTGGGTGGATTCTTCAAAAAAAGAAAAAGAAAAAAAAAGAGAATGAGTGGGTGGAAGAATAACAAAAAAAAACTGAATGTTTGAAATATGAAATAAATGATAGATTATTAATATGTTACAAAAACGAAATGTAAATGAGGTGAGTTAACGTGAATTAAGCACCGATAATCTGCATTATATATACAAATGGTTATCCGGACTGGTCTTGATTAAACGGATTTTATTTTTTAAAATGAAATCAAATTATATTAATCATTTTGGTTTTACTTTATATAAAAACAAACTCATAAATTACGGTTTATGATTTTTCGATTTGATTCGATTCGTTCCGAACAATTTGTTTGGTTGTTCACCCCCCACCCCCCTCTTTTTTTTTTTTTTTTTTTTTTTTTTTGAATTTTGAACCCGGTTGAATTACATCGTCGTTGTAGTACTGTTTTGCAATAACTCAACACGGTCATTTCCTTTTAGGCCTCTTCACTTTTCCATTTCCTTGCCATCAATGCCGAAGAGGAAACGGAAAGTCCCGGAGCCTTTATGGAGAGTTTTCCACAACCGTGCCCGTACACTTTCCGATACGATATTATCTTATCTACCTTCTCCTCCACCGTCGTCTCCGGCAGACTGCCGGTGTAAGGGGCGGCGGTGCCTTGGCTGTGCCGGTGATAAAGCTTTGTCATTTCTACTTCGAGACAAAGATCCTCCCGAGTACCGTAAACTTCTCACCAAGTGTTTCGTTGTCGTCAACGACAATGCTCCTCTTTTCCCCGGCTTCGATCCTGCTCGACGATGGCAACTCCTTGAGGCAATTTTCAATTTCGCTTTCCCTTTTTTTCTTCTTCTAAACTAACCGTAATTCTCGTACACTTTCTACTTCTAGCATTTGCAAGCGTATGTAATTTTGCAGAGAGAATGACTGCGATTCTATATTTTGGCGGTATTTCTTCAATGTTTTTTTTGGCGGGAAAAAGCCTACTTTTTAATATTTTCTTTTTTATTTTTATTTTAAATTTTTCTTTCATGAACAAAAACGATCTGCACGGTACAACACAGATATATTGTTTGGGTGACATGATGTAGTTCCATATCTACTGGAGACTGCAGAGAATTTTGCAAGAGCTAAAATGTATGATTATCTATACATTTTCTAAAAAGCCAATGAAGGCAATGAAATCCTTGTATTGTATGACAAAGTAAAGGCCAGTTTCAAAGCATGCTATTGTTCTATGATTGAGGCTCTGCTCCTAAGGTGTAATGTTTACTCAACACGAAATCATATAAAGCTGTATTCGATTAGTAAGGTATCAGTCTAAGAGATTTCTGCTATACTCTGTTTTTTTGTTTGTTTTGTGTGGCTTTTTTTTTTTGCAATTGTTCCATGAGGCAAAGTCATGTTGGTGCTGGCTCCATTGGATCTGCCTGTTCATTTTAGTTTGTGTAGTTTTAATATTACTCCATTGGATTTTTGATTGAAGCCTAGGTTGTACTTCCTTTTGAAGTTTTTGATTGCTCTTCTGCAAGTTTACTTGATGGTCAGATGAGCATTAGATTTGCACCTTATTCTCTGGTTTATGCTTTTTAAAAGGAACATATTGCAGTGACTTGACTATCTGAATCCTAAACCTTTAAATCAACAAAGTAAGCAAAATGCGTAGCATGGCCCTTTCTATGCGAAATTGTACTAGCTCTATTAAAAGAAACACATAATAAGACTTCAAGTTGTATACTATATATAAGAATGTTATAGTGGAAAGTTGGATTAATACTTTCTCCGGGTAGATTCTTTTTTTTTTTTTTTTTTTTGAAAAGCCTCCGGATAGATTCTAGATGTCAGCATTTCACTAGATGTCCATTGGTATACAATGAGTTATCTATTTTCCTTTTATCTTCTTGTATTGGGATGGCTTTTGATGGAGAAGCTCTTCCATGTAATACTTGTACAACGCCATCATGATGATGTATCACGGACCAATGGAATATTCACATGTGTCATGTTGCACTAATTGTTTGGTTCCCATGTGAGTTAATGCAGGCAGTGTGCATCAATGCAAGCTTGAAGTTCATTGGAAATTAATGTCACATGAAACGTGTGAATACTCTATTGGTTCATGACAACTTGTCATCATGGTTACATACAGCGGAGAAGCTGTGTACCACTATGGGGACACATGCCCCCACTGATGCATACTGAAAAAAAATCAATTTAACCCGAACAATGGAGATGTCTGATTGTTATATTTATGCTCCCACTGAAGATTTTTTTCTAGATCCACCACTTGTGTACCTAGTACACACATTAAATGGCGGAGTTTCTCCTTTCGATTGGGTTGGTTATAGATATATTGCCTCGTTCATGCTCTTATGTTTGATTTTCTCCTGAAGCTTTTCTGTCTAATGTGAGCAACCATACATGCCAAAATAGTTACTGGGATTTAATTTAGATTTCTGTCGTCGTTGTTTGAATTTTGTGTTAGCTTCTCATTTCTGACAGTAACTTTGCTGATTACAGATTATTAGGAGAAGTATTGAAATGATTATGTCCGAAGCGATCCGCATCTTCCAATATATTATGCTGTGGCTTTGACAAGGCAAGTTTTAGTATTGTGCATTATCTTGCTTATATTTATGCATTTGCAACTTCTGTTCTAGGATCCACCTGGGATGTTGTATCATCTGACTCATTGTCATATGCTTTTAGGGGTATACTTATTTCACTACCAATTTTTCTGCTGTAGTGTCTTTGTATGAACACAAGGATTTCTGCTTTTCTTAACATGTTACCTATTATAGAGAATTGTTATCTTATCATCTAACATCTCGTCCTCTGTTGCATGCAGAGGAGCCGCTCTAGTGACACAGTGGAGCTTCTAGCCTCCTCATCATGGAAGCTTCTCTTGAAAAGGGTGCGTAGGGTGAATTGCGTGTTTCCTTTTCCCTTTATATTGTCATTGTATTATTTAAGATATATATATATATATATATATATATATATATATATATATATATATATATATAGATTTTCTTCCTAAACAGTGAGAAGGATGACTGATGTGTAACAAAATGTTTGTCAGCAGGTTGGAGATGTTCTCATGGTGTATTTGTTAATGAATACTTCATTATTCATCCCCCTTCCTGAAAGAAAATACCTTCAGATTGCTGGTTTCCCTATCAGTAGTTTGTGCCCACGGTTTTCAAATGAAAAATCTTCTTCTGGATATCATCATATATCACGATCAAATTTTGGTAAAATCTCTGGTTTATGTTTAAGGTTTGTTAGAAAGTATGCATGGCCCCATCAGAAAGCTAACATCTCAATGCGCAACGCTGATTTTCTTTTTTCCTTTCTATTTGATGAAATCTTTTTCAATAGGTTGGATGTGGAACATGTGGTTGTAATATGGAATAGCACTTTATGCTCTAAATCCATGTTAAATTACAATGTCGCTAATCTTTGATGCACCTACAAATCATCTTAACCACCATTAGACTTGAGTCAGGTGATTTATGTATCTTAAGTATTAGTCTAGACTGTAGAAGCGCTTGAATAGACATAGACAATATATTCAAGTTCTTGAAGAACCCTATCATAAGTGACCTTAAAAATGTCGCTATGAGCATGAGTATTAGTAGGTGAAAGAAGAGGCTTCCTTTTAACAATGGATACGCCACACCAGCCTTACTCTGAAAGTATGGACGGCTTCCTACAGTATGGATATACATTACAAGAGGACTTTAAACTTACCCTCTATGCTTCCCAGATAACAGTAGATGGCAAGATCTTTGTATTAATGTTCTTTGTTAATTGGGAGGTAATATATTGATGACCTTATGAAGTTATGTTTTTTTTTTTTTTTTTTTTTTTTTCCCTCTTTGACTTTTGTCAGGGCGTGAGAAGAAAGGGGAAGTATATGATGAAGTTGACAGAAGGAATGCTAACAAACAAGGAATTAGCTCTGCTCATGTTGACTTTCATTCCAGCTTTTCTGGATCTATTATTGGTTGTTCTGGGAGGACCAATGCATCTCCATCGGGCAAAAACTGTGGCGAAAAATGCTACCACAAGACTCCTGCTGAAGGTGTTGTGGCTGATGGAGCTTCTAGGGAAGTATGTGATTCATCGAAACCCCATGAAAATTTGATCCAGGCCCATAAGATGTTGAGGAAATGCAAGCGGCCAACCAGTTGGCAGCGCCGGCGGAATCGTAGACAATTAAATTCTGAATCAACTAATTCGTGTATTACTCATGAAATTCTTGTTGATAATGCTGGCGTTGAGCTTGTCAAACGGGAGATACAAGGAAGTAGTTCTGCTTGTGTTGACTTCCATTCCAGATTTTCTGGCTCAATTATTGGCTGTTCTGAGGGGACTAATGCATCTACATCTGGCAATCACTGTAGCAAAAGCTGCTACCATAAGACTCCATCTAAGGAAAATGCTGAGGCTGATGGAGCTTCCAGGGAAGTATTTGATTCATGGAAATCCTGTGAGAAATTTATCCAGGCTCCTAAGATGTCAAGGAAACGCAAGCGGCCTGCCAGTTTGCACCCCAGGCAGAAGGCTAGACAGTTACATTCTGTAGCAACTAATTCGTGTATTACTCGCTCCGAAACTCTTGTTGATAAGGCTAACATTGCGCTTGTCAAAGAGGAGATACAAGGACGTAGCTCTGCTCGTGTTGACTTCCAGTCCAGCTTGTCTGGTTCTCTTATTGGCTGTTCTGAGCGGACCAATGCTTCTCCATCTGGCGAACACTGTGGTGAAAAGTGTTACCATATGACTCTATCTGATGGAAGTGCTAAGGCTGATTTAGCTTCCAGGAAGTATGCGATCCATGGAAATCTGATGAGACATCTATGCAGGCTCATAAGATGTCGCGAAATAAGCGGCCGACTAGTTGGCAGCGTCGCCGGAAGCGAAGACAGTTGAATTCTGTAGCAACTAGTTCGTGTATTACTCACTTAGAAACTTGTGTTGACAATGGTGACGTTGAGCTTGTCAAAGAGGACATACACAATCTGAAGGATCGGCGAGAAAACACTGGTGAATCTGTTAAGCTGTCGAGGAAGAGCTTGAGACAGTACAGCTGGCAGCGCCTCAGAAAAAATGTGAAGTTGAACAGCAAAGTCACCAGTTCATTGGTCCCTTGCTCTGTAACTCTTACCGGAAAACATGCTGCATCTTCAGACCATTTATATGGCCTTAATACACAACAAAGTATTCCTTTTGAAAAGGTATGTATAATTGAATATGTATGCACACTCCAGAAGAACATCTAACTGCTTTAGTATGAAACTTCAACCTTTCTATGTATGGGTGCGAATTTTGATTTGCCATCTCTATCGTGAAATTTTAGGGTATTCATTGAGCACCAAGTCATTCTTGCTCCTCCAATGAGATTTTTTAGGTGGGGAAATGTTTAAAATAGTGGGGTGGTCATTTCAAAAAATAAGTGGTGCAGCATATCTCTCTTAAATCTTATTGATTGATGAGCACAAAGGCATGCTTGCTCATTCACCATTATGAAATTTGTGATCTCTATCACATGGCCATGTTTGGCTCAATATCAGGTGAGGCGAAGTGTCAAACTACAATTCAACTGGAAAGGAGCTCTGGCAAAAATATGGACGTGGTTGGTATCTGCGCTGTTTTATCTTATAAAATCTCTGAGCTACTACTAAAATTGTTATACTCTATATCCCATTGAACTGATGGATTTTTTCTGTTTTGGTGTCCTTGATCTTTTGGGTTGATGCTTGGTTCAGTCCATAAAATTTTCATTCAAGCAACATTTTGGGCCGATGTTAGTTTGAGTAGCAATTTATTAACTCGAAGGGGAGAGCTGAATTGACACCCCTGTTGATTTTCAGCAGATTCGTCTCTGCATTTCTCTTCCCAGTATACACATATATCTTAGAGATTTTGACACTCTCAGAAATGCATATGCATGTCTGTATGTACGTATCTCATTGTTTTTCTATGTGCAAAGCGTTGCATGCTTTCTGGTTTGGAGATTATTTTGTTCCTACTTTTTGGTGATTTTTAATTTACTCACAAGTGTCTTCATGTCATCAAATCAATTGCCAGCTTTCATATAAGCACGGGTTTAGATCCTAATGGGGACGAATTTGGTTCATTGAATCTGCACAATGGATACTCTTGGTCCACATTGGGGATTAAATCTTATTTCCAAAACTCTAGGGGACTACATTATAAAACGTTAACAACTGAAACAATAAAACTGAGATGATCTCTTTTCTAGTTGAACTAATATCTTCTGTTACTTTGTCTGCAGACACAATGTAATTGCTGTTTTCAATTTCAAGGATTGCATAAAGTCAATGCCACAGCTGAGATTGATCGAAAACGTATATTCTATAAGCTGCGGAGATCCCCATACATCTTTCCTCGGAAGCGTATCCTCAATATTGAAAATATTTATAGTTTAAATGTAGATCTACTGTTTACCCCGGGCCCCCCCCCCCACACCCCCCCTCTTTTTTTTTCCTCCAAGGAAACAATATTCATCAATTTGTTCTTGCAGTTAAATAGTGGCTGCTAATTTATTTTCAATTGACTTGCTATGACGATTTTTATGATTGGGTATGGCAGAAGTGGGTATGCCTTCTTATAAATCTCTTAAAGGGTTTGGTTATAATGAAGTAAAATAGAGGCAAAAGTTTGTAAGTAATTGGTGTTGTGATTGTTTAATTTATTTTGTTGGAAGATGTTTCGCTTACGACCACAGGGACATCCAGACATACTAAATACCCTGCCGCCATCTTCTAAAGGTGCGAAGATCTTATTCAGGCAGATTTTTGGGTCTTCTGATGTTTTTTTAAGTGCAGATTCAATTCCATGCCGACACCATGAGCATAGTCTGGTGAAATCTACATGCTTGTAAGGATATGCTCCTTAGATTGCTGCTTCATTACTAGGCTTATAAAAAACATTTGTCATTTGGATTATTATATAAAATTTGAGAAAGTGGTATCCTTGACTAGTTCTGTTTCCATGCTAAAAAGTTTGAACATTAGGGAATGCATAAGATTTATATGGCTTGGACACTGATGGTAGGTTTTTGAAATTAGATAATAACCGTTGAGAATATGGAATTAGTCATGCTTGATTTCATATGCCTTAGGGATGTCTTGATTTTATATATAAGATCCTATCGATAGGGAGTTGCTATTTTCTCTTATTTGAGGAGCCTTGAATGTGATGATAGAGAATGGCTTTGGTTCCATTTTTTCTCTACCACTTAGTGATTAATTTGGTAAGATAGCAGGTCTCTCAAGTATTCTCAAATTATGTATGCCCCCTTTTCTGTTTTACTTTCATGTTGCTATGTTTCGAAGGAACCCTCAACCCTCTATTTCTTTTGATTCGCTTGATTCCTCTGGCCAATACACATTTTCCTATCGACAATCCTAAATCATCCCCCCCTTCAATGCAAAACCAGTGGAAAGATTATGCTGTGCTCATGCTTTGATTTGATGGCGGTGAAAGCCTCTACTTCATTCATCCCTCTTGCTGGAAAATATGCATCATTTTCAATTATAAACAATGTGCTTTTGAATTTTGTTGTTTTAACATTCGGTGGTTTTATTAGATTTTGGAGGATTAATGTAATCCTTTCATTGAGAACAAAAGCATTAGGGACGCAAGTTTCCAGTTTCTTGTTCTAGGAGAGTGCCCATTTCTTTTTACTGGACCTTTTGGTATGAAGACCGGTTCTTTTGGGTCCAACGTATCCATCAATTGTTTGAAATCAAAATAACCCATTGTTTTTTATGAAAGCCAGAATTCTCATGTTGTTTGGGGACATCTCCACAATTCTCTTTAGGCCAAGTTTGCCAATTCGGTGTTATGGTCAAAGTTAATCCACCATCGTGACTTTTGAAGCACAAGTTTTCGCGAATCAATCTTTTATTCCTCAAATTTTCTGCTTAGCTTGCCAGTAGGTAGCATTTCTGTCCCGCTACAGCTTAAATCTTCTATTACGTCAGTAACTTTTGGTGTTGACTTGGACTCTATGGTGGGTTATCACTTTATGGACTGTTAGCTGAACCCTAAATGGCTATCAGTAACATGATTAATGCTTGTTGAACAAAGGACCTACTGCACTGTGTTTAATAGTTTTCTTGCTGGATTCTATCAGATGCAGGGCTGATGGTATTTGTTGGTGGTTGATTAATTGATACGTTTTTGAACACTATGAGTTCTATTGAAGTACAATTTTGCTTGTCTTGTCTTTGCTATACTCTTATTTGCTTATGGATCCTATTTAACCGGCGCTCTTGGTACTCTAGATATCACTTATTACTGAAGCAGCTAAAGTCTCTTATACGCAATACCCAGAGTTGCCAGCATTTGAGGCTTCTGGATAAACATTGTGCCATTGGGTCTATGGATCAAGTTTCAAGCATAGGTGCTGGCATAGTTACTAAGGTAAGTATTATAAGTAAGGTCTTCTTGTGTTTCTAAATTCGGCATAATGTGTGATACTTTGATAATCCTTGTACATATCGACATCTGAAAGTCACCTTTTCCAATATCCTTTATTATCCATTAAGCAATGAAGGAGTCATACTTTTTATGCATTCTGTCCTCCTTTATTTCTTTACTTGGAACTGCATGATGTAAATTCATCGTCTTTTAGACTGGTTTGTAGTTTTTTTTTTCTTCTTATCGTTCCTTTCCCATTTCCTTATTTGTGCATCACAAGGGAGGCCAGAGCAAATATAAGCTGAACATTAAATTGACCTAATTATTCAGTGGTGGGTCCTATATTTAGTATCGAGGGGCTATGTTATTGAACCAAAAAAGATAATATTCTGAACAATGTCAATCGTGTAAAAGTATTTTAATTATTGAAAAAGTATAGCACATCTAAAGATGGATCTAAAAGCACCGGTTGAACATTAGTAGTTGGAGATGATATCAATGGTTCGGAAACTGCAATTGACCTTGAAGTTTCAAGATTAGCCTTTCTTTCTGCCCTTCATATTTTGAAGGGTGCTTTTGTCAGCAATTAGTCTACTGACGGTTGAATGACTTATGACACTGTTGACTTATCATCTTTTCCAAAAGCTTAAGCAATTTGCATATGTAAACACAACACACTCCCTGAAATGTAAGCCTCATACAATGATCCTTGGCCAATATATACACAAAGGCAAATGATGGACATACAAAGCCAATGTGGAATCTCAATACCTGGACATCATAGATTGAATTGAAAGTGGACACAATGGTTCAAACCCATGATCACTTGTTCCGATGCCATGTTAAATTAATAACAAATGAGAAGCCTGAACCTTCTTTTCCATTCTTATGCTCCCACTTATAAGTTGCATTACCTTCTTGCCCTGGTCTCCTGATGGCTCTAAATAATGAGACTTTTTTCTCATAATATCGACGGGCTGCTTCAACGACACCATACTGAATTTACTTCTAGCACCGCACAAAAGCAATCAACCATTTGAAAGTCGATTCTCAAGTCAAGAACCCATATTCACCCAGTCAATTGTTTCAATCAATCGGTGGAAAGTCGGTTCTAGAGTTGAGAATCGACTATGGTGCACTATGGTAGCTTTGGTGTGATGCCTTTAACAATGGTCAGTATCGAGGCATTGTCGTCCTTGATAAAGTATGTCACCTTTCTTGTACTTTCTTGATATTACCCCTTGTCTGTCTCTGATATTTCAGTGTATAGTTGATGTCTCTGTATAAAACTAGCACCGATTAAATTTATCACAAATGTTAGTGATATTATGTACCATCTCTGTCCCAAATTATAAGGTTTCTTAATGTTTTCACACAGTTTAAGATGGTAGAAGCGTGTCATAAATTTTAAGGAGAAAAGTCTAAAATGTCCTTTGACTGTGATTAATGCAATAGTAATAAAGTAATGAAAAATTGTTGTACCGATAATAAATTGGGGGTAAATGAAAATGTAATAAATGGTTCATTGGTATTGTAGAATGACTTACATTTCGGGACAAAACCAAAAAACTATAACGGACTTATATTTCGGGACGGAGGGAGTATAACAACTTTAGTTTTGGATGAGTTGATAGAGATATTTAATTTTTGAATGATTATTGCTGTGTAATTACAACATGTCCTATATAATCTGATTGCAAGTATCAATTCTTTATTATTGAAGTAGGAGCTTTAAATTGCTTTCAGGGATGTGAATCCGAAAAATCCGCAGGAGTTGAGGAGTTTGCTGTGAAGAGGAAAGCAGGTGATATTCCCTATGGTCATGACTCCGAAACTTGTACTAGGATTCCAGAAACACAAAGTTTTCAGTGTGAACCAAGCAAGTATGTTTGTCCTAAAAGGCAGGTTGTATCATTTATATGGGCTGTTTGTCGTAGTATTGTTCCCCGCAACTTGCTGGGAAGTCCTAGTAATTGGAGAATCCTAAGAAAAAGCATCTCTAAATTCATCTGTCTCCGAAGGTTTGAGAAGTTCACATTGAGAGAATGTATGCACAAGTTTAAAGTGTCTAAGTATCCTTTAGTAGTGAACACAGATTCTTTATGCTTGGCTAGTAATATAACCAAATGTGGAGATGGCCCAATTAGTCTAAGTACAAGGAAAATATTAAGTCTGATGCCGCATATATTATGAAACATCAATTACTAGAATGCTGGATTTTATGGTTATTTTCACAGATTGTGGTACCTTTGTTACAAGCTAACTTTTACGTAACTGAAAGCGAAAATATGAATCAAGAGGTTCATTACTTCAGAAGGTCAATTTGGGAGAAACTTGCCTGCAAAGGTTTTACTGGATTGAAAGATCAAAGCCATCTCCAGTTGAGTTTGCAATCTGTCCGGAATATAATTAGAGGCAGATCATTTGGTTTCTCCCAGATCAGACTACTTCCTAAGGGTAATGGGTTCAGGATGCTTGCTAATCTCAAAGCCCCATCACGACTACCTGTGAAGTTCTCAACTAAACAATCAAGGAAAATATCTTCCAGACCAAGTGATGTTAAATACGAGTACTTCAAACCTGTCAACAAATTTCTCAGTGATGTGCATGGGGTGTTGAAGGGTGTCAAACTGACCGAACCAGAGAAGTTGGGTTCATCAGTTTTTGATTATAATGACGTCTACAGAAAGATCATCCCTTTTCTGTCTATTTTAAAGAATGGATCTGCTGTCATGCCTGGTGTTTTTGTGATTGTGTCAGATGTGTCAAAGGCTTTTGACACCGTTGACCAGAAGATATTGCTTAATGTTATGGACGAGGTTTTGTCAGAGGATGAATACTCTTTGAAGAAACATCTTCATGTACTCTGTACTAGGAAATCGTTACTCGTCTGCAAGCACCAGGAACTCCCACAGCAAGAGAATGTACCTGGATCGCTGAGAGCAATCTCTAATACTACTGCTTGTGCACCTTCTAGCATTATTGTCAAAGAGGTATATACAGTTTGAAACACAGTATGCAACCCCACCCCTCTTTTTTTTGTGATTGCCTTTAAATGTTGGTGGAGTTTGCATCAACATACTAGTAGTCACTTTTTTTCCTCCATTTTTAGCTGAAAATGGTTACTTCAGTAAATTGTCAAGAATCATGAGTATGTTGCTAAAGAGACTTTCTGAGCACTAGGTGATGCTTATAGAATTGTCATTCAAATGTATGATGTTACATGATTAGTGAAAATTTTCGTTCTTATGTGTCTTTTAGCAATTACTGTTTCCTTTCTCAGACTTCAATCAGCCTTTTACTGCAGATGATTCACAATTAAGTGGCTTAAATGCTTAATTATCCTATACTTTGCCACAAACATGTCTGGGCTAAGGGTTGATTGGTGATATATTCAATCTTATTGACATGAATCTGCTGTACACCTCTTTGACATGTGCTTGGCTTTTCATCGCAGACTCTTGTTGGAAATGTTTTTAACACACCCCTGGCCCTATTATGCATGGTGCTGACAATTTTATAGGAAATTAACTTATTGTCTGTTGTGGCATTTTCTCTTTTCCTTGCTTTCTTGACTATATTATGAGTTATCACTGTAAAATATAGACAACTTTTATTTGGGCATAGTGTATTTGGCTCCATTTTTGGATGTCAAAGCCATATGTATACATAGTTTTTTTGAATTGGCAGGATGCTTGCTTTTTTTTTTTTGCATCCTGTTGCTTTGGTTTAACGATGGTAGTCTTACATTCTAATTTGAAATATATTTTTCTATCAAATGTCCTCATTTTTTTCGGTGTGTGTGTGTGTGTGTATATGTGGTGCTGTCTTGTTCAGTATGATTGCTCTGGTCACTCAGAAGCCAAAAACAAAAAAAGTTCGCTAAAATCTTAGTATGTGTTAGAATACATGTTTGGTTATTCTGAGTAGAATAGCATGTTTCCATTGCAGCAGTCAAGCAGAAAGATACAAAAGGAAGATATTCGTTTCAGCTTGGATCAACACATAAGGGGTAACGTGTTGCAGTTAGGAAATATATATTTCTTGCAGGCTGTCGGTATTCCTCAGGGAAGTGTTTTGTCATCTCTGCTTTGCTCTTATTATTTGGGTCATCTGGAGAAGACTGTAGTCGTTCCTTTTCTTGAGAAAGCTTACAAGGATTCTCCCAGTTCGTATATTCCTGATGATTCTTCAGATTTAAGGGTTGAAGGTACCCCGAATTATTTGCTGCTTAGGTTCATTGATGACTTCCTTTTCATATCAACATCAAAGAAACAAGCTTCCTCATTATTCTCCCAGTTAAAAAGAGGATTTCCACAATATAATTGTTACATGAATGAAAGCAAATTTGGTCTGAATTTCAGTACCGATCAGATATCAGGGATCGGATCAAGTAATAGACACGTAATTGGCAAGGATGGGATCTTGTTTCTTCGATGGAGCGGCTTGCTTGTCAATAGCTCCACTTTAGAGATTCAGGCGGATTATTCAAGGTAAATATTCTTCTTCTTTGTCCCTGTTGTTTACTCTGATAGTAGTTGGTTTCCCTGTTCGGGGTTCTGAAAATTCAATCGAAATGCGGTGTCCGAAGTATTTTTTGTGGTGTCAATAGAACTCACCTAAGTAGAGTGTGCACCACGAATTGCTCATTGTAATATATGTCTACTGCTCTCGAGAATGAAAACTTACTATGTTATCTTGACAGGTACATACATTCACATTTGAGTACATCTCTGACTGTAAGCAGGCATGGGCGCCCAGGTTGTCTCTTAAAGGGAAAACTACACGGTTATCTTCGACCTAAATGTCATCCCTTGTTCTACGATTCAAACATAAATTCAGCAGCCATTGTTAGGCTCAACATTTATCAGGCGTTTCTCCTATGCGCCATGAAGTTCCATTGCCACGTCCGCGAGTTGAACGGAATATCTACCTTAGGTATCAAATTCTGCACTGATGCTGTACTAACGTCAATAAGGTATTTGCAAATTTGCTTGTAATCTTTGTGCCATTTATGATTTTCTTGAAAGAACTTTTCACCGACTTGTATTAAGTACGGTTTCTTTAACATCAGCTATATGAAAAGGCTTATCAAAAGAAGGATGCATTCTATCCACATTGGTTCTGGTTTTCGTCCACGATTCGAAGTTGCCAAAGAGGAGATTGAGTGGCTCGGGTTAACGGCTTATATTCGAGTTCTGAAGAGGAAGCAATCATCTTATGGATATCTTATATCAATATTGAGGTCAAAGTTGATGACACATAAAGTTGGTAAGAACATGACATCTGCATTGGAGTATGCTGTTGATGATTCTCATTCCTTCCAACTCTGGCAAATCAAATATTGATAAATGTGACTTCCCAAAACGCCTCGTCTCCTGTGTTTTTAATACAGCATTCGACTGTTATTCGTGTGGCTTTTTCAAATATAAATGTATGGAGATCTTACCATTTGATCCAACAGCCACAAAACTTGTTTGTAACCGTTTGTAAGCCGTGAAATAAATCGAATATGATCTTATATTGTTCTGTGCTGTGACTCTGTGAGAGGAGTGGAACAAATAAAAACAGAGGGTAACATTGGAAACAAATTTAGATGGGATAAATATATTTTTAGATATGAATTGACATTTATGTTGAATATTTGGTATCTATTATTATTTCTCCTTATGATCTATAAGATTCATTTTATTATTCGATATGATACTCGATATGATTAGTGTTGTTAAACGAACAAGTTTATGTTCGACTCATTAGTATATGTGATCGTTCGTTTGTTTAGCTTAACGAATCAAACTCGAACAAGACTATAAGTTCGTTTCTTGAACGAACAAACATGAAATTACTTGTGAATGTTCGATTATGTTCGCAAACTTGTTTATATAGACAAACCAATGTATAACCTAACTTTAACTCATAAGATGATAAGACATCTATTAATCTAATAGACACTCTAAAGTAATTCTATAGAATATTCATATAGTGATCCTAATGTTAACTAATGAAATAAAATCACATCAAATATTCCCTATTAATTATTATCATAAAATAAATAATTCCTCATCATATTTTTTCTCCTTTTCTTCCTACGCCATTTTTAGGGACATTCGTTTAGCGGCGTTAGATTGGGGGAGGATTAAATCTATTTAACGAGGAAAGTCTTTTGGTTTTGGGTTAATTAAAAAAAACTTGGTCTATATACACACACACACACGACTACACGAGTCGTATGGGGATGTTTTGCCGCCTCTGGGTGTGAACACAACCTATTTGCCTTAAAAAATTAAGGACAGTGACAACGACACAACAAAATGACCATAATATTACGCACAATACGTTTTGGGATCATTGATTATAATGTGTGATCTATTGAATCATATGAATCCATATAAATCAAAGGATTACATATGATATGAGGCCTATTGAATCATATTAATCCCATAAAAATTAATGATTTAAAATTGTATTGTTGTATTTATTCTCAAAAATTAATTATCCGCACACTATTACCATAGATGACAGACGGAGGTAAGATTTACATGTATAGCATTAGTAGATTGATTTGTTTTTCATAATAAGTTTGGTATAAATTTCTTCTCAAAAACACAAACAAAAAGAAAGTTTGATATAGATAAAAACGTAATTTTATTTTTAAAGAGACATTTGGAAAAACAATATGCGCAGCGAAGAAAAACAATAGATACGGGTATTTATACTACTATCTTCGTTCCAAAACATAAATTCGTTTTCACACGGATTAAGAGAGTGATTAAGTGTTATTTATTTAAATGGTAAAAGTCTAGAATACCATTTGACTCTCATTAATATAATAGTTGTAAAGTGATGAATGTATAATAAATGAAGGGTACAAGTAGAAAATTGTAATAAATGCTCTATTGGTATTTTAAATGGATTTATATTATAAGACAAATTCAAAAAATTAAATGGACTTACAAGACGGAGGTGGTACAATTTAGAGTGAATACATGATTGAAATTAGTATAATCTAACCAATTTCAATCATTACATAAATAGTGTGAGATTTTTCTAATAATGATATTTGGAATGAATGTGTTATTTTATTGATTCAGAGTTTGCCATAAGCAATATACATATGTATACGTTTCATTTAACTAATATATATATAAAAGTATTGTAATTGATAACCGTGTTTTTTTTTTTTTTTGATGAAGAATTCATTAAACTTTCAAATGTAAAAGTATATATGGCAAGATCATTATGAAAATTCTTTTGCTCGGTATCATTGATGTAATTGAGACAATATTAACAAAACTTTATACTTGACATATATCTTAGATTCTTGATGGACTAGTAGATGGTGGTTCACTATGTTATACTTGGCATGTATCATCCCTACACAAAAGATATTAGGAATTGCTCAAAAAGAAAAAAAGATGATAAGAAAATAGTTAAATTCTATGTAAAATACTTGAATACTACTGGTAATTAATTATTAATAGATGAGTAATGACACAACTTGGCCCTAATTAAGAGAAAATTGTATTAATTATTGTTGAAAATGAAATGGAAGGGTCAACGGTTTGTAACGAAGGAGGAGAAAGGGGGTCGGTTTCTAGAATCGAGGAAAACGGGGTTTGCCAACTTATGGAATCGGTTATACTTGTGTTGTATGATCGTTTTCTCAGTGTAAGAGACGCCGCAAGAATGTCCGTACTTAACAAGAGTTGGTATAACGCATACCTTAAATCCAAGTTTAAGGTATTTAATTTCAGCAACCAGCCGCGAGCTTTCGTGATGAGCTGCGTGAATAAGGGGTTGGCGGAGCCGGTGACTTGATGGGGTTCCATATCTACTGCAGAGTTGATTACATTGTTGATTTGCTATAGACACTAGATGATTGGGTCCGACATGCTGTTGTTGATAGGAATGCAACACAACTATTAATCTACCCTGCATCAACAAGTTACCACAACATTCCTTTTACACCTTTACAAGGAAAAAACCTTGTTACAATGTGGCTGGGTAGATGTAGGATTCAAGAGATTTACGTTATTCCTCGATTGAAGAAGCTCTTCTTAGTTGATTGCTCGATGACGAACATAATATCTGTACAAAGCTTTTTGTTACGCTGTTGTACGGTCAAACACGTCGAGCTGATTAGATGTGCATCGCCAGGGGAAATCTCTCACGCAACAATTGCTTAGAGCTAACCTATTTAAAATTCATCTCAAGAGAGGAGCACAATCTTGTGTCGATTCATATCGAAGCCCCAAGCCTTCGCGTGTTATGGCTGAAGTGTGAGAGGATTGTAATCGAGGAAAATGGGGAGCAAGAAATCGTTTGCCCAGTGCTAACCAAGTTCAAAGCACGCCGTTGTGTGTTCACGACAAGTCTCATTTACATAATCTCTTGGATCTAGAATTAGAAAATTGGAGAAGCGGTATAGGAATTACTGACATTTCCGAAAAATCTCTTTAGAATTTGGTATTCAAGAACTGTCCTAAACAACCATACTTGATCGCTACCCCGAATCTTAAAAGGTGGGAGTATTCCGGTCATTCCGACGCTTTTCCAGCAGCACCACTTATATTACCACCATTACTTGAAAGTCCTCAACCCGAAGTTGAAGTCCGTGTACGTGCTAGGCTTGCCTTAAGTGATCAAGATCAAGAGCGCCACGACAAATGGATTTATATGATGAAGAATTGTTTGGGGTCTCATAGTAACTATCACAATTTCAAACTGGCCATATGTTTTTTTGTCCTCTTCCTAGGTCTTTGACATGAGCGTGATTGACATGAGCGTTTTACTTATTCCTAAAACGCACCTCCAATTTTCTAATTCTAGCTCCAATAGATTATGTAAATGATTCACGACAAGAGCTGTCGAGAACACATCGGCATGCTTTGAACTTGGTTAGCGCTGGGCAAACGATTGCCGGATCCCCGTTTCCCCCGTTTACAATCCTCCACCCTCCAACTATAATAAGCGAAGGCTTGAGCTTCGATATGAAATGACATAAGATAGTGCTCCTTACTTGAGATTAATTTTAAATACATTAGCTCTAAGAAATTATTGAGTGAGAGATTTGCCTCTAGTGATGCACATTTAATCAGCTCGGTGTGTTTGGCGGTACCACATCGTAATAAAAAACTTTCCATAGATATTTCGTTTGTAATCGAGAAATCAACTAAGAATAGCTTCTCTAAATGAGGAAGATCGTACCTCTTGAATCCTACGCCTACCCAGCCACATTGTAACAAAGTTTCTTCCTTGTAAAGGTGTAAAAGGAATGTTGTGGTAACTTGTTAATACAAGGTGGAAAACTAGTTGTGTTGCATTCCTATCAACAACAGCATGCCGGACCCAATCATCTAGTGTCTCCAGGAAAACGGTATTGTAATCGACTCTGCAGTAGATATGGAACCCCATCAAATCACCGGGCTCCGCCAACCACTTATTCACGCAGCTCATCACGAAAGCTTGCGGGTGGTTGATGAAATTAAATACCTTAAACTTGGATTTAAGGTATGCGTTATACTAACTCTTGTGACGTATGGACATTCTTGCGGCGTCTCTTACACTGAGAAAACGATCATACAACTCGAGTATAACCGCTTCCGTAAGTTGGCGAACCCCGTTTTCCTAGATTCTATAAACCGACCCTCGTTCTCCTCCTTTACAAACCGACGACCATTCCATTTCATGTTCAACGATAATTAATACAATTTTCTCTTAATTAGGGCCATGTTACTCATCTATTAATAATTAATCACTAGTAGTATTTAAGTATTTTACATAGAAATTAACAATTTTCCTAACATTGATCTTTTTTTATAGCAATTCCTAATATCTTTTGTGTATGGAAGATGTAGGCTAAGTATAACATACTGAACCATACCAGCTACAAGTCCATCAAGAATCTAAGATACATGCAGTTTTGTCAGTATTGTCCCAATTACATCAATGATGCAGAACAGTATAAAAATTTAATGTCAAACAGTAAGACTCAATTAAACTGAACAAAAGAATTTCATAATGATCTTGCCATAGATACTTTTATATATGAAAGTTTACTGAGTTCATAATAAAAAAAGAAGCGCATGGTTATCAAACACAATATATATACATATATATATACATATATATATATATATATATATATATACATATATATATATATATATATACTAGTAAATGACACTTGCGTTGCACGTGACATGTCTTTAGTGTGTTTATTATTGTTGTATTGATTGTTAATTGTTATATATTGTCGGGGTTAATTTGTAAATTCTGCTTCTTTTTTTTTTTAGATGAAGAATTCATTAAACTTTCATATATAAAAGTATATATGGCAAGATCATTATGAAATTCTTTTGCTTGGTTTGACATGTATCTTCGATTCTTGATGGACTAGTAGGTGGTGGTTCAGTATGTTATATTTGTATCTTCCCTACACAAAAGATGTTAGGAATTGCTCAAAAAGAAAAAAGATGTTAGGAAAATTGTTAAATTCTATGTAAAATACTTGAATACTACTGACGATTAATTATTAATAGATGAGTAATGACACAACCCGACCCTATCTAAGAGAAAATTGTATTAATTATTGTTGAACATGAAATAGAAGGGTCGACAGTTTATAAAGAAGGAGGATAACGGGGGCCGGTTTCTAGAATCGAGGAAAACGGGGTTTGCCAACTAATGGAAGCAGTTATACTTGAGTTGTATGATCGTTTTCTCAGTGTAAGAGACGTAAGAATGTCCGTACTTAACAAGAGTTGGTATAACGCATAACCTTAAATCCAAGTTTAAGGTATTTAATTTCAGCAACCACCCACGAGCTTTCGTGATGAGCTGCGTGAATAAGGGGTTGGCAGAGCCCCCCGGTGGCTTGATGGGGTTCCATATCTACTACAGAGTTGATTACAATGTTGATTTGCTACAGACACTAGATGATTGGGTCCGGCATGTTGTTGTTGATAGGAATGCAACACAACTAGTCCTCTACCCTGCATCAACAAGTTACCACAACATTCCTTTTACACCTTTACAAGGAAAAAACCCTGTTATAATGTGGTTGGGTAGATGTAGGATTCAAGAGGCTTACGACCTCGTTTGGAGATACTCTTCTTAATCGATTGCTCGATGACGAACATAATATCCATCCAAAGCCTTTTGTTACGCTGTTGTATGGTCAAACACGTCGAGCTGATTAGATGTGCATCGTCAGGGGAAAATCTCTCACTCAACAATTGCTTAGAGCTAACCTATTTAAAATTCATCTCAAGTGAGGAGCACAATCTTGTGTCGATCCATATCAAAGCCCCAAGCCTTCGCGTGTTATGGCTGAAGGGTGGGAGGATTGTAAACGAGGAAAATGGGGAGCAGGAAATCGTTTGCCCAGTGCTAACCAAGTTCAAAGCACGCCGTTGTGTGTTCACGACAGGTCTCATTTACATAATCTCTTGGAGCTAGAATTAGAAAATTGGAGAAGCGGTATAGTAATTACTGACATTTCCAAAAAATCTCTTGAGAATTTGGTATTCAAGAACTGTCCTAAACAACCATACTTGATCGCTACCCCGAATCTTAAAAGGTGGGAGTATTCCGGTCATTCCGACGCTTTTCCAAAGCGAAGACCACTTATATTACCACCATTACTTGAAAGTCCTCAACCCGGTTGAAGTCCGTAATGCGTCTTAGGCTTGCCTTAAGTGATCAAGATCAAGAGCGCCACGACAAATGGATTCATATGATGAAGAATTGTTTGGGGTCTCATAGTAACTATCACAATTTCAAACTGGCCATATGTTTTTTTGTCCTCTTCCTAGGTCTTTGACATGAGCGTGATTGACATGAGCGTTTTACTTATTCCTAAAACGCACCTCCAATTTTCTAATTCTAGCTCCAATAGATTATGTAAATGATTCACGACAAGAGCTGTCGAGAACACATCGGCATGCTTTGAACTTGGTTAGCGCTGGGAAAACGATTGCCGGATCCCCATTTACCCCGTTTACAATCCTCCCACCCTTCAACTATATCACCCGAAGGCTTGGGGCTTCGATATGAAATGACACAAGATAGTGCTCCTCACTTGAGATGGATTTTAAATAGGTTAGCTCTAAGCAATTGTTGAGTGAGAGATTTGCCCCTAGTGATACACATCTAATCAGCTCGGCGTGTTTGACCTTACCACAACGTAATAAAAAACTTTCCACAAATATTGCATTCGTCATTGAGCAATCAACTAAGGAGAGCTTCTCCAAACGAGGAAGATATCCTCTTGAATCCTACACCTACCCAGCCACATTGTAACAAGGTTTCTTCTTTGTAAAGGTGTAAAAGGAATGTTGTGGCAACTTGTTAATACAGGGTGGAAGACTAGTTGTGTTGCATTCCTATCAACAACAACATGCCGGACTCAATCATCTAGTGTCTCCAGGAAATCAGCATTGTAATCGACTCTGCAGTAAATATGGAACCCCATCAAGTCACCGGGCTCTGCCAACCCCTTAATCACGCAGCTCATCACGAAAGCTCGCGGATGGTTGCTGAAAATAAATACCTTAAACTTGGATTTAAGTTATGCGTTATACCAACTCTTGTGAAATACAGACATTCTTGCGGCGTCTCTTACACCGAGAAAACGATCATACAACTCGAGTATAACCGCTTCCGTAAGTTGGCAAACCCCGTTTTCCTCGATTCGATAAACCGACCCATGTTCTCCTCTTTATTTACAAACCGACGACCCTTCCATATCATGTTCAACAATAATTAATTCAGTTTTTTCTTAATTAGGGCTAGGTTGTCATTACTCATCTATTAATAATTAATCAATGGGAGTATTCAAGTATTTTACATAGAAATTAACAATTTTCCTAACATCTTTTTTTGGAGCAATTCCTAACATCTTTTACGTAGGGAAGATGTAGGCCAAGTATAACATACTAAACCACACCACTAAGATACATGCAGTTTTGTCAATATTGTCCCAATTACATCAATGATGCAGAACAATACAAAAAATTAATGTCAAACTGTAATGTAACATTCCAACCGAGCAAAAGAATTTCATAATGGTCTTGCCATATATACTTTTATATATGAAAGTTTAATGAGTTCATAATAAAAAACAGTGTTCTAAAAAACGCAAAAATCGGTCGCCTAGGCGCCACCTAGGCCCTAGCGACCCCTCGGCGCCTCGACTTGGCTCTAGCGATCTCATCTCAGGCGACAGAAGTGTTTGGGCAATTTTCGGCGTTCTTGGGCGCTCCTAGGCCCTTCCGTCTGGGCGAACACCCAAGTTTTCCCAAGTAATCCCTTAAAATCCCATAAAATCCCTTAAAACCCTAAAACTTTAGAACCCTTAAAACCCCTTAAACCCCTTAAAACCCCTTAAAACCCTAAAACCGCCTTGGCGCCGCCTGGGCGCCCTAGGCCCTAGGCGCCCCAGTAGCGTACCGACTTCGCCTAGCGATTTTTAGAACATTGATAAAAAAAGAAGCGCATGGTTATCAATCACTATATATATATATATATATATATATGCACACACACACTAGTAACAGACACTTGCGCTGCACGTGACGTGTCTTTAATGTGTTTATTATCGTTGTATTGATTGTTGTTAATTGTTATATATTGCAGGGGTTAATTTGTAAATTTGTAATACAGGTCTTGATGTTGATTTAATTGCACTTGATAAGCCAACAAAATTGGTTCAGTGGTAATTACTGTGGCCCTTAACCCGGATGTTTCGAGTTCGAGTCCTAATGAGGATAAAAAATGTATGCGTATATTTCGTATCCGTAAAAAGAAAACTTGGTCTTGATAACGTATTTTTAATGCGGACTTCGGTTTATGATGTAGATACACTATACTTGAATATATAGTATAAACAGAAAAGAAGAAAAAAAAAAACTCATAAAACATTCATTTAATCTCTTAAAAAACTCTAAAAAACAATTGATATAATATAATGAGCGGCAACATATAATTAACTCCTTAAAAAAATATCAATTTGTTAGGTTTTAACGTGATTGTTTTAACAACATTCCTAAAAACTAAATTAGTCAATTAGTTATAAAACCATAAATAAGTAAAGGATGTCAAATAGAACCGGGGAAAAAATGGTACCCAGAAAAATCCGGAAGTTGACCATGCAAACAAAAGGCAGGCTATTCGGTGTTCCTGAAAGAACTGCCCATTAAAATCAAATATATATATATTGATAAGCTATTATAACTTGATAATTATTAAAAAAAAGAAAGAAAAAAAAACCCGGCCCCTTTAATTAATAGCAAATTAATGTGGAATATATAGTGATGCATAATAATTCAGTCAAGATTTGGAAAACATACCATGCATAGCTTTGAGTAGTACCCTTAATTCCATCATATATATATCCCCTTCTCAATCTGCAGTGTATGTAGCACAAAAATTCTCCATATCAACAGAGCTAGCTAGAAACCGAGCATTTGATCCACGTACGATAAGCCCCGGGCGTTAACAATCTGAGCTAGGAATCACAGTCTCAAGCTCGATCTTCTTGATCAACCCTCAAGACATATATCCTTCTTCTCAAGCATCTCAATCTCTCTAAAACATTTTATCGAACACCTTACATACAAGTACACTGTACACCCTTCATGTTCTTGTTGTCATCATCATTCTTGATTCAACGTCATCATAAAAAACGTACTACTCTTTGAGAGCTATCTGGCTTGATCGGATTTCTCCAGCAATTAATTTTTGGTACTGAATTTCCTCTTGCTTGCTAGTTGCTGCTCAATTTCATTCATCATCGTTCTCTTTGCTTCCTGATTAATTTCTCCTTCATCCGCAATATCAGCTCTAATTAATCCTCTTCAATTCCGATCATCTTCTCTTTGAAAAGCGTCTCGGAATTAACGATCAATATAAGTAATAAACCATCCTTAAGACGTCTGACCTGTTCTCCGGCCCCAAAATACTTAACAAAATCAGTTAACGTGCATCGAGTCGCGTTCATGTGAATATGGTGCCGAATGCCGATTGTTATATAATCGGTGACTCCGGCCTCTTTGATCATGTGCTCTAGAAATTAAAGCAGATTCAAACTCTTCGGAATAGCCGTCGATGATGATTCGATTAGGGTTTTGATCGACCAAAACTCTCATTATACGCACCTTTGTTCTTTTAATTTGGAGGTAATCATCTCTTTACTTCTTCAAAATTAGATCTGATCATCTGAATATCATAAAAAAGAAACCTCTTTATTCATCTTCTTCAAAGTTTGATCTGATCATCTGAAATATATGCAGTCCTTGTTCCAAAAAAAATAAAAATAAAAACCTTTTTATGCTTAAAGTATGAGGAGAGATTTTGGCCGGCTTCGTCTGTAATCGAAAAACAGAATTATGTTTGAATGAAAAAGGAGGTTGATGAAAATAATACTGTATGATTATTACTTTGTGAGTCGTTCCTGTATGTATATATAGGATAATAAAAGGAGAGTCTATAATAATTATATAAAATCTGTAGAATCAAAATAATAAGGAAATTATAGAATCTCGAATTATATTAAATCTGCAGAATCAAAATAATAATAAGGAAATAAATTACTTGTTCCTTAAGAAAATAAAAATCAATTCAAATATGAGTAAAATATTAGTTTTCTACAGTTTTTTTAACCGACCCCTGTTGGATTTTAACTTGTTGGTAATAATCTATTAGTTTGTTGGTAATAATGATTTTGGTTTTTCATTTTTATTTTTAGAGATTTATTTATTAGGAAGTAATACTTTTTAGGGGAAAGACTGCATTAAAAATTAAAAAATTTTAGTCTACACCTTGTAAAGCTTTGCTTATTTTTGGTCTTTTGACGGCATAATAATAAAGAGATCGTTTTAAGGGAGAAAAAATTATATTTTTAAAATTGCAATATATATATTATAAAAACGGAAAATTAAACCGGAAAGACAATGTTCATGTGCTGCAGTTTTTTTGAAGCCTTAACTAGGCCTCCTCTTTCTTTTGACTGACATAGTAATTACAATGTTCAGTTAGTAAGTAATTGCAATTTATTAAATAATAACATTCAACAAATATATATATATATATATATATATATATATATATATATATATATATATATATATATATATATATATATATATTTATTTTTTTTTATCCACTCAAAAAAACATTGAGCAAATATATTGATACAGTATCATTTTAACATCAACAACGATCCGGTTTAAAAAGAGAAAAAAAGGAGGAAAAAAAAACATGCATCAATAAGAACTTCGTGTCATAATGTTGAGTTAAATAAATGCAGAAAACTTTTGAACTTCGAAAACTCAAGTGAGCGCAAACTTGCTAAAAAAGAATAGGAATAGAAATAGGATTAGAGTTACATAAAAGTTGGACATGAAAGTTGCAGCTCAAGAATATGAAGCTGAAGGGAGAAGTAATGTGTTGGTGATATATAGCAAGAACAAGTGAAAAATGATATGCTAGAAAATATATGTATTGTAGTGCTATTGCACTTGAAGAAATTTATTATATTGTCAGATTCTCGTTTGCTTGCTTGCTTTCAATAGCTTGGATTACATGATTTATATATTATTCATATTACAAAAAACTAATTAATAGACGTTCATGCATTACATTAACTATTGCTTATCTTACATTCATGCCTTATATTAACGCAAGCTCATCTTATGAATTTTCTAAATGCATTATTAATTGCAAATTATCTTTTTCCAGTATAATGTACATAAATTCTTAGACTTAAGTCAGGGATAGGGAAATCATTCTTAGACTTTATTTAGTGTTGTGATATCCTACATTGGAAGTGGGGAAGCCGCATCACCACTATATAAGATGAGACATAATGATTTTGTTAACTCGAAGCAAATTTTTTGCACACTCGTGACGGCGATCTAGCGATTGATCGGACAATTAATGACTTATTTAATGGCATGGCGCGAGTGCGAAGGTGTTCTAAGTGCAATTTTTTTTTTTTCTTCCAAGTATAATAGTCATATTACGATAACTTGTATGCTTACGTAAAAGTTCATCTTCATACACAAGTTGAGAACATGAAAACAAAAAGCTTTAGAAAGATCATTTTCTAATAACAAGCTCAGGGGCATTTGGAATTCGCACACGGCACTTTGAGTAATCGAGATCACACATCGACATTCTGAAGTTTAAAAGCGTTAATTTTATAAATCTAAGTATGATATAGGCCAGGGTTAATATTTCAAAAATTAGAAGGTCGGTTAGTAGAGATTAGTGTATAAAAATTTAAATAGTGTAAAAATATACCTATAATTTTTTTAAAAATATTTTAGGGTCAGGTGACCCCATACCCCTTATTGGAGCCGCCCGAACAAGCTTATGCTGTTAGTAAAGAGTCCACATTTCAAATAATATCATAATTATCATTGAACTATTATATTGTTAGACTACAAGAACGTTGCGTATCAAAAATTAAAAATAAAAAGAATACAACGACGTTGTAAGATATAATAAATCATATTTGCTGTTAAATGAATTTAGAAAACTGTGGATAGAGCACAATTTTGCTAAGAATTAAAATAAAGAGGAATAAAATAAGTTACAAGTTCAACTTAGAAATGAATAATAGAAAAAGGCTTTTTTTTTTTAGATTAGGAATCTAAGTTGGGATTCGATGTGATTAAACGAACTTCCTATGTTCTAACTTAAGAATATAAAGTTGAATAAAGCAGCACTTTACATAAATCAGAAATATCAGTTAGACACCAATTGATTTATGTCTTCATGCGTCATCCTCTTTCCCGAGCATAAGCTGGGTCATTAACAGGTGTATGAACTTTATGTACTTTTCTTCATAAAGATTTTGGTCTGTTTGAGTGTCATCCTTTTCCAGGGAAGTTTTTGTGTGGTAATATCCAAATGCACCTAATTGACCAGTAAGTAAATCTGGACAATACAGTTTGAATTCTGTTTAAAAATAACATGTATATAGTTTGCCAAATGTGTGCACTCCGCATATGACGGGTGCATCCAATAATTTCCCCCTTTTCCATAGTATTAACAGAAGTGTAAAAACTTTGTAAGTGTAGGTACAAATTGTTTAATGGAGTGTCGAAGAAATAAAGTTGGGAATACACCTGAATGTCATCTTTTGGGACAATACTTCGTAGATTGTGATAAATCTGCCCTTGAACTCGAAATGTGTAAACTCCTTTTTTGCCTGAAGCCAAATCTTGGTCTACCCCGAAAGATGTAAACAAAAAAATATTGTTGTATGCTCGGATATTTTTTCGAAATTCTTTCCATGTTTCTAGTTGTGAGGTTAATAGATGATATAAAGCATCGGGGACATCTTCTGAGAATAATTTTATCTTTCCTTTGTCGCAGCAAAATGTAAGAGATTCAAACTCAAATCTTTTTGCATTGCAGTAGGTACAAGTGTTTACTTTCTTCAACTGATTTTGTTCAGATAATTTTGGCTCATATGTGAACTCACCTATTAAAAAAAACTCAAGTCATGAAATTTTTACTTCGTAAAAGTATTATCATTAACAAAAATCAATATATAAATTATCTTTACAATTCATTATCTTCATCTCAAGATTTAAAAAGTATTTTTTATCACTTCTTTTGGATGCCCCCTCAATTGTTGTTAGTGCATTTTAAATTCTATAACATGTACAATGCCAGAAATCTAAAGTTTATTGTGTTATATTGAAATTGATTTTTTTCATAAGTATTAATTACATTAATTAGATAATCCTAAATTTCTTGATTCTATTTCTTTTTGAATCTTATGTTGTCGTTGTTCAACTGTCATTTTGACGTATTTAGATTTGGCTTCTTGTCCTACATGATTTTCTAAAAAGAAATACACTTGAGTGATCATATTTAAAACAAAAAACTGAAGAAACTAGTAATAAAATAATTTATGTACTCTCTTCGTCCTAATTTGTGATTTATTCCATTTATAGATGTCCCAAAATAAGTCTCATAACTAATATTTAAACTTAAAGTTGCTTCTTAAAAGTATAAAATGCCCACATATAAGTATTTATTGAAAATTAAAAAACAATATAAAAGGGTTGTAATTGTAAATTAGTTATTTTTTTAATGACTAGAGGACACAATTAATGATGTTCCCTTAAATTTGAAGAGTTCTAAAAAGTCCCAAACAAATTGGTACGGAGGGAGTACGTGACATACCATTTGTGTTGTTTATGATTGATGCTAAACCCTTAGCTATCTGTGTGTTCATAAAATGATATTATTGATTGTGAAAAAAGAACATAATCAGAGAATATCATTTGATGATTAAAGCTTTGAAGTACGAATTACCTTCCTTTGATCTCCTTTTTTCCGTGATTCTAATGCTTTTTCAATTTTATGCCGCCGTTGCTCTTCTGTCATTCTAGCATATTTCGATTTGGGTTTTGTTTTCATTTCTATAAATACAAAGAAGAAAGAGACGAGGATGTAAAAATGAATGAATGAAATATTGTGATTGCTACAATACTGAGATGATTAGCATTATAACCATGCTTGACGATTTACAACTTGGTAAAAGAGTACGATCAAAACATCTACAAAAGCAGATTAAAAAACCAGTAAACTCATACATAGCAGCAAGAAAAAAATGTTAAATAGAAGGAGAGCAATCAATGATCATACAAGATATACGAACATGTGGTCGTATGTCAATGCACTGCTAGAAATTTCAGTATATTTTTTTTCCAACAATATTAGGTCACAAATAAAGTTGCAGTAGAGGGGTATTTATTACTTGTTCTTTTAGGGCTAGAAATGACAAAATGTTGTGTTACAGGGTGTGTATGTTCTTAGCAACACAGCATCTGGAGAAGAGGTTTACAAGGAAGCAGTCATGGTTGTACTTTTTCCACTGATACCCGGAGGGGCATGATGTAAGGAAATAGAGTAGCACATTTACTAACACCAATTGGTTTTAGTACAACGGTAAGCGCTTGATCCTAATATCCTAATACAACACAATCAGTGGCGGATCCAGAAAAAATATTCAGCGGTGCACAAATGTTTTTTCTATGTAATTTTTTTTCCAACGGGTGCACAATTTTTTTTCTGCTGTATTATTCACTGTTTTTCTTCGGTTCAGCAGGGTCCGTGGACCCCATTGTTATCGATGTGTGTCCGCCTCTGAGCACAAACGATTTTGTCCAGATGTTTGCAGAGTAATGACAGCAGATTACGTACACAGTTGCTTGGGTAGTTTTAGTGAACCTGTCTTCAACAAGCTGTCTCGGTGTATCAAGTCGGGTTCGAAGATTGCGGGATGATGGAATAGCATCCGAGTTGAAGTCTATGATCCATGACCTTTGCCTAGATGTAAAGGTAATTAGTTAATCTAGTTTTTAATTAACCTTGAATGCTGGAAATATGGGTTGTAAACAATCTGAGCCGAATCTAACATTTACTTATCGAGTCATGTAATAGTGATGCTCGAACTCGACTCAAGATTAATTATTAAGCCCATTATTCCTATATCTTGGCCAAAATAATTGTTGATGTGTGGCTATTCAAGATTCAATCAAGGTACGTACTTATTTTTCCAGTACCTGCAGGTAAAAATTGATCGCATTTTGAACACTGTGTTAGCTAAATGTTGTTCTTAATTATTTGTATGATCTTTTTAGTTTGAAGGTTAAGAAAGTTTGGAGCTTGTGAAAGTGTGGCTCATTTTGCTTATCCTAATACAATGTCTAATGATAGTATAAATTAAACCTCGACCAAAACGAACAAATAGTACCATTTCAAACCTCTCGGGCATCATTAAGGGTGTTATTATTACATGGAAATCTTGACATTAATTTGGGTTAAAGGGGCAGAGATACGAGTGACCCTTACGCGCGTCACAATTTCAATAGCTATATAACGTGGTTATATATTGGTAGGACATTTGTTATACACATACAACAATGAGAAACCTTCATGCATGGATGCAACATTTTCATGTCCCTGTTGCATATTATGCCTTAGAAGTTGAAAGGTCGTTGTTAAAGATAGCGATAGGGTTTTGGAGTCCAGCAATAGAAGATAGTAGTATATTGGAACGGGTGAAGATCTAATATGTACGATTAGAACGACTTTTGGAGTTAAGTATTAGAAGATAAAACCACAAGAGATAAACGGATGAAGTCAAAAGCAAAGATAAATTTAATTTATACTTCCTTCGTTTTTTTAACTGTCGCCTTTTTACATTTATCTATCATTTTACATTTTCAATACAACATTTATTATTTTTTTCCACTCTTATCATTATCTTAATTAAAATAACTACAACCTTCGGTCCAAAATATAAGTTATCCTACACTTTTAGTTTTGTTCCACAATATAAGTCATTCTACATTACCAATGCAACATTTATTACTCTTTTCTATATCTTACCCTTAATTTATTATCAATCCAACCACTTTTCATTACTTAACAACTATTGGATTAATGATAGTCAATGGTCATTTTAGACATTAACAATCAAATTTTTGACATTCAACCACTTTCTTAATCTGTGTGAAACACCTATGATGACTTATTGTAGAAAACACAACACAATGTTTCAATGGATTCAACATACACAAAGACACTTTGTATTGGAAAGCTTTGTTCTTAAGCTTCAGTTGGTTGATACAATTACAATGGTGAAGAAGACTATTTATAGCCAAATACACAAAGTGTAAACACATGTTAGTCAACAATTAAAACTACACATGTTGTAATATTTTTTCAAAGTTATCAGCTGCACTACTGTATCAATTGTAGACATCACACCATAATTGATTTTGAGTTATGGTTTACATTGCCTCCCTTAAGTCAAAATCTTCAAACTTCATCATTCTAAGCATCTTCACCAGTTTAGTAAATGACTCCATCTTCAATGGTTTTGTGAATAAATCTACAACTTGTTCTTCAGTTAGACAATAATTAATAACAATATCTTTTTCACGAACCAACTCTCTTATAAAATGATATTTGATATCAATGTGCTTGCTACGACCATGAAAGACTGGATTCTTTGATAGTTCAGTAGCTGATGTATTGTCACAATAAATCTTCGTTGGTTCAGATTGCTGATGATGTAGAAAATCTAAAATGCGCCTCAACCACACTGCTTGCGTAGCATTGCTTGTGGCTTCCATATATTCTGCTTCTGCTGTTGACAGAGCAATCACATGTTGTTTCTTCGACGACCATGAGAAAACGCCGGATCCCAAGAAAAATGCATAACCTGAGGTGCGTTTTCTTTGAACCGTGTCACCGGCCCAATCACTATCCGTGTATCCAACACCATAGGTTATCCCAAGAGAAATATTATTAGCACATGAATAAAATATTTCATGACTCTGTGTACTTCTGATATATCTTAATATCCGCTTAGCTGTTTGTAAATGAGACTGACGCGGCGACATAAAATGACTTATAAGTCCAACACCATAGGTTATCTCCGGCCTTGTCGAAGTCAGGTATCTCATGTTTCCAACAGGTCTTCGAAAATATGTAGGATCAACAAATTCAATGGTGCCATCTTTTATCAACTTTAGTTTTTCTTCCACCGGAGTTAAGATTGGTTTAGCACAATCCATCTTAAATTTCTTCAGAATATCACTTGCATATTTTTTTTTGTGAAATGAAGATTCCACTATCCATTTTATTTATCTCCAAACCAAGAAAGTAAGACATCAAACCAAGATCTGTCATCTCAAAATGACTAGTCAAAGCCTCCCCGAATTTTGAAATCATTTGTGCATTATTACCAGTAAAAATAAGATCATCAACGTATAAGCACACAACAATGATATCACCTCCATCAGAATATTTGGCATATAAGGTATGCTCGTAAAGGCATCGTTCAAAGCCATGATCATTAAAATAAGTGTCAATATGAGTATGCTCTCGGGGCTTGTTTTAGTCGATACAACGCATTTTTCAAGCGATAAACTTTACTTTCCAGTCCTTCAAAAATATATCCTGCAGGTTGATCCACATAAACTTCTTCTTCAAGAACACCATTGAGAAAAGCATATTTCACATCCAACTGATAAATTTTCTACGAACTTTGTGCATCAAGTGAAATAACCATACTGATACACCAGAAATTGCCCCGCTCCTATTATAATATTTTATCTTCCCAAATGAGATCACCAACGCCGGTCAAGTATGTCAACGCCTCGCCATCGATTAAACCAGTGATTATCGAGCCCTCCGCGACATGTATCGTGGCCGGACCCTGAACCAGAGGCCCGCCCAACGAAGTTTATCGGTGACCTCGCCTATTTCGGCGAGCTTATCTATTGTGAAGATCACCGGGCTCGGCCTCTCGACCTCGATTCGTCGACCTCGGCCTCTTGACCTCGATTCGTCTACCTCGGCTCGAGGCCTCGATCATCCGCTAAGCCTCGTATCCGAGCCCATTATCTTAGCCACGTGTCTTATCCTACTCGTTTGGCCTTAACCGTAAATACACACTAAGCCCTAAATGGGCTCATACCTATAAATAGGAGGTCTCCCTCCACCATAAAAAATTATTCTCAATATGCCTAATACAACACTTGGCTCCACACTAAATAAGCCAACTCCTCCAATACCGAGAACTACGCGTGGCTTGATCCCTCTCTACAGGGTACGTAGGCAGCCTCCACGGCTCAGCTCACAACCACCCCAAACACCATCCATTTGGCCGGAGAGCCACCACTGTACACCGAGAAATGATATCCTTCCGTTCGATAACATTGATGTACCATTTTTGGCTACATCAAATGGCTCCGTTACCGGGAAATCGACATTTTTTCAACGTTTTCCGGCCAGATCTAGAATTTCCGGCGGCCTAAAACCACCCATTTTTGGTTTTCCGGCCAAGTCTTCATCAAGATGTTCATCTAGATCTAAAATATCTCCATTTAGATCTACAAGGGGGCGCTGTTATTTCTTCAACTCAACTATGTCTGCCTGTCGTTTCTTGAGATCGGAAGATCGAGATATGGAAGTGATGTATAACATTTATATGATAAAAATTACGATGTTTTATATACGTTATCGACTATTTTTATATAAAATATAAGTAATTATAACAGATAATCTTATAAAATATTAATAGCTATGAATAAATCTAAATATTATAAAAATCTAGTAAAAATGATAAAAAGTTATAAATTTTGTACCGGTTAATAACCGGAGTGTCGTAATCGATTCACGTGGGTATTTTTGGTATTTTACAGACCTTAGGTAAACCAAGACCCAGTGACGACATTTTGTGGAGTAAAATCATATCTTTTGAAGGAATAAAGGAAGTGCCACGAGATTTAAAGTTCAAGTGGATCAATGGTTCGTGACGCCGTATCAAGTTATATTTTCGACGAACAAATGGCCCAGCAAAAAGGCATTTTCTGAAAAAGAAGTCTTCATGGAAGTTATAGATCTCCTCAAGAGCTTTCCAACGCATCTTGAATTATGTCATTTGGAGATCCAGGCTCAAGTTATGATTTTATCAAGTTTCGGATTAAGATTGGAAAAAATCTATCCGGATCGATCCGGATTTACCTCGGATCGATCCGAGGAAACATCATGATTAGACCAGCATGTGGCCCTGCAGAGAATATCCTGGGATAATATTTTTTATTCCCGGATCGATCCGGCCCTTTCTCGGATCGATCCGGCTTGGGAAAAACTGCCTATAAATAGAGCAGCATTGCAGGCACATAAAGGGGTACCAAATATATTTTCTTCACCTCTTTTTAGTAGTAGTAGTATGTATATATATAGGCCTTATGCTATAAATAAAGTAGTATCGTTATAATGCTCGAGAAATTATCAGAAGATCAATGTTGTTGAAGTTGTTGTAGCATCCGGAAGAATACAGCTTCTGATTCAATCGTTGTAATCGGGTAAAATTTCTAAAGTATTTATGTTTGTTTTGTCTGTTTCTATTTTCGTATAATGTTAGTAGGCTAAATCTAATAACTAGCCAAAGTTATGTAATCGTTTTATTTCGATCTTTTCGGTAAAGGAATGTTGTCTAAGTAAAATTGAATAAAATTGAGTTAATTGAATCTTTTTCTATTGATAAAGTTTGACTTGAAAGAATTCATAATCTAATTATGAATTGACACCTCGTAATTAAGTTATGAACTCGTTAATAGAAAAACCGGAGGGTAAAATTGGCCGAGTGAAAACGTGACAACGGAACCCAGTTTCCTACCCGGGGGCAGATTTGTCCTAAAAAGATGAATCTTATTAAAATTTGTACTCAAGATCGTAATAATGTTAAAATCATCAGTTTAATTGAAACTTAAACCGGAAAGTTGAATCGCCCGGCCTTGACAACCGGAGCCTTTAAATAAAATTGACCGTTTGACGAACGGAATGACTCCTTTTTATTCAAAGGTAGAATCGTACTCGGGACCTGTTCAGAAAAACCGTAACAGTTGTGGACTTTGGACTGATGACAATGGACATATGACAATTTCACACGCTAATGTGAGGAGGAATTGTTAACCTCAGGAGTGCACCGTTTCATTTACTCAATTGAACCTAAAGATCGAGCACATTCCATTCACTGAAAAGATCGTATAAATCAATTATATAAACTTTGGCTAGTTCTTTAATTATATATCTGGTATCTGTATATTTATATCTATATATATATATTTTGCAACTTATGCATATCTATATATATTTATATATCTATATATATTATATTAGAATAAATTTTAAATTACGCATTTATTTTATGTTAAGTAAAATAGTAGTTATCTGTGCTATAAAACTGAGATTTAGATTGAGTTAATAACAGCTCTTTGGTGTTTAACCACACTTAGAAGAATTACAAAGTTCCCTGAGGATACGATACTCTGACTCACCATACTAGCACTACCAGTTTGACCCGATACAATTGCCGGTTAAGGACCGTATTAGCACTAGAAAAGGCCACGTCGACTTTCCGCGCCGTTGCCGGGAACGACGCTAATTTCTTTTTTTGTGTCTATGGTTACTACTTATATTAGCTCAAAATTCTAGAATAAGTCAACACTTTTCTTATCTCATTTCTAATTTTATTTTAAGTCGGTACTTACCTTATAAGTAAGTTACCAAATTTTACTACTATTAATTTCGTGTTATTTTCTATTTTCGTTAGTTGATGACCGAAGTGGTAAGGCCCCACTCACTCCTTATAAGCCTGACATAAACACTTACGAAAGGCGATTAAGTAGAGAGAAAACGTGGTCATACTAGTCGGGAAATCCTGACGAATCATCTTCAAACAAAATACGAGAATGGTCAAATCGGTGATGAAACACACGAACAAGAATTTGGAACATGCTCTGGGGCATGGACAAAACCCTGTTAACCTTAATAATCAAAATAATAATAATAATAGAAATAATCGAATCGAACCGAGAATAATCGTAACAACCCAAGAAACCCAAGGCCTATCTCGTGACCAAACCATAAGAAGAAATCGGACTAATAATCCCATACTTTTACCTAATGAAGGAGCGAATAATTTGAGATTAAATCTCATCTTTTGGTTTAATTGACGCAAGAGCCTATTCTAGGAGAAGATGATGAAGATCCATCATCATCTCTCTATCTTTTGAAGAAGCTGTGCAATACGACCAAAAGTCAAGGTGCTCACAAGGAATTAACAAGGATGACTATGTTTCCTTTTTCTCTAAAAGGGCGAGCCCGAGATTGGTTTATGTCTCTTCCGCATCATTCACTTACAAGTTGGGAGGAGATTCAAACTGAATTTACGAAACAATACTTCACTCTGGACGGAATTTGGAATTAAAAGTTGAGGTTGCTAATTTTAGACAAGGATCTCAAGAAACGCTTGGGAATGCGTGGGAAAGATTTAAAAATTGTTAAGAGCGTGTCCCGACCATGGTTATTCCTTAGACATGCAAATTCAACTTTTCTCGTAAGTAAATTAAGAAAAGATTCACGTCTTGATGTAGACCATGCATGTGGTGGTTCTTTAATGATGAGTGAGGCTCAATTAGTTTACGATGCCATAGAAAAGATTTCAAAAAATAACGAATGTGGAAACCGGTTCTAGCACCAGAAAAGTAGCTTTTGCAGGAGAATGTACGTCTAATACTGAAGTTCTAGCACATTTAGAAAATTTAAGTAGGAAATTTGATGGCCTACAATCAAACAAAAATCAAAGTTCAGAAAATAGTACACCAACTGAATACTCAAATCAGGATAAAATACCACTAGGGATTGAAGAACCGACAGGATACTCAAGAGAGAGAGTGAGTTTTCTTCAGCAGAAGCATAGAAATTTAAACAATGCTTACTCAAACTCGTTCAATGCTATTAGAAGAGATCACCCTACTTATCGATGGTCTGAAAACCCTAGCAAGCAAGGACAACCGCCGTATCCAGTTTCATATAGGAACTTGAATAATAATCAAGTTTATCAAGAAAACACATCTAATCGAAAATTTACAATCATCACCTAGATCCTATCCTCAACATACCACTCAAAGTATACCAAGAGGCTCAAAGTTCAACTCAACTGCGAAAGGAGTTGAAAAATGGGAAAAACTAATGGAAAATATGATGGGTGTAGTATCTACTCAAGCTAAAAATATAAAGCGATGGTGACTTCTATTGGTACAGTCACTAAGGATATGAGTTCAATGAAAACATCTATGAGTGGACATGATACCGTAATGAGAACGATAGAAGCCTCATTAAGGAATATGGAAGATCATTTGAGTAGGGAAGGTGAACGTAATAACAAAGAGACCCCGGGAGGATTACCAAGTAACACCGAAAGGAACCCAAGAGAGGTAAATGTTGTAATTCACGAGAAGTAGGAAGCTCGAGTGGAAGTAATGGAGTTGAAAACTTTGGGAATAATGAAGTAGAAGATGACTTAGATGGTAAGAATGATAAAACTAAAGATGAACTTGAATTTACAGATGAGGAAGAAGAAATTATAGACAATTTCTTGAAAAGAAATAAAAGTTCGAACACGAAAGTGAAAGGAAAAATTGGGTAAAATCCCAAGGATTCTCGAAAGATCCCATGGATAAAGATTTAAGGACTTTATTTAAGGAACACATTAGAATGGAAGATAATGAAAACAAGGATGAAAAGCAGGAAGAAATGAAGGAATCAAGTAGAGATTGATTCAGAGGAACAATTTAAAAGAAAGAATTCAAGAACACGAAACATGGCGTGAGTAATACTCAAAGGTTTAAGGAAAAGGAAAAGAGAAACCGACAAAGGAGCCAAGGTCATAGATCTAGAATCTTTACCTTACCTCCTAAAGATCAAATCAAAAGGCAAAAGCGATAAAAGTATGCTCGTTTCCTTGACACTTTTAAATCATATTCAAGTTAATATCCTGTTATCAAGCTCGATTAATATACTCGCCTATGGAAAATTTACGAAAGAAATTACATCAAACAAGAAAAATTAGAGGAATATGAGAATATATGCCTAAATGAAGAATGTTCCATGCATTCTGCGGCATAAGTTACCACCTAAACTGAAAGATCTGGTAGTTTTACCATTCCGTGTGAAATTGGAGGATTTACGTGTAAGAAGGTCTTATGTGATCTAGGGCGAGTATAAATCTCATGTCTTATGAGGATTATAGAAAGTTAGGCATAGGAAAGCTTACTAAGATCGAAATGACTCTTGCAAATGGCGGATAGATCGATTAAGTACCCTAAAGGAATTATAAAGGACATATTGGTTAAAGTAGACAAATTCTATTTTCCATTAGACTTTGTAGTTATGGAAATGGAAGACGGTTATTCAAAGACTCTTATTCTAGGTCGTCCATTTCTAGCTACAGGAAGAACTTTAATCGATGTTCGAAAGGAGAATTAATCTTAAGAGTCAATGAAGACGAAGTTACTTTCAATATTTTCAAAGCTATGAATCATGCATCATCGAATCATGTTCTTTTATAGAAGATATTCATTCTGTCTATGATAATCGATTACCAACTTTTGAAGACAGTTAGAAGAATGCTTAACTCGTTTATCTATAAAGAAGATGAGGAAGACATTGAAATGAAAGAGATAATTCTTTCTTTAGATACGAAAAGTTTTACCTTTAAACCACCATGGCATAAGTACTTGGAATTAGAACTAGAAGGACCGGTTCTTAAATCGTCAATAGAAGATCCGCCAAAGAACACGGAATTGAAACCATTACCTTTAAATCGAAATATGCTTTTCTTGAAACGCGATAATCTATTACCGATTATTATTTCATCAACTTTAATCGAGCAACAAGAAGATCAATTACTTAGAATGTTAAAAAGCATAAGAAAGCTTTTGGATGGACAATTCTTTGATATTCGAGGTATTAGCCCCGAGATTTGCGTTCATAAGATAATTACGAAGGAAGATGCTAAGCCTTGTATTCAACCGCAACGCCGCCTCAACCCAAATTTGCGATTAATTGTTAAGAAAGAGGTCATTAAGCTATTAGAGATGGGAATAATTTTTCCCATATCGGATAGTGAATGGGTAAGTCCAACTCAAGTGGTACCAAAGAAAGGAGGTTTCACAAAGAAAGAAAATGATAGGAATGAATGGATTCCAACAAGAGAAATTACAGGTTATCGAATGTGCATTGATTTTAGGAAACTAAATGATCATACTAAGAAAGATCATCATCCACTTCCATTCATAGTTCAAATGTTGGAGCGGTTAAGTGGTCATAAATATTCTTGCTTCTTAGATGGTTATTCGAGTTATTTACTGATTTTCATTGCAAAGCAGGAGATAGGAGAAGACTACTTTCACTTGTCCTTATGGAACTTTTACGTATAAAAGAATGCCGTTTGGTTTATGTAATGCTCCAACTACGTTTCAAAGATGCATGATGGCTATATTTTCCGATATGGTTGAGAAATTCTTGGAAATTTTATGGACGACTTTAGTGTTTACGGAGATTCTTTTGGTAAATGTTTATCGCACTTAGAAAAGAGTGTTACACGCTGCGAGGATACCAATTTAATTTTAAATCGGGAAAAATGTCATTTAATGGTATCGGAAGGAATTGTTCTAGGCCATCGATCTACGAAATAGGAATTGAAGTTGATAAAGCTAAGGTTGAAGTAATTGAAAAATTACCACCACCGCTTAATCTAAGGACTCTAAGAGGATTTCTTGGACATGCAGGATTTTATAGGAGATTTATTGCAGATTTTTCAAAGATAGCAAAGCCTCTAAGTCATTTGCTTGAAAAGGAAGTACCTTTAACTTCGATAGTAAATGTAAAGAAGCTTTTCGGACCTTGAAAGCGAGATTAACTCTTGCACCGGTGATAATAGCACCGATTGGAATTTGCCGTTTGAGATTATGTGTGATGCAAGTGATTTAGTTGTAGGAGCGCTTTTAGGACAAAGATATAACAAAATTCTCAAAGCTATTTACTATGCATCTCATACGTTAAATGCAAACTCAACCGAACTATACAACTACGAGAAAAGAAGCTGCTGTATGTAATTTTTTGCCTTAGATAAGTTTAGATCGTATATTGTTGGTTCTAAGGTAATAATTTATCTGAGACCATTCGACTTTGAAGTATTTAATGAGTAAGAAAGATCTGAAACCACGTCTTCTTAGATGGATTCTCTTACTCAGAGTTTGATATTGAAATTAAAGATAAAAGGGAAGTGAGAATGTAGTAGCGAGATCATCTAAGTAGAATGGAAAATGATGAAGAAAAGGAATAGAAATTAAAGATTCATTTCTGATGAACAACTTTTTAGAATAGATACTCCTTCAACCATGCAGGTTATTAAAGAATAGAATTCCTTCTAAGGAAATGTCACCTGGTTTGGAGATATCATTAATTACTTAACTTTGTGATTATATTCCGTCTCATTGGACTTAGCGTGAAGAAGAAAAATTCTTTTATGACTTAAAATTTTATTCTTGGGAGGAACCGGACATTTTCCGTAAATGTTCGGATGGGATAATCGAGAAAGTGTGTGCACGATAATGAAATTTTAAGTATTTTATCATTTTGTCATGATCGTGAGGCGGAGGTCATCATGGAGGTTGGAAAAGCCGCTTTTAAAGTTTTACAATGTGGTTTTATTGGCCTACGCTATATAGAGATGCTTATAAGTATGTCAAATCTTGTGAATCTTGTCAAAAATGGGGAAATGTATCTAAAAACATGAAATGCCTATGCAACCTATTTTAGAATGTGAGTTATTTGATGTTTGGGGTATAGATTTCATGGGACCATTTCCTATATCTTTTGGAAAAAGATTTATTCTAATAATGGTAGATTATGTTTGAAATGGGTAGAAAGTTGAAGCTCTTCCCACTAATGATACCAGAGTTGTCATACGATTTCTTAAAAGAATATATTTACACGTTATGGCATTCCAAGGGCTATCATTAGTGATAGAGGTTCACACTTTTGTAATAGACCATTTACCAAGATAATTGAAAATATGGTGTAACGCATAAGTTAGAAGCATATATCATCCGCAAACCGGTGGTCGAGGTAGAGGTGTCTAATAGAGAAATCAAAAGAATTGTAGAAAAGCGGTGGATTCAAATCGAACAAATCAAGCGATTAAACTAGACGATGCATTATGGGCATATAGAAACGACTTTTAAAACACCAATTGGTTGTTCTCCTATAAGTTAGTTTTTGGCAAGTCTTGTCATCTCCCAGGTTGAGTTAGAACACCGAGCCTTCCGGGCTATTAAATTTTGAATTTCGATCCTAAGGTTGTCGGTGATCATAGATTGCTTCAATTGATGAACTAGAAGAATTCCGTCTCGATTCTTATGAAAACGCTTCGAATCTACAAAGGCATACGAAATCCTTTCACGATAAGAGAATCTATAGTCGTGAGTTCCATGTAGGTGATCGAGTGCTCTTGTACAATTCACGTTTAAAGTTATTTCCGGAAAGCTTAAATCAAGATGGGCGAGTCCATTTAAAGTAACGAGTTTACAAATCTGGGTCGTTGAACTAATCGATGGAAATACAACTTTTATAGCCAATGGCCATAGAGTAAAGTTATTTGTGGAAGGAGAAGGAACCATGACTGAAAGAAGAAATAATGCTACTAATCGATCCTCCGACAAAGTAAAAAGCGAGAGAAATCAAGAAACTGAAAAGCGAGAGAGTTAAACTTCGGCCGAATACCGAGTGCTATCTATCTTTACTCTACTTTTATGTGTTTTATTTATGTTTAAAGTAGTTTCGTCTTTTACGGATAGACGTAAAAAGAATGGATGTCTTTTTTGTAGATAGAATAGGAATTTTTATGTTGCTTTTGAAATTAGGCTTGGATAAAGATGTCGCGTTTAAAATAGAAGCTTGATTTTGAGAAAACAAGCAATTGTTGAGAGAGATCAGACTGAAAGAACTATGTAATGGAAAATCGAGAAGTTCGATAAAGAGAAGAAGGGCAAAGTTTTTAAGAAGGTGTAGAAGAAAATTGTGGAAAAAGTGAGCATGAAGGAAATGTAGGAAAGCACAACCAAATCACAGGATGAGTGTTTGAATGTTGTTAAGAAGGGAACGATTAGGTGGTTATCCGAAAATCCCGATGGAGATCAAAGAGAAAATTCGAACGCCTCATTTCTTAAGATTAGGTTAATGGACCGTTATTATAGAAATCTTGAAGATTTAAGAATGGTGGGAGTAGAATTAGATTAAGTTTATGTTTATTTTAATTTTAAGACTTCAAAAATTTTTTATGATAAAACTTATTTTTATCATATATATGATTTATATGATATAATTGAGGATTATCATACCAAAAATATTTTTTTTAAGTTTAAAAAAAAAAAAAAAAAAAAAAAAAAGTGGTCGGATCGATCCGACCTAACCCCGGATCGATCCGGTACCTAAAAAAAACCTAAAAGGGGACGGGTCCTCTTTCTTCTTCTTCTTCCACTTTTCAAAACAGCCGCCTCTCCCCTTTTCCCCTCAATTCGAATTTTTTCTTCAAATCATCACACAACATCACCATTAAACTACCTCACCTCTTATACTTTTCTCACTTTCCATTCCTCTCTTCAAAGTTGCATTTAAATTGAAGAATTTTTCAAGGGTAGCTTCAACTTTTATTCCGGCGAAATTTCCATCTTTTCCGGCCAAATTTCAACCTTTTTAAGCTTTGTAAGGTAACATTGTAGTCACTTATTTTCTTAATTTCGTTTTTTAAGCAAGTCTTTATTTAATTCCAAAATTTTGTGTAACTCATTTGTGTTGTTTTGTGTTGTTTTGTTATTTTGTCATTATCGTAGAATGGCCGAATCATCAAAAGTTAGTAAAAAACGTAAGCCGCATATCCCTACCCAAATTCCAGTCATAGAAACTAGACCTTTAACAGCAGAAGAATTGACTGTTAGCTTTGATAGAAGCTGCGTCATTGCATTTAAGCAACGCCTTGAAAAATAAATTTGGACAATGTTTAGTTGCAATAGAGAGGGCTTAGACTTCAAAGATTTGGGAAGGAGGTGAAGGAGATTTTTGAAAGGCGGCATTGGATGGAATTAGCTTGATTTAAGGTCGGGAGAAATTAACACCACCTTAGTAGCTGAATTTTATTCTTTGGTAGCAACTCACAATGCTACGGAAGATGGTGAGTTAACTTCATCAACCTAAGAACTAGGGCGATTGCCGTTTACTCCTCACATTATAAATACTATTTATGGTATTCTGATATACCGGAGAATGAGGATTATTATTATACGATTTGGAATTTGGATGAACCAAATGAGACTTTGATCATATTGTTTCACTAGCCCGAATGAGTTAGATCCCACTTTGCCGTCTGGCATGAAAGCAAGTTTTCTATGGGAAATGTATCCGGGATATGAAAGCCATTAAACGTTTTATTAGTCATACTCTTTACCCGACTCGGCACTTTACATCTTTTGGTAAAGAGGATTTGTGTATTGCTTGGGCTATAGTTAATAATGTACCTGTGGATATAGGTGACGTGGCCTTTTCTAGTGCTAATACCAGTCCTTAACCGACGATTGTATCGGGTCAAAGCTGTAGTGCTAGTATGGTGAGTCGAGTATCGTATCCTCGTGGAACTTTGTAATTCTTCTAAGTGTGGTTAAACACCAAAGAGAGCATTATTAACTCAATCTAAATCTCGGTTTTATAGCACAGATAACTACTATTTTACTTAACATAAAATAAATGCGTAATTTAAAATTTATTCTAATATAATATATATAGATATATAAATATATATAGATGTGCATAAGTTGCAAAGTATATATATAGATATAAATATATAGATGCCAAATATATTATTAGAGAACTAGCCAAAGTTTATATAATTGATTTATACGATCTTTTCAAATGAATGGAATGTGCTCGATCTTTAGGTTCAATTGAGTAAATGAAACGGTGCACTCTAAGGTTAACAATTCCTCCTCACATTAGCGTGTGAAATTGTCATATGTCCATTGTCATCATCAAAGTCCACAAGCTATTGGGTTTTACGAGCGAGTCCCGAGTGCGATTCTACCTTTGAATAAAAAGGAGTCATTCCGTTCGTCAAGCGGTCAATTTTATTTAAAGGCTCCGGTTGTCAAGGCCGGGGCGATTCAACTTTCGGTTTAAGTTTCAATTAAAGCGATGATTTTAACATTATTACGATCTTGAGTACAAATTTTAATAAGATTCATCTTTTAGGACAAATCGCCCCGGGTAGAAAGCGGGTTCCGTTGTCACGCGTTTCACTCGGCCAATTTTACCCTCGGTTTTTCTATTAACGAGTTCATAACTTAATTACGAGGTGTCAATTCATAATTAGATTATGAATTCTTTCAAGTCAAACTTTATCAATAGAAAAAGATTCAATTAACTCAATTTTATTCAATTTTACTTAGACAACATTCCTTTACGAAAGATCGAAATAAAACGATTACATAACTTTGGCTAGTTATTAGATTTAGCCTACTAACATTATATCGAAAATAGAAACACACAAAACAAACATAAATACTTTAGAAATTTTACCCGATTACAACGATTGAATCGTTGTATTCTTCCGGATGCTACAACAACTTCAACAACATTGATCTTCTCGATAATTTCTCGAGCATTATAACGATACTACTTTATTTATGGCATAAGGCCTATATATATACATACTAATAATACTAAAAGAGAGTGAAGAAAATATATTTGGTACCCCTCTATGTGGATCGCAATCTTTGCTTCTATTTATAGGCGATTTTTCCCACCGGATCGATCCGAGAAAGGGCCGGATCGATCCGGGAATAAAAAATATTATCCTGATATTCTCTGCAGGCCACATGCTGGTCTAATCATGATGTTTCCTCGGATCGATCCGAGGTAAATCGGATCGATCCGATAGATTTTTTCCAATCTTAATCCGAACTTGATAAAATCATAACTTGAGCTCTGGATCTCCAAATGACATAATTCAAGATCGTTGGAAAGCTCTTGAGGAGATCTACAACTTCCATGAAGACTTCATTTTCAGAAAATGCCTTTTGATGGGCCATTTGTTCGTCGAAAATATAACTTGATCTGGCGTCACGAACCATTGATCCACTTGAACTTTAAATCTCGTGGCACTTCCTTTATTCCTTCAAAAGATATGATTTTACTCCAAAAATGTGGTCACTCGGGGTCTTGGTTTACCTAAGGTCCAGTAAAATACCAAAAATACCCATATGAATCGACATTGCGACACTCCGGTTATTAACCCGGTACAAAATTTATAACTTTTATCATTTTTACTAGATTTTTATAGTATTTAGATTTATTCATAGCTATTAATATTTTATAAAATTATCTGTTATAATTACTTATATTTTATATAAAAATAGTCGATAACGATATATAAAACATCGTAATTTTATCATATAAATGTTATACATCAACTACTCCCCACTTAGCTCTTTGATCGTCATAAAGCAAAATAAGCGTAATATATAAAAATTACGATAAAAAATAATATAAGTGGTAGATAAAATTTTAAATTAGTAAAATATCATTTCAATATTATAAACATATTAATTATATCTTTCTTAGAAATTAATAAGATAAAAGTGTAGATAACTTTGATAAATTATTTATCAACTATTATTCAAATGAAATTTCACAAAATCTACTCAATAAATATAATTAAAATTCTAGAATTATTTTCCTATCTCAACTTATATGAAATATTTGGAATCAAAGACTAAGTCAAGTAATTGACAAGATGGCTAATACTTTTAGGATAGGACATTGGTTAATCGAAAAGATAGAAAAAGAAATCAAAAGAGAAAGAGGCAAGTCGTGATGCGTACTTACACCTTCACGTTTGATCAAAAATAGTTTCGATTAATAATATCTCCTTTTCCTACTATTTTTCAGATTTTCTCTCTTCTTTTTTCAATATTAAGAACTAAAAGCGTGAGTGTGTGTAGAAAATCAAATTTACAAGCATTGCTTCATCAAGATTGATCGGAGTAATACTCTTTCGATCTAAAATTACGAGTCCGGTTTCTTAAACTCGTAATCATTCTTGAGATCTTATGATTCGAATTTTTATCGGGAGCTTTATACCTCATGTGATATAGGGCGTTTCTAGATAACACCTACTCTGCACTCAAATCATTGGAAGCTACTACCGATATCTCATCGATCAAAGATAAGGAAGATACACAGTATTCGATTAATTCTCTTTGTAAATATGGTGCTTCGTTCTTATATATCTTTTCTCTCTCTTTTTTTTTTTTTTTTTTTTTCACCTCAAGATACACCATCCTTAGCTTCGTGCTATCATCTCCTTTCATAAAATGCGCACAAACTCGTTAGGATTTTTAGGAAATGTAGACCAAAATAAGCCAAGGGTCGGTTATGATCAAAAATGGCTATTTCGAGTGAGGTCTTGATCACTCTAATCAAGGTTGAGGTAATTTTTATTTTTTTGTGTGTCAAAATCTCATCATTCCTAATCCGATTCCATATTCATATTTCGTTTTACAAAGAAAATTATTCTAAAAAATTCATTATAAATATAAGTATATTTGCTAAAATTTCATATGAAACTTACTTGATAATATTTATGTATAGTTACATATACTTAAAATCTTATAAAGATCTAAAATTGACATATATAATATACTTATAATATATCTAATTTATTTTACTTAATTAAAATCTATTCTTACCAATTTATATTGTTTTTATTCATACTAATTATATACTATCTAATTATTTTGTTCCAAGAAAAATTAAACTAAGTATTGAGCAATTAAGTATAAATTTATATAAGAAAATTTTAATTTTTATTTACTAACTTACTTCCACTCCCAACTTACGAAATGACATCGTCCCGATGTTCAATGAGTAAATAAAAAAGAGTTGCAAATAAATTAAAATTTTATATGATTTGATTATTATTTATTATTTTTAGCAACCATATATTATTTTGATTAAAGAAAATGACATATATATTAAACACTATTACAAACTATAAATAAAAGTAACAAACAACAAAAACAACTAATTTAAACAACTACCAACTTAACAACATAACTTAACCGATTATCAAACCGTAGATGAACATCCGGGAGTATCCACGGAAGTAATCTAGCGAGAATCACGAGATGGAAAAATCTCGTCATCGAGCAAACTCGAGGCACATGATTCGATTTGGATACAAAGGTGAGAGATAACCAGGCAAATGGTAGCGGTCTTCCCTATTACGTCTTTCTCTTTGCAAAATTAATTGCGATCTTAAAAATCAAAACTCCCCAATCAATGTATGCTCCCACGGTTAATGCATACAACAAACAACATCTCATCATCCGTAACCCCATAAAAATCTCTAGTTGGATAGATCCGAGAAATTAATGAAGCGTTTCCACGCCTTAAATTAGGGGTAAAGCGAGTTGAGGAATCATAGTTATGATCAAACAACGGAAATCTGATCGAAAGGCTTCTGCGATCTGATTTACAACATTATACGCATCCCCAAGTTCCCAAAGAAACTCGAAGTGTGGGTTTCGATCAAAAGTACATGGTGGGATTTGATAGATTTGATTTATGATGATGGTGAAAATGAAATAACGATTCCCCTAATCGTAATAAGTTGAGGCGAGGCTACATGTCGTTATCCGAGTGAGAGGCGCAAAGAAATCTCTAACAATCGAAATGTTTATTCGACCTGCAGGAGTCCTTATCAACTTTTTCCACCGCAACCTCGGATTAGATTCGTCCCCACACGATCAATTTTTTGGTGTTTAAGCCTTTCTCCATCGAATAGGAGAACGGACGAAATTTAGATGTCTCGGGGCGTTATTATGAAAACAAGAGGCATGCCGCCGGGAACCACACCATCAGCGTATGTGGTTCATAACTATTAACGAGGAGAGGATCGGTTAGACATTTACGATACATAGACTAAAAATAGAAGGAAGGAAGAATGAGCAAAGTTTATGGTTTGTTGCTCTTTCCTTTTATAGAAATATATCTATCAAGCAAAAGTAGAAAAGATCTCTTTTACGCGTTTTTGTACTTGCCGGATCGATCCGAGAAGGGCGGATCGATCCGGCCTCACGAACTAATAATCTTTGTCGGTCGGTATACTCACATCGGATCGATCCGGTGAAAAGCGGATCGATCCGAACATTCTTGTTCTGAACGAGTTGATTTTGCTTGAAAAATGTCTAGTTTTTCTAGGGGACAAGTTTTCTTCTAGTTTTGGTTCATTTTCATTTTATTATAACGATAAATTTTACTACGATCGCAATACCATAACATGCAATGAAAACATGAAAATCGTATTAAAATAAAATCCTTCCAAAATCAAAATAACTTAAAGTAAAATGTTTCAATGTCAAAAATCATAGAATGTTTAAAAATCACTCCTCTTCATCACTCATTTCGGCGTGGCTTGAACTTGGCATAGCTTGAGAGCGGGTCGATTCTTGGGATGGATCTTGAAAATAAGTTGACATCCGCTTTTGAACTATCTAGTCCCATCGAGCTCATCTCTCTCGTGATATCGGAAAAAGTGCTTCCCCATCTCGTGCGTGGTATGGCCAAATGATCGAGATCGAGTCCATTCGATGTCGCATTTGCCGTAGTACTGTCGAAAAATCCCTACACCACTAGTTTGAAATCCAAAAGAATGTGGCATTTGTTGGAAATCGAGCGAGGTGGCATCGGTGGAATGAAATCGGGCAAGGTATAAAGTTTGGGTTTGGCATTGCGGAATATCCATCTCGGCATAGGTAGGGTTTTGCGGTATATTCATTTGATATAATCCTCGTATGCCTTGGCGTAAATCTTGAGACCATAATTTATTCCTTTCCGCATAAAAGCAGCCATATTGGCATTAGCACGATGAACATCATAGGCCACGGATTGAAACATGTAAGTAAGTGATGGTATTCGGAAGTTGAGTTTGAGTTTGGTGGATGAAGGAGGGACAGCGGAGTGGATGGAGTAAGCCGAGGTCGTTGACGGTTAGGGTCCAAAAGCTTATTCTTCTGCCCGGCCTAAGTGGTAAACTAGGTCCTATAAGTGTGTCATCCACCATCATCAAATTATCACTTGGGAGCTCGGGGACTCTATCGACGACACAAGGAAGAAATAAAACACGGAAAAGGCATGTGGATTGCTGGTCTAGCGATCGGGGCAAATTCCTTGGCCGCTTCTACACATTACTCTGCTTTATATCCACAGTACATCATTAACTATAGCCCAAGCAATACACAAATCCTCTTTACCAAAAGATGTAAAATGCCGAGTCGGGTAAAGAGTATGACTAATAAAGCGTTTAATGGCTTTCATATCCCGGATACATTTCCCATAGGAAAACTGTTTTCATGCCAGGCAGCGTGGGATCTAACTCATTCAGGCTACGAAACAATATGATCAAAGTCTGCTTTGGCTCATCCAAATTCCAAATGTATAATAATCCTCATTTTCCGGTATATCAGAATACCATAAATAGCATTTATAATGTGAGGAGTAAACGACCTTTATCCTAGTTCTCAAAGTTGTGAGAGGTTAACTCACCTTCATCCATAGCATTATGAGTTGCTACCGAGAGAATAAAATTCGGCTACTAAGGTGGTGTTAATTTCTCCGGACCTTAAACTAGCTAATTCCATCCAATGCCTCCTTTCAAAAATATCTTTTACCTCCCTTCCCAAATCTTTAAAATCCAAACCCCTCTCGATCGCAACCAAACAACGGTCCAAATTTATTTTTCAATGCTTTCTTAGGCTGCAGCAGAGGCGCGTTCTTTCAAAACTAACGCCAATTCTTCTTA